>JAVJGJ010000014.1:10934039-10979334 GCA_035590215.1 Microhierax caerulescens | reverse complement strand
CCGGGACCGGGACCGGGCTCCTGCGTCCGGGCACCTGGTGAATGCGGGTGGGGGTGGTGGTAAGAAACCTGTTGCACTTCGGGAGGAAGAACACCCCCCCCTTCCCATGCGCTGCATCTGACTTTGTAGCTTGCATGTTGGGGAATTCTTATTGTACCCTTGAGGCACATCAAACATGTTTGTGCTTAAATAAAAAATAATAATAAAAAAATCCCCAACAGAACAGAATCCTACTGCCATAAATGATCCTACAAGGAGTCTGTAAAGATGCATCATGAACCAATTCCTTATACACACTTGCACCAGCACCAGTTCTGTGGCCACTGGCATGGGGTACCTAAGCAGAGTGTTGGGTTCATCCCCAAAAGCCAGTTCTGCTTCCCAGAGGTGGCCTCTGAGACCTCCTGTTCCAAGATGGTGCACAAGACAATGCTGAGGCCAGTTCTTATCTCATCACCAAGGGAAACTTCCTTCCCTTGCAAGGAATTCTGTCTGGCATTCCTGCTTCCAGGCAGTTTAACCCTTTCTGCAGCTGAGCCTTCTTATCCTCCAAGCCAGATGATTTCTTGGTCACAACTGCTGGGCAGCTACAATTCGAATTTCCCTTTCAATGCCTAGTCCATATCCCCTGTTGCAATCTGACAACCTTGCCATCAGTTTTGTCAGTTATGGGAATACAGTGATAATAATTTCTTGATCGTAATTTTTTAAAAATACATCTTTTCAATATATGGCTCTTTTTTGGATTGAAAATGCTTTTGGAGAGCTGTGTAAATACCATCATTGGCTCTTCTGAACTTTTCCTAGCACCCAAGAACACCATCATTTCCCATTATGAAGGTAGTGTGGTTACTCATTTTTCACTGTTCTAGCCTGCCTGAATGTGGTTGATTTTTTTAAGTGATGTAAAGACTGTACAGTTGTCTAAGCATGACGTGAAAGTTTCTGCCTCTTTCTCTTACTACATAACAAAACAGCCATGAGTTTTACTCCTACAAAATTTCTAGTTGGGTAGCTCCCTCCTTACTCCCAGTGTATTATTTCAAGATGGTGCAAATCATCATCACTTTAGTTAAATCTAAAATAGGAATTTATGCACTGACTTACTTGCTTTTCTCTCCTTGCTTTCCCACTCCTCTCTGCCTTCTTCCCTGTCTGCCATCCCCATCCAATATATTTGGTTTATAATTTCACACACTCTTCTGACATCATGTTGGAAGAATCTTCTTTCACAACATATATTACATTCTTCCATTAAGCGCTTCCTGAAAGAAAAAGCTTTTCCCCTTTACTCGTTTCCTTACAGAGAGCTGGGGATGAGATGCATGTGCATGTGCCACTTAAGAAGTGAGAATTTTGCCTGCTGGTAGTGAGGGTGGCCCTGTGAGGGGTCAGAATGGCATATAAGTGGTTCAGTTCAGTCATGAGTATGTACTGCCACACTACAATCCATCAGTCAATAAGTAGCTGTAAGCCACCTATTGTGTCTGAATCCTGAATCACATGTATCCAGACACAGGTATTGCTCTTTCTTCCCATTTCAGTGAATGCTGCAGAAGCAAAAGCATATACGTAACAAAGCCAACTTCAGTTTGATGTTTCAGTTGTATTTATCAAACATTTAGTGTTGGGGTCCGTGTTCTTTAAAGAATGAGTAATTACTGAAACTCATCTGTTTCTGATCAAAGAAGGGGGGTGAGGTAACTTTGTGAACTTCTCATAAAGAAATTTGAAAAAGAAACATTCTGGTTTTGTTTTTACAAGATCCACTGATTGGAGCTAAACATCCTTATAGTTTAGAATATTGTGGGCTGACAAGAAAAAAATGAAGTGCCTCCCTGCCTCCAGGTACTCACTGCATTTAATGAGTCATCTACTGAAATGTCAAAAAATGTCAAAAATGAAAATTGGACTGTACTTGAATGTGAAGGAGTGGTCTTGTTGAACTGATCACTAATAGCACAGTGACGATATGGTAGTTGCAGAGTCTAAATTTCCTTTCCTTTTGTACAAATAGCCAGGCATCCTTGAGTAAAGTTCACATTTTATGTTTTTTCTGTCCCTCAATCCATCCTCTTATTTCTTTTCATCTGGAATTTAAGGGGCATCTCAGATAAATAGCGTTATCATAGAGCATAAAGGAATCAGAAACTTTTTCATTGGTGTGATGAACCCACATTTTTAGGAAAAGCATGAACTGAGGTTATAGACGACTGCTCTCCTATGAAATAGTGTGGGTTTTTTAAAGAAATCTTCAGATTTGAAATGAATTTATTCTCTTCCTGTTGCATGGCTGTAGACATTAGGTACTACTATCATGTAAATGACACATAAGACAAAGAGGTAAGATTGCAATTAATTTTGTTTTCTTATCAATAACAGTTCTCCATAAATAACATTTATTCTGCTGTGGAATGAAAATTATCATGAACCACTTTCATGAGCTCATTATGAAGTATAATTGTTTAAACCAATGGTAATTTTTTTCCATCAGCAATGTTGTTTAATATGAGAAAAGTTTATATTCACCACAACAAAAGGTTGAAGCAAAGAGATATAGGAAATATCTCTCAATATTTTAGGAAGAGCGTTAACGGAAATGAAGTTTGGTCTCAATGGCAACAAGTACTAACCCACTGGGTGATATTCAAACCACCAACATGTTCCTATGTCCTAATTAAAGTAGCTTCTTACTCATCTAAAGCTCAAAAGTGTTTTTAATTTGAAATCAAAATTTATGTGTTGATACTGGAACAGACAGTCTCCAACGCTCTTTGCATTGCAGCTGCACAGTCAACATGTAATTCAGTTCCTTGCGTACCACAAGTGATGTGCTGAAGAACGTAGGGTGGTAGAAGTGTCAGTGGGATTTACAGTATGTGATTTACAAATGTGATTCAAGCAGTTTTCAGGAGCAAATGACTTGGGTCTAGGCATTCCTTAAGTCCCTGAAGGTTTGATGCTGTAAGTCTCTTAAGAGAATCAGAGCTGGGGGGGGCTAAAACTCAGGAGATTTCACCTTTCCAGTCCAATACAGCTGACACTGGTTCCTCCATTGCCAGTCAAGTAGATGCTACTGCTGGAGTACTGGCATCCACATAAAAATAAACATTACTTATATAAACATGAACAGAGAGAGCCTGATCCTGTTTCTGCCTTTGACTGATGAGGGAGTTTTGCTAATGAATTTGCTAATGACCTCATATATGTGCACATACAGCTACACAGCTGTACCTCCAGGAGCTGGCACCAGACACTCAGTTTATTTACTGACTGACCCCCCAAGCCCTGCAGTTGCTGGACTACAGACCTAATATGCGAAGACTGTCGTATCACTGTACCTTCCTTTGTCTCTTTAGTTAACAAACATTCTCTGAAAGGTCTCGTTGTTTCCATTGTAACCAGCAATGCTCATAATACAGGCCCAGTTCAGGCCCATATTAAGACATACTCTGGTTAGTTTTTTTTACTTGTTAGTTCTTGGCATCTTTGTTTCTCAGTGTCAAGATGTTGTGAATCAGTCTCTCCAAGTATGACATACCGAGGCACCTTATTTAGTCAACGTAGAGAAGCAGATGCTTTAAATTACTGTTGAGAAGAACCAGTGCCTCTTCAGTCTCTTCAATGAGCTGCCATTCGACAGGGCAGCCAAGTGCCTCACTTAGGCACTCGGAATTTTTGAGCAATGCAATAGCTAAGGTCCCAGAGGTGTCTAGGTCTGAAAACAGCTCCCACTTCCCTTTTACAATTTTCTTGTCAACAGATTTGTCAAGGGGAAATGAAAAACGTCTATTTCCTCCCCATCTACTCCTAAGGAAGTATGTTTGCTCCGTCTGTATTTGTGTGAATGCAAGTGTCTGTGAGTGCCTAATAACGATGTTCAATCTATTTCTGAATTTCAAATAAGTCTGTCAGAGAGGTACAGAGCTAAACCATAGGGAATGCTCACAAGGTTTGTGAAGATATGAGGCTAGGCAAAGAAAAGGCACCCTAAAAATGCCTCTACAGATGGAAGGTTTCAGTACTACCGTTTTAGAGATTACCTGCTCCTGAGATGCAAAACTGTTGGCAAAAGATGGAATTGATTTGATTATTCATGAAAACACTTGTTGCTTTAAGCATTCCCCCTTTTTTTTCTTAAAAAAAACCCCAAACCAACTAGTCAACATAATCATTCCTTAAACATCCCAGAAATACTTCTCCTCTTGGTTAAAAATGGAAAAAAAAACCAAACCATGAACAAATTGATTTTTTTATGTCTTGCAAACATTTTTTCTGTGAAATACTCATTCTTTTTTGACAGCTCAGATACCTTTTGCTCACACCATCCCTCCCAACCACTAAGGCAGACATGGAATTGAGTCTACCTAAATTTATAATTTTTGTAAATTTTCTTTGCATGTTCCCACATGAAGGTTAAGCATAATTATCCTAGCAGATGGAACACCTGTAGCTAAAAGCAGAAAGCAGGTATACAGGATTTATGATATTTTTCCTTTTTATCACTGGCATTAGTTGCTCAGTGGAATTTTGAAGTACCTGAAAACTAAAGGAATCTCACACTTCCTCTTACATAGGGCCTACACAAAGAGAAATTGGGCTCTGTTTAGATCTGTCTGCACAGTACCTCAAAGCCTCAGAGCCAATAAATTATTCCATCAGCATAAAAATCTTTGAAATACTGTCCCAGTTTTATTGAAAAGAAATCGGTGAAGTCAATATGAACATGCAAAAAAAGCCATCTTGTGTCAGCCTCAGACCTCAACAGACCGTCCTCCCTACACTGCTTGGTAGGAGGACTTGGATGCCCATTCCAGCAAATAAAATGGGCTCGAGCCAGTTCCTTAGTCCCGAGGGTATGTCATGGCACAACTTGACCTCAGAAATGGGTAGGTCCATCCGTGCAATCTGTTGAGAAAAGTCCCTGGCCTGTGCTGTCCCCACATGTGGGCATTGCTTGGTGACATGGCAACTGGTGTGGGTCAAAATCATGCCAAGGAGCATCCCCTCTGTTGAGCAATACAGAGGATTATATCCCCTCTTCTGGAACTGCTTAACTGCTTAACTCAGGGCTCCTCAAACTTTTTAACCGGGGGCCGGCACACGGATGAAGTGGCAGGGTCATCTGCGGCTGCTTGGTACCAGGGGGGCCAGATTGAGGACCCTGGGGGGGCCATAGTTTGAGGACCCCTGGCTTAGTGGAAGAGAATGGCTGTATCTCCATGGTGCCGTGCTGAGATTCTCTGGAGTGGAACAATTTCCAGAGAAGCCCAAAAGGTGACTTTTTGCCTCTGAGAGACTGATCTCGATTTTTTTGTCCGTGCACTTCACATGCGGTTGTCATTCTGACAAGCACAAAAGCAATGTATAATTAATAACGATGGCACTGAGTAAACTGTAATTTCTGAGGGAATTAAAGTCACAGTGGGCAAAAAATAATTTTGCTAATATTAGCAATATTCTCTTTAGTCTCACAATTTACAAAACACGTGGTCATCTGTAGGTGCTTCCCTGTGTACCTGTGATAATCTCACCTGAGATCTGGTGGTCAACAGCTTGTGGTGCTTTTTTTCAGGCAGCATTTGCTGCATATGAAGCTCCCACTCCATGTGAAAATATAACCTGCTCTCAGAAGCTGAGATTGCCACTCACAGTGTAAAGGCTAGAACCACAATAGGCACTGTTTTGATGCCACAGCTATGAACTACGAATATTTCTTAGTCATCACCTCGAGACTGGAATGCTAAAAAGCAAGTGCAATTTCTCCCATTCATTTACTGTGGGTGTTATTACAGAAAAGCTTTTTTACACATATTTAGCTATCCACTCAGAAAAGCTTTTCATCCATAAGCTGAAACTTTAAAGTTCCTTACTATGTTTTAAGCAGCTCTTTTGCTAGCTTCAGTTTTTAAAAGAAACAATAATTTTGACTGCCTGTGATTAGGATGTCTCACTTCACATCTGACTTTCTGAGCTCTCAGCATGGGTTGAAAGCCTTTGTAACCGTGCCTCAGAGCAAGTTTCAGAAAGCCTGAAGAACAATATGTACACACATTTTTCTAGCCACACAATTAGCTATGGGGAGTGCACAGCTCACCTGCTCAGGATATCTAGTAGCAAACCGAGCCACTAAGTTTCTTGGGGTTTTTTTGTCAGCGAAATTTATTTGCACTCGATTTTAATGAGACTGTTCTCTAAAGGTGTATGCTATTTCAAATCAAGATGTACATGCATATTTATATGTATATGTGTGTGTAGATACAGATAGCACATCCAGGCCATGTTCAAGATAAAGATCCTGCTCTGCAACTTACTGTATCATTATAAGCAATGTTTTCCATCCAATCTACTCTGTAGGATACGGATCCGTGGAGTTAGTTGTCTTGCACTGTCCAGGGACAGCAGATTGTCATCAATGACACTCTTCAGGACTGTGGGCACTGTTGGGGCTTGAGCCCCAGGAACATAAAGGTATGTATGTGCCATACCTTTTCTGTCCAACCTATTGTGCGTGAGACCCTCTGCTCCCCACCAAGCAGATGATGAATCACATCGATGGGGCACTTGTTCACCATCAAAGACAGGACTAGCTGGGACATGTTAGCACCTAGGATCATGCAGTAGTGAGACAGCGATCTGTAAATTGAATTTTATTTTTTGAAACTGGAGTAAAAAAATATCAGTGCTGTTGACTATCTGAATAGATTGCCAGGGACACTCTTCTGATGTTTCACAGATTTTTGCTTTCAATCAAAGTGGTTGCAGTCCTGTAACAGGTTCCAGTTAGCTGCATCTGATTCTTTCTTCCCTGAATAATAAGAGCTCCAGCAAGCCAGACCTCCTCTGCTGAGTGCCTGGTTCAGAACCACCTTCCTGTGCATCTGCCACTAGTTCAACAGCCTGTTTATTTTCTTCTTTCAAAAAGGGATCCCTTCTTTTTTGCACAAGTGCACAATTATTCTACTCTGTGCCTCAAGAGAGAGCTGGAAGAGGTTCAATCAGCTGTAACTGCTAATTCTCTAGAGCCTCCTGATTGTCTCTTTTTTTTTTTTTTAATTTCCTCCCTTCATGACTTCACTATACTGTTTTTTCAAAGAAAGCAAACAGGATGGATTGGACCCATCATATGTGGGCTCTTCTTTTTCTATCTCTTACCTTGTGGTGTTGGATGGGAACCAAAGGTCTTCACTCAGCCTATGAATTGAGTTGTTCTTTTCCGAGTCTGTAAACCAGAGCAGAATCCAAAGCACTACATGACCCATGCCGAAAACACTCTTTTAGTGTGATGTGCAGAACAACTACAGTGTTTCCTTCCCTGCACCGACACTGTCCCTCCACACACCCCCTGTGCCCAATGTTTCACTTTGCCATGGAATATTGAGCACACTTCTGTGTGACTCCTAAGGGGAAAAATGGGCTTTCTGGGAGATTTAAGGAATGTGTGTGAAATGGCTCTGAAATATTCCAGAGGTAGCTCTACATACTTTAACGATGATTTCTCTGGCTATTTGTTCACCGCTGTAGTCAAGTGAACCAGAAGCTTCATCAGGTGGTAAGCTTGGTCACATTCATGATTCAGTGGCCTGATTCATAGGAGGCAAACCTGGTGATGAAACTCTCAAGTTAGAATAGTATGAGAGACTAGGGGAGCAAGAAGGAAATTTCACAAAATTCAGTCTAGCATAAATTGGTCCATGCTAACAGAATAAAACAAAAACATAACCCCCAAAACAAAACAGAAAACCAGGAAAAAACTGAAAAGACAATGACATACTTATTTGTGGGTGCAGTTCATCTGACCAAAATGAAGATGTCTAAAATAAGTCAGATGTTTTGCATGCTAGAAGTGGTCATTTCTCTGAATTAAGAGGGGAATTTGACAGTGTCTAGTTCAGATGTCAATGTGCTATTTTTTTTTATATTTTTTTTTTTACTATTTCTTTAAATGTGTGGCAGTAAAATGTGGACTGAGAGAACCATCTCTGTGCTTCCCCCATGCCATGCCAGTAAGATCCACTGTACAGAAAACTGAAGAGGGTGAGACTGTGGAAATAGGTTCTGTAAAAAAGCATGTTCTCAGTAGACCTGGGCAGTGGAGGATCCTAACGAGAGGTGCATGGGTGGGAAATCAGCTTCAGTGAAAAATGATTCTTTTTTTATGCTGAACTTAGTTCTGAAAAGTACTAAGGCATATAGCTTACATCCAACCCCTTTGATCTGATGTTCCAGTAGCTCTGGCAGCTCTGACAGCTGCACTTGAATCCGTCTAATCAGTGAAAGCTATAATTTATTCTGGGAGCATGTCGGCCAGGTCAGTTGAACCCAGGAAGTGCACAGAACTTCTGAATTTCAGATGAAGCTTTCCCAAGAACTTGGTGGCAGCTGAAGTCAGCAATGGAAATTAATGAAAATGAACATCAATACAAAGTCTTGAAACATTTAGTTGAACACTGAGTGTATCAGACACAAACTCAAAAAGCATGGTTCAAAAATAGATATGTGATTTCAACTGTGGTAATGTCACTAACTGTGTGCACGACAAATGTCATCTGACAGAAGGCTACCTGAAGTTAGATCACTTAGCTAAACCCAAAAGCAGGTACTTCTTGAAGAGAAATCGATACAAATTAGGTTAATACTGCCAACTCACATTACAAGGGAGCACTGAGGTTTATGTTCCATAGCGTATTAAATTATGAATGTAAGAACACAGGATGACACTAACAACCCCTATGTCCCATCTACCATGGTGAAGTACAAGATGCTTAGAGAAAGAACAGAAGAAATAAGATAACTCCCAGTATGCAGAGAACCTTACTAATGGAGAAGGCTAAGGAAGCCTTTTAGGAAATGCCTGAACCAGAGATTTCATGCAAACAACTTCATTTAATAGCCATCAAGGGATCTATAAAACATTTGCTTTTTGAACTTAATATGATTCTACTCCTATTTTAGGGTCCATTTATGTTTTGGACTCCAAAACTATTTAAGCAAAAAGTTTCACAAGTTAACTACATGTAAAAAAACCCTACTGCCTTCAGTTTGTTTCAGAGTCATTGCTTAACAATTTTATTGGATCCCTCTAATTCTGTATTAGGAAGAGCAGTTAATGATTGTTTCCTAGGCATGTTCTCTGTAAAAATGTTTAATGTTTCAAGTGTTTAGAGGTCTTTATCATAAAAAAAATATGCTATTTTTTGATAATTAAATTTATATTTATTTTTATATCTCAATTTTTAATTACATTTGTATTTTTTATTATTATTTTTATATCTTCTTTTAAGATACAATATCTTAATACACATTACCTTCCTGTATGGTAGAATACTACTATTGCTGTCCTTTCCTGCACCTTCTGCAGTTCAGCTATGTCCTATGTGCGGTGGAAGACCAGAAAAAGACACAAAATTAAAGATAAGGGGTGCTTTATAGATTTAGCTAGAAGTATATTTTTACCTGTATGTTCGATCACTTTCCTAATAATTCCTAATGAGGATTGCTTTTGAACAACTTCTAAGCACTAAACTGAAGTTTTCAGAGGAAACCTCATTTCCACAAGGACTGCTCACAATGATTCCTAAATTTCTTTTCTGAATAAAATATCACTAGAACCCACTCTACATATAGTTAGAGCTATTTTTTTGTAATTGTGCAGTACCTGGCATTGATCAACATAACATTTCATCTGACATTTCATCATGCAGTTACACGGAATTGTGATAACCTTCTCCACTTGTTTTCAGTCAGCTTTAATTTTGATTATCCTGAATAATTTTATATTATTTTCACACTTTGGCACATCACTTTTATGAATAATTTGTGAATGTGTTGAACTGCCCAGATTCTAGCACATCTAGCACACACAATCCTTCTGAAATTATTTTTGTAACTGCTCTGTGATACTAAAACTCATGACCTCTTCTCAACTTTTATTTCTGATATTTTAGCCAGGTTTTCCCCTAGAGGGATCTCTGTCTTTGCACATCAGCTTAATTTCTTTGGTGATTTTGTCTTGCAGGACCATACTGAAAGCTTTTTAAAGACCCAAGGCATACCACATTGACCAGACACCCATTACAACACCCTCATTGACTTCTCCGAAGAATTCAAGTAGATTTGCAAGAGGTTATTTTTATCAATCAAATCAGTGCTAACTCTCCTCTAATTCTATTCTCCATCATAATTTCCAGTTATTTCCTTAGTGCAGTGGTCAGTCTAACTGGTCTGTAGTTACTTGGAGCTATCTATAAAATTTGGCATCGCAGCTGCTACCTTCCATTCCCCTGGTATTGTTATTAACTAAAGCGATAAGCTTTAACTGAGAGTTAGAAGTGCAGCAAACTGGTAACTGTTGGAACTCTTGAGGAAGTTATAGGAAATTCAGATACCAATTCACAATGGGACAATCCTGGCCCAGCAGTAAATGTGTTTACCTTTACAGAAAGTAAAATTTCACTTATTGACCATATCTAGGGCTATGAGAAACCACTTCAAGAAATCTAAGGTGTTTTAAAGCCCCAATTAAATGGGTAGCTTTACCCCATCATTCAGTTTGCATGCACTCAATAAACCAGCACAAAGAAACTTCAGTTTTAATCCATGTTCTTCTTAGGGGTTTTTTTTTGTTTGTTTGTTTGTTGGGGTTTTTTTTTTGTTTTGTTTTAGTTTGTTTTGTTTTGGTTTTTTTTTTATATTATGCCAAGAAGCAAAAGCCTTCCAAACTTTCAGTGTTAGAATGTTCCTGTGATGGAAGAATTTAACCCAAGAGGACAAAGTAAATGACCAGATGTGTCAAACAACACAAAATGATGCCAGTATTCAAACACCAGTGATGCCTCTGTACAGACAACACAGGGAAATAGCTATAACCGGACATCACCTGAGGTGAACAAAGTTGAACATGGTTGGAGGCTGACACTACTGGTGGGAAGTGCCATACAAGCTTGTCCTGTTGCTGCCCTTTCTTGGGCATCTGTTTATCGCCACTGAGGGTTTCTTTTCTCCCCACACACCACACCTCCGTTCCCCCAAGGATTATCACTCTTTTGCAGATGTTGGGCATGGGGTTTGTCTTTTTTGAGAAACCTATCCTCTGGCCACAGCAGCCAGTGATTACTATGTGTTAGCCTCGTGCAGACTTAGTAGCGGAGTAGCAACCCCCACACTGGGGTTTCCATAGGTGCTCCAAGTCCTCGCAAAGCTTCAGAGTCCAGATGGACCTTTTACCTGAGTTATTATGGGCTTTTCTATACTCATTTACATACTTAGGAAAAGCCCCAGGTGCAATACAGTCCTTAAATGGATTTGAGTCTTATTCCCTTAACTTAGTCTTTTTTCTTCCTCCTGCCCCCCAGCATATTAAATTTTTAAATGATAGGTGATTTTTTTTGGTGGTGGGAAGAAAAAACTAAACACTTGATTCTTATTTTGACCATAGCATCATGAACAGTAATAAATTTGTCAGCACTGGAATCTGTCCTCAGCGTGGCCACAGACTTTTAGCATAACCCAGTTCCTAAATTCCTGTTGTAAATAGATTGATTTGGTTCACTGAGCATTAAGCATTTCCATACTGAGCTAAATTCTAATTATCCCTTATACTGTAAGTACTCCATTTATTTTGGGAGACAATGGTACATAACTTAGCAAAAGGGCAGCAAAATTATTGCAATATTAATAAAAATGCATCACAACAGTTGTGGAATAAACTATTAGGCTTTAAATCAGAGAAGTAATTACAGGCCTATTATCCAATATGGCTACAGCTGCTCTGTGTATTTATACACACCATTGCTTTCACATATACACCAGAAGGATTAGAATGAAATAAAACCCATGAAAGAAAGTATTTTTCCAGGCAGTTAGGGTAAAGGCAAAGATTTCCTTTCCATACCAAGAAAAATGGAATCAAACAGTTGTTCAGTTGGTTTGGATTCTTCTTCTTGCTTGACAATGTTAAGCGCACCAAAATGACATGTCAAGATAATAAATGAGGTTTCCTTTGCAACCAGCATCTGTCATCAGAATTTCTATTTCTCTCAGCAGCATTTGTCTACTTACCAGAAATTCCTCCTTCCAATAAAGATTACATTATACTTGCCCTTTTGCATAAATATTTTTCTTTTTTTCCCCTTAAATATTGATATCTTTTTCATCATAAAACTCTGGAAAACCAAAGAGGGAAATGACGAAAATGATCAGCAATAAGGGATCTCAAACTGTCCATTTTAACTGAGTGAAAATTCAACACCCAAGCAGGCAAAATGTCCATGTTTTTTTAGGAAATCACTACGGGTATGGCTTGAAGTCCATGTTGGTCCGGCAGCCAGTTTCCTGCATTTCTGTTGTGGCTACACGCAAACATTTTTACCACATTTCTCTTCTCCAACATGATATTCAATTGCATTCTAGTGTCATCCATGAGTTATGTTTTGAAATGCCGCTTATTTACTGCTGATGTTGAGTTTTGGTACAAGGTAGTTTCTGTGGACACAGGAGGATTTTTTAGCCACTCTAATCTGCTTTCAGAGGAAGTTAAAAACCACTAAATTAACTTCCTTGAGGAGTAAAGTTTTTATGTTCCCATCAGGAGTCAGGAGAGGGCAAAAGATGAATAGAGCCTGTACGTTGAGCGGCAGTTCGCGGGATGGAGGCATCACCACCCTGTGCTTTAGGAAGTGATGCAACATATATGTCTGGAGTAACAAACCATGTGATCCCGTCAGGCAGAAAGAGCCCAGGGAGGAGGAACACCTCCACTTACCGCAGCCACCACAGCCACGCCGCTCCTGACAGCACCACGTTATCCTGTCCAGAGCTGCGGCTCCCAGGCAGTTTGCTCCTCTCTGTGCCCAGACAATCAAAGTAGCTAAGCTTTGAAAATAGTTTGTAGGACAAAAGGAGAGTGTCCTAGGGTCCTGCCCTGACAAAAAAAAAAAACATGTTATAATTGACACCATGAGACAGGTTTGATGATGAGAAGAACCCCCTTGGTGTGAGCAGCAGAAACAACATAGCAATAGGTGGTGGTGCAGAGGTTTCTTAAGGGGATAGCTGCACAGGTGGAGGGCACGTGGGAGAGAGCCAGGCATCAGGATGTGACGGAAAGGGCATATACAGGCAGCTGGCCGATGAGCCACCTTGCATTTGTGCATTGGTACCACGTCAATGCCAGCATCACTAACCTGGTTTGTACACAGCAGCCCCCACTGCTATGACTCATCCAGGTCACGGCCAGAATCTCCAACCAGCCAAAATACTGCAGAGAAAACAGCTCCTTCAACTTTATTGTTTCCTCCTCGAACCTGATTTTAGTTAAACCTGCCTTTTCATATGCAGCCTCAACGTGGTTTCCCTGGGCTATTCTTTCCCTTCATCTCATCCTGCTTCTTCGTTTATATGTTCTTCTGCTTCTTTATTCAGACAGGAAAGCAAAGGCTAAAAAGAGAATAACAATTCAAGTAGGAACTGATGCACGGTCCAGCCTTTCAGTAAAAAAACCAAACCAGAATATTGGGAGAGCAACAACAGAAAGACCCAAATAAGCACGGAGATGTCACAGTGTTGGATAAAACTGACAGCTGCCACCTTGCTTCTTCCCTGGCTGGTGGAGACTTGCTGTTCGCCTGTCGGGCTGCTCAGTGCTCCAGGTGGGAGGGCAGGATAATACGGCAGCTCAGTGATTTGCACCTTTCCTGGGAAACATGGAAAGAAGGCACAGGAGTACAGTTTCTCCATCTTTGTCCATTGACATGATTCTGTGGCGTGGGGGAGAACTCAGAAGGGCCCTAAATCAACAAGGAGAAGGATGCTTTTGATGGCAACGGAGGCAGCTAACTGACAGAACATCATTTTATGGGAGGCATTTGTTTGGACTGCCTAAGTTTGAGATGAGTAAGTAAATATTCTATTTCAGCTTTGCCTGTCACATACTAGGTACTCGATTACATTTTGTTGAGAGTTTTAAATTATTGTGCATTACTTCACAACTGGAAAGGGGTGCTGACAACACGCTGGAAGACAGTTAAAAGGTCAGCTGAGATATGCTGACTTGGTTACAAGTCAATTACAGAGCCTTAACTTAAAAAACAGAGCTTGGGTTTTGTTCAGTTTCTCAGGACCATCACAGAACCAGGACGAGTAACTCTGCACTGTTTATCTGCAAGCCTTCAAGTGCTTATCAACACACAC
This sequence comes from Microhierax caerulescens, assembly GCA_035590215.1. NCBI lineage: Eukaryota > Metazoa > Chordata > Aves > Falconiformes > Falconidae > Microhierax > Microhierax caerulescens. Next base: position 10,965,144 of record JAVJGJ010000014.1, on the reverse strand, counting down.
ACATTAAATGGGTAGCTGATCTTCTTCCAAATCCTAGAAAACCCATATTGACGCCAAGTTTTCCAAGATGCCATGACCCTGAAATTTAGTGACACATATGTACCTGACTTGGTTCATCCTTGTGCAAAACTTGGTAACTGGCTTCTGCTGTTGAGGCCCGTTAGACTGTGGCAGTGTCTTAGCGAGCACTTACGCAGCAGTTAGCGCAATAGTTCTGTGGGATGCAGCAGGAACACCCGACAACACAGTTTTCTCTGGAACAAGTCTCGAGATGTCGTTGTCGTATCACTGCAACACATACATTGATTTGAGAAACTAGCTGAAAGCCTCTATGCTGTTTTATTCTGTGCTACCAAGAGTGTAGCCACTATCCTTCCTCATCTATCTGTATATGGGAACATGCCAGAACACTTTTTGTTATCTGAAACATTCAGAGTCTGAGCTGCTAGTGAATGCTTTTGACAATTTGAAGTTTTTCTCTTTCACTTAGTTCCTGTAAGCAATGAGTAATTCTCCCTTGCATGATAAACTCCATTGTCCCCTAAAATTACTCTCCTGTGAAGAAACCACGTCAAAGCAGTAATCTAATGTCAAAACCATCGCTGGCTCAAGAAACTAGAGCAAACAAGAGAGAGGGGGGAAAAAAAAAACAAAACAAAAAAAGGAAACCACCTTTCTCAGCAATTTGGAGAATTTCTTCCTACAGAGTGCATGACAAGTAATTTCTTTGTGAATGCTAAATCCTCTCAGAAAATGTTTTGGAGTAATATTGTGGAAATCTTTTGCTTTTAACATTGGAGTCAATATAATGAAACATCCCTGGATTAAAAATATGATTTAAGAAATATTGCAAATGATGAATTAGTGCTCATAAATCACTCCCTCCTCCCTCAATGGCTACTAGCAAAGGTCAGCACTCTCAGAGCTCTCTTGTGCCCAGCTGCAGACCTTGGCTGAGCAGGGCAGGAGTGCGTGGTGATGCTCACAAAGCAGACACGGTCCAGGGAGTTTCTCCAGACAGGGCCTGCTTGGCAGCCAAGAGAATTTTGTATCTTGCAGACTTTTCCTTTCTTCTCTACATGAATGGTTTTCTAATAATAATTTACCACAGACCAAAAAGGTCTCCTGGGTATACTGTCAGTTTTGTAACTTTTACCTGAACCACGGCATATCTTTTAGAGAGGTAGATGGAGATTTGCTCAAGAACAGACAGATTTAAGATCAAAGTGATCTGAAGATGTCCAGTGATGGACACTCAAAGGTCTAAGTGAGTAATTTCTAAGTATTAATTCTCTGCCTTACTACAGATCTAGTCTGAAATAGATAACATTTTGTTTTCTCCAGTAATTTTTGACCATCTTTTGATTACTAAATAGAGCTCCCAAAATTGTATTTTGTCACTGTAAAGGGTCCCAACTCTCATATCAGTCTTGCAGCTTTTTTTAATGCTTCGTAGCTTTTCTGATGCTTTGTAACTCCTAAGCATCCCTTTTTGAACTGTGAGAATTTGAATGAGTCTTAGAAAAGTTGGAAGTATCATTTACCCACTCCCATTTGGTTCTTATTCAGCCAAAGATTGCTTCTCAGCCATAGAACAAGCTCTTACTCATCACACTTACAGTGCTTATTCAAATTATTATCTACTACACTATTTTTTAGTTCAGTTTAACTGAGACACAATACCAACTTGCAATTCTTCCCGCTTGTAGAAGACATCTATGTTCACTTGTCTGAGATAAATTACTTTGCTTATATTAAAAAAAAATCATCCTTCTCAAATGGTCCTGGTTTGCCATATGCTCCGTCCTGCTCTGTATAACCAACAAGGTTCCATAACTTTTTACCATCCACACAATAGTTCTGTGTCATTGCACCATCTATTAATTACATATGCAAAGACTTTTATACATTTACATATCATTTTCATGAATTTTATACATTTCCACATCATTTTAATGCATGAGCCTTTCTATGCTGTTCTGGAAAAGTGTCTACTGGATGACGCCCCGCAGTTGTTTCATTTACCAATGTGATGTTTATTCACATCTGAAATGCTATTTCAGAAGAACCTCTGTAACTTTCTTTTTTCTTATAGTGCTAATATTTTTTCACCCAGTTATGTCAGCTCCTGAAGTCTCATTCAGCCCTAAATGCTGGGCATATCTGCCTTTCCATGGCAGATATGTTGAGACCTCAATCAAGCTGAGCTCCAGTTTTGCCCACGTTAGTTGCCATGTACTCACTGAACTTTCCAGTAGACTAGCAGGTAGAGGGGGTATGTTCAAAGGTCACCATACTAAGGAAGAGCACAGCAACTCTACACACACAGGCAGCAGCAGCTGCCTGCAAGCGCAGCCCACCAGCCCTGCCATTTAAACAGTGACTAACATTCAATTCCCCTTCAAGGAGGAAAAGGAATGCGGGAAATAAACTTTTTTAAGGAGTTGGGGCTGAATCGGTTGCCTCAATACAGACAACTGAGCGTAGACATGGGTACGAGGCTGCCAAATTGGCACAGGATCTATAGTCCAGGTCTGTCCATCCAGACCAGAGACCAGGTAGGAAAACCATTATCTGAAATGACACGAATGTGCTATATGTAAGTAACTGAATTCCACCATAATCATACTGAAATATAGGTGGCTGTGGGACAGCAGGTGTCTCAAGTCCGGTTATAGTTAGTGGTCATCTAGTCAACAGTCAATTACTCTAGAGAGAGGATGAAACACCCAGCCCTTAAGGACAAAATAGTCAAAGGGCATTTACTTTTCTTCCTTTAAGTTGAAACATACAGTGTACAGATCCCTGGGCTCAGTAGCACTGCGGAGGCCTGCAGTCTGTATTCTGCAGTTTCATTCTAGTAACTTCTCAACAGTAAGGCTAATAATAGTTTGATATAACATCTTTTGGGTTGGAATAAAGCTAGGAAGCTATTGATACAGTTTTCAAGGAAGAGATAAAGTGGTAGCAGAGAGGACAACAAAACCCAGTTTCCTTTAAGGGTTCACCAGGCAGAAAAGGGACAGTGTGCCTTGGGGTTATGAACCCAGCACAACCTAATGGAACCAACCACAGCAGCTCAGGCAGAGTTTTGCTAAAGTCAGCCTGAAGGAAGGAGATGCTGGTACCAGAGGTGACAGGTTACTTGCCAGAACGATGAGGTCTCAGAAACTTTGCTCAGAGGTAGCACAGCACTCTTCAGGGTAGTAAAAACTGGGGCCAGATGTGACAAGTGAATCAATGCTAACCTGGCCTGTCTCTTAACCCAGTATTTAAGACAATACATGGCAATTCTTGCGGAAGATAATGAGAAGCTTTCTTACCATGGTAAAAAGAAGAAAATATGGTTCAGGGGTGATCTGTGTGGAAGGAGGTCAGGGGCTGGCCTGTGCTGGTCGCAGTTGGTTCCATTCAGCTCTGAAGATGATGTGAGCAACTACTCAGGCACCAAAACCTTATGCTCAAAAGTATTAACGGACGTGTCAGCTGCAAGGATTAAGACATATGGGAAGAGACACGAGGAGACATGTGGAAGGAAATGTTGAGAACATGGCTGTAGATGCTCTTGGATAGAGGTGCTCCATACCAGAGACGGCATCTCTGAGGGACTTCAGCTGTGGGTTACCCATGCTGGGGTACGGACACACCTGAGGATCTGCACCCACAGACCACTCACATGAGGGTAGGGACATTTCTGATGGACTGCAGCTTGTGAAAGAGGTATTTCCCTAGGTTTTTGTTTAATTGTCTATGTTTTTTCTCACTCTTTTTTTTTTTTTTACCTTGATAACCAAATCAATAATAAAAAGTTGTTGTTAATTAGCAATGAATGAAATTAAATTCCTTTGTAGAGACTCCTTTGAATACAACAGCCTCTTTAGCATCAACAGCTGAAGCAATGCAGGTCTCAGTGTCCTCTGGACTCTCATTTGGGGAGTGCCACCCCACACCTAGCTATGAGCAGCCCGAAGGAATAACCTGACAGGGGCAGAAGCTGTAGTGATGGTTAACCTGGTTTTGAAGAGGGTGACCAACAGCAGTATCCAACATTCCAGCTGGCCAGGCCTTCAGGTACTTTTACAGGTGAATGGTTTGTTCTCCTGAATTTACTTCAGTTTGCTATTGCTCACAAGTCACTTTTTCATTAAATGGCTCCAATTTATCACTGAATAATAAACAATGAAAGCAATTAAACTAGCCTTACCTCTTCCATAGGAAAAAATGATGCCATTTTCCAAAGTGAGAGGTCTATATAGCCCAGACAAAGCCCGGCACTTAGCAGTATTCGGTGTTGTATTTTCCCGCGATCTTGCAGTGCTGCTGTCCTCCTGGTACCTCTGGCCCTGGCTTTGTTGTGTTCTGAAGAAATCCTGCATCTCTGGAAGAGCAGGGCAAGCTTATATCCTCTTGTCATACCAGAATTTGCACATTTTAGCTAATAGGAGATGATTTATAAGAGTATGGCCAGTAGCTTTTCATGTAACGAAGGTATGCTTTCTTGGCTGCCTCCAGACTTTCTGCTCTTTGACCCAGACTCTTCACTGCTTAGGAACTGGTATCCTGACTTAGGACCTCTTGATCCAGGATCTCCACCGCTTCTTATATGAATGATATCATCAGTTCTGTGAGTCAGTCACACTAGCTTAGGTTTGTGTATACCCTTTACTCACAGAGGGAGGAAACCCAGCTCTTTTCCTGCCTGGAAACATAAGATTTGTGTAGTGAATTCTGTCCAGGAACCCATACTACTTGGTTCACAACTGTAGGCCAGTGGAGAAAGCAACATTCCTAAAAACTTCCAGGTTTCTAAGAGTGGGAGGGAGGAAAATGTAGGTTTCTGGTCAACCTGACTAACACTGAGTGCTGAGCAGGTCTACCTGCCTCACTAGCTGCATTGATGTGCACCTTGAATATTGCTGGTTACATCAGGCTATGTGTGGATGCATTCAACAGCAGACAGTAAGGCAGCTTGTGTCAGTAAAACTTCAAAATGGAAACCAGGCCTAATCAGAGAATCGTCTGCTTGCTTTAGTTCTTGCTTTAGTAATAACTTTTTTTGGTTTGGTTTTTGGTTTTGGTTTGTTTTCTTTCTTTTCTTTTTTTTTTTTTTCCCCATAGAGTAACATGGGTTTGAGGTTTGCATTAATTAGTACTATTGAAAAAGAACCTTAAGCAGTGATAATACAAGGTAATTTTTCCCGAGGGCCTACTAATAAGAGGCTAATAATACTAATAACTAACTAATAAGATTTATGTTTACAGTAATTCATGAAAGGCAAATAGTATTTATAAATGGCAATGGAGGAATTTCAGTAGAATAGAAAACCTACTTTATTTCTTAGGACAGAAAGTGCAGATATAGATAGAATCACAGAACAAAGAAAGTTGGGTCCCTTAAATTCTCCCCATATATCATATATTCCAGCCCCGACCCTCTTAATGGCTCTTTTCTGACCTCTCTTCAGCTTGCTAATCTCTCTCTCATAGGAGTAAATATACTTAAAACAATTATATGAAACACCAGTTCCTGATAGCAAATGATGCACTGGAGGTGGAATCCATAGGATCCAAATAGAAGTTTATGGCTGAAGTCACACCATCTGGAACCCATAATAGTCACTGAAGACAATGCCTTCTCAGCTGGTGTCCCTCTGAAGTAGCTATTACCATTATGTTAGATGACTTTGCATCCTAGAACCCTTCACTGAATATAAAAAAGCCAAGGATGACTGGCTCAGATGGAGGAACTGCCACTGTAGATATCTGAGGGTAGAAGTCAGGAACCTTCCCCCAGTGACAGCATTTCCATCTTTGCTGGGAAGCAAACACAAGGTGCACAGTTTTGCGTTGGAAGCCCTGTAGGCAGCAGTCCCAGTACTCCAGGTATTAATCTTTTACCACTAGATGCACAGAAACGGTTAACCCTGCTTTGCTCTAACTGGGATGGAGAAGGACACGAACCTGGTCTCCTTGCAACCTGTTAATTCACATCTAACTTCAAGTAGCACATTTAAGTTTCTCTAACAAACAGTTTCCAGGAGAAACCCTTCCTGCTTCTATTTAGGCAGTGGTAATGCCCCAACTGCTGCGTTACAAACATTCCATTCTCAGGGAGACCCTGTGAGGTTACTGAAGGCAACAGGAGTGACCTAATAAAATTAACAAAACCAGCACATCACATTTTATGTGCATTAAGGCTGAATGACTTGTCCTGCTTGAATCCTTACATGCTGTTTTGTAAAGCTATGATCACTTTATGATCACCTTATGATCACCTTATGATCACTGTGTTAACAGTAACTAATGCATTTAATTTTCTATGTTATTTTAAATAAAATAAATCCCTTAAAGCAATTTGAAAAAAAGTTCCTCTTCACAGTTTCTCTTTTTTATTTTCCATATAAATGACCTTGCAAAGAGTCCCACACGACTGCTCAGTAGGTTGCAACAAGCGGCTGCTTTCTCTGCTTGGCCAGTAGAATTTTTCCTTTGAGAGCCATTCGTGACACGGCTGAGCAAGCCAAGAACTAGCCAAGTGGGACAGCTGGAATTAGCTTCTGTGCAGCTGGTTCTTTGTACCTTCTTTTCCACTAGGCAGTAGCTGTTTCCACGGAGCTTGGTGGACTCAACTCTAGCTTGTAAAGTACATCTCCCACGGGAGGTGCCTGTGGAGAATGGCTCTAGTGGGAGCTCACGTTAGGTGTGCTGGAGAAAGTAATTCCAAAGATGCTGGAAGGTGAAAATTTCCAATTCACATGCCTGTGAATTAAGATTCCCTTAACTGACTTGCATTTGACCATCCATGGCCATACCTCACCTAAGAACCATGGCAGTGGCCTTGGGGACACTGTAGCATTTTCCCTTCCACGGCTGGTCACCGCATCTTTATGTGCCTGGCTCACTGATTACTATAAGGAACCCTACTAGATGACCTCTCCTCCACCACAGAACCAGGGCCACAAGGGTTTCATGTGCTGGAAGGAAGGAATTGAAGTAGTTTCTGGAAGCCTAGAAAAGCAAGCTTAACTGGGGATATGAGCTAACTATATGTATAGAAAGACCCTTGGTACTGCTGCGGAAAACATATATTTGAAAGAGTTAAACTGAGAGGAAGAACTGGAAGTTCACCTGATGTTACATTTTCCTCACCTCCTCTCCTACGAAACCATGCATGTTTCTCCCTGCAGCCAGGACCTCTTCCTTCAGCAGGCTGATGTGCCTTCTGGAAAAGGCTTCTTCCTTGCAGCATATGACTGCTGGCTGAGAAGAGGTAGGGGGTTTCTAAATGGCTTTCTTTGAACTTGAGAGAAAGTCAGTCACTGCACTGATTCCCCCCCCCACCCCACCCCATAAGGTAAAAGTTGGGGCAGGCAGGATGAAAAGTGGAAGCAGGAAAGGTGTTACCAGCAGGGAAAGGTCTTTCTGTGACTTGAAAATGGAGATGCTCGGTACGTTTGCAGATAGGAAGGACTGTCTCCTTTTCACATCCAACTGACCGATCCCTAGGATACTGCAGAGCCCTTCAAGTTTTTCTGAAGGGCCGGAGATGCCACAGCCAGCCACCTAACTCTGATTTTCACATCGTTTTGTGTGACAGATATTTCTGTGGAAATAAAGGAAAAGCTTCTGTTGGAACAACTCCATCCAGGTCCACTGAAATCACTACGGCTGTCCTTTCGGTGTCTGCTCCTTTCCAGTTTTTCTCATTAGACGTTACCTCCTTAGATTTAGACTGCAATGGCTTCTGCTGCTGTGTGACTTCGCGCACTAGAAGCACTGCAGTGTTAATGGGGGGAGGCGGTTTCCACCCTAGATGGTGGAAACTAGGACCAGATGTGCTGCAAGTTGACAGAACCTGTTACCATTACACATGGAAGGAAGAAATAGTTTATTTTTGGCCCAGGTTACGGGGACAGCCAGTGGTGGTAGTTCCATTTTGACAAGACACTTAGGTGCATTTTGACCTGTTTGCCATCTCGATTCTCATTTTTTCCATCCTAAAATAAATACTGATGTCATTCTCTATCTCTAGCTTTGGACATTAAACAGAGGCAAGAATTTTATGTCATTTAGTCTTGAATGTTCTCCGAATTAGCCTTAGTTCCTCCTACAGTGCTCTGCTCCGTCTCAGTGTAACAGTGAGACTCCCTGAACTGTTGTGCTGCTTCTGCTACCACAAGTATTTCTGAGATTGTGTCAAAATCTATTGGGAAAGGTGGAAAAGAAGAAGAGCTCCTCCACAAGCAGGGAATATAGAAATATAAAATTATATAGGAAACTGGCTGAATTGAGGGACTTATCTGTTCTAGGAAAATAACTTAGGTATTCTTGAGGAAGAGAAACTTCTAATGTTGACTTGATATTTTGCCTTTCCATAGCTTAAACTTCTGTTTCAAGAATGTTGAGAGAGGGCATCTGTGCCCCAGCTTGTGGGTTGGTTGAAACATTGCTCTGAGTCCAGCATCTTTTAATGGGATACTGTGCTGCTGGCTGCATCCCTCCTCCCCAGCAGGATGAGGTGTGCTCCTGGCTGCATCACGGCAGGTTGTTCAAAGAGCTCTGGAAGGAAGACCTCCCCTTCTTCCTACATTGCTGCTGGGCTTGCCATGCTTCAGTCCAGCTCAGCTGGAGAAGCTTGGGCTTTGGAGATGAACAGATGTGGTGAAGGAGAAGTAAATGGGGCAGCTCTGAATGCAACACCCTGAGCAGACTGACTATCGTGCCTAGCACAATGACAGCTCTTTTCTGGGGCAGGGCTTACAACCTTACGACTTCCCACTTGAATTTGTCCCAGCTGGTCCCAGTTGCCAGTGCCATAATGCTGGAGGATAGAGATGCCCATGGCAGGAAGCAAAGCTGTCCTGCCCCTCTGTGGAGTGGGCTGCTGCTTTACATACCCGTCCCAAGTACTCCCACTAAGCTGCTAACACAAGACAGCTGGATTGCCCCTGAAATTGCCTCAGTCAATGTAGCACGCTGTCTAGATGGCTACGTGATACGATGATGCCTTTTGCATCGTTTGGGGATGTGGATTTAATTAGACAACCGCCTTAGCATACACATACCAGCCAAGCAACTCTTGGCAAGAGAGCTCCACAGCGTGAGTAGGGGCCCCTGTGGAGGAATTGCCATGTAATAATGAAATAAAGTTCGAGAGTCTAAAAAGGTAGCTTTGTCTGCAATGCTGTATGCAGGGGGCAATGAAACACTACACCCCTTGCAAAACTGATGTGTATTATCTTGTTCCCTCCTTTGAAAGTAGGAGAAAAATAAAGAAATAGTCAACACAGCTGGGCTTTTCTTTTTGTTTACTTGGAAAACTTATTTTAACCATCAACTTTAGCAAATTTTGGCAGTTACAAACCTGTACACCTTTTTTTTTTTGTTGTTGTTTTGTTTTTATAGCAAAAGAACACAAGACAATACTGCCAACAGCAATTATGAAGGAACAATTAGTTTTCTGATGAAGGACTATACCCACTCAAAGTGATAAACCTTCCCTTTTGCATAAGGTTGAATTTGTTGTCATTGGAGAAATGACATCTCTTAATACCTACTTTAAATGGCATAAAAATCATGTCTCTAGTTTTTTGTGCAAAACACATTCATTTGAAAAAAGTCAATAAAAAACATCTTCTTAAAAACAGAAAAAAGTTAAACAAAAAGAGCTGAACCCAAAGAAAAGTTACAGTACATTTTGAAATGATTAAAAAGTTTTCAAATCTAAAACTTTTTTCTTTTTTTTCTTTTTTGCTGTTACTTTAAAAGTTTAAACCAACTTTGATGACTCTTTAGAATTATATCAAACAAACAAACAAACAAAAAAAAATTAAAGCATCCTGATTGGCATCAAATATCTACAAAAGCCTGGTAATTTGAAACCATTATATACATTATTTTATAAACTTCTTTTTAAACACCAAAACATACATCTTTTACAAACCAGCCTGCTTGCAACAGGTAAAATTTACAAGACAATCTTTTCCGATACAGTGCTTTAAAGAGAACTGCTTTCACTCCTAAACATCTTTGTCACCTCCTGAAAAGCGGCAGTATGGGCTCGTTGCATTGTTAAATAATAGCGATTCAGGTATTCCTATGACAGAAGAATGCTACAGTTCTGAGGGCTCCAATCTCTTTCCATAATACAGTTCAAGTGCACTCTTAACACTGGTAAAGATTACTTATGGCCTTTGTGTAGTACGACTATTTGCAATTATTGCTTTTCATTATTACATAAAGAAATTAATTTAATTTCATTTCCTCCCCATCGCCCATCCCTTGGATATGCAGCTAATTTGCTAACTGAATGGCCCTTCTGATAATGGAGATGTTAAATGTCAAGTTTATGAAACACAGGCTAAACGCCATGGGTAATGGACAGTAGTCTACATTTCTAGGGCTGAAATCACAGTTTGATGTATTGAGAGGAACAGAGATGCAAACAGGCAAAAAGCACAGTTTTACTGCATGGTAAATGATGGTAAACCATCAGAGAATGAACCTGAAGATGTAGCGCTCTCATTGGAAACCTATGAAACATCCATTACTACTCAGTGAATAGCTCCAAAACCCACCAACAAAGCACAGGTGTGCTTTCAATACTGGCTTTAAATAGCTTGTTTCTTCCATTACTGAGGATGCTACCTTTTCAAATGAGCTCAGCAGGGCTGGTCCAGGGCACCTTTGACTCTCTCTCCCATGACTGCAATTATTATCAGCTATAAGGATACACTATAGCATCCATTTAGTTTTTTCAGGCAGGAGCCCGATGAGGAGTGAAGCTGTGTGCTAAACCATTTGTCCTGTCCAGCCCGTATTTCTATTTACAATGGAATTTATTTTGAGACAAGAGCAACAATTTCTTTCTGTCATATTCTCAAAGTTTACCACATGCCTGGCTCACAGAGACAACAGGCTGCTGCCTCCCCATTAATCAGCATTTTAGTGGCATGGGGTTTTTTCACTGTGCTGCACTCACTCTGAATGTCTGACTGGGAAGGGTACAAATAAATCAAGGCTAGCACTACTTCAGACTATGCTAGAGAATTTAAAGAAGGGGAGAATAAAATTCCAAGGATTAAAATTTAACTTGTCTGTGTGACACGCAGAGGGGGAGAGCCCACTTGTGAGATGGAGCACACAACATTCTGACTTCAGGAAAACAGTGGCAGTGAGACACCTTTGACTCCTTCCAGCCTTTTACTACAACTTCAGGTTAAAGAAACCGATCTGGGATCAAACAAGTCACTAATAGGAATATTTTTAGGAAAATAGCTCGATTGCCTGGAAATCGCAGTACTGCAATTGGCACATCCTCCTGGTTGCCTTCATACGCTGTGTCCTACTGGAGGATCCTACAGGAAGGCAAGGTGATGGTGGTCTGCTAGTGGGGCTGCCCATTTGGCCCCGTGGGAGGGAAGTGATTCTGCAGCTCCCTGGTGTCACCTTTGGCTCTTTGCCCTGCTATAGGATACTGGCTCAGGACAGCAATCACATCCAGTACCTACAGTTTTGGGGATGGGATGTTTGCCTTTTTTTTTTTTTTTTTTTAAAAAAAAGGATATTTATAATACAAAGGCAAAATAATTAACATATTTAAGAAAGGTATATAAGCCTAATTTTTCCTTTCGCACAACGCCACTTAATGTGGTACTGGCAGCATTTTAGTCACAATGGCTTTTTGCATTGCCAGAGTTACCAAAAAGGCTGTCAATGTGCATGACGTTCTCAAGCTGATCCAAAGACAGCGAAGAAGTACACTTTTACTGAGACCCACACACCCTGGCAAAGTCTGTGATTTCTGACACAGGCGTGTATTTGCATTTTAACAACGTGATTATTTCTTTTGTTGTTTCTTTACAAGAAGCAAAGACTGTCTTGATCCTAAGGCTTATAACCCACTGATTCTCCACTGAACTTTATGAAGCCTATGGCACTTACAGATGATGCCAAAGGAAAATACCGTGTAGCGGAGCCATCTACAGGCATGTGCGCTGCAATACAGACACACGGGGGAAGCGGAGGTGTGAGGGGAAGCTGGAACACAACTGGGGACCTGGCAATGACAGTAGCAGCGATATAAAACCCATCATTTGGCAGGAAAAGAAATCTTTATCGTAAGGAATAAGATGAACACTAATTCTTACATTAGGTTGTGAATGTGTTGTTATCTTCCAGGTTGGAAGATTACGGTTTGTCCATGTAGAGCAGTAATTAAAAAGAAAATAAAATGGTTTGGATTAACAAGAGTAAAGTTAATATGAAAATCTTATTCCCTAAGAGCTATTTCACCCTGAGATCTGCATTCAGATCTTATCGTTGTCAAAAAGAACCAGAGCAATACCAGAAAGGCCACAGAAGTACCAATATTCACAGAAGGGCATCTGTTTGAAGATGGATTACGCCTGTTCAGTTTGGAGGGGAGGAGATACTGAGGTATAGAAATCATGACTGGGACAGAGAAGGCTGAATGGGTGATCCTTGGCACCTTCCCAACAAGTTGGCGTTCGGTGAAATGAAATGGCAACAACATCAAAACAGAAAAAGTACTATACATTGTATTTATGCATATTTTACTAGGAAAACTCACTACCAACAAGATATTACTGAGGCAACAAGCTTGGTAACAAACATTGGTTGCTTTTGTTTTTGTTTCTTTTGTATGGCAATTGCTAGGCTCCCACGATGTTGTCCCTTGTGACACTTTTGATATGTCAACCGATTGATATCGGTGTTTCAGGCTTAAGAATTTTCACCACTGAAATCAGATGACAAGTACACTTCAAAACTACCTGGGGGCTCAAACAGAACTAATTGCATAATGGATAAAAATGTCTCACACCAAAAGTGAGTAGAGGCAAACCTCATGTAAACCGCAGCCCGATGCTAAGACAGCACTGCAGCCTCAGAAAGTCACACCAACTTTAAAAGTGCAGCTAAATTTGCAGCTTTGAAACTCAGATGTTCCTACTCTTGAAGAGACATCAGTCTAATTGCATCTGCTTTCCTGCAACATGGACTTCATGAACAATGCAAGTCATCCTCTACCTGTGCCTCTAGGCTTGCCAAACCATTTCATGGTTTCTTGGCAAATCCCTCAGTTCCTTGTAATCACAACACAAATTTCCGTCTTTTTTTTTTTTGTGTGGTTTTTTTTTTCTTTTTTTGTTTTTTGTTTTTTTCTTCTTGAAAACACAGGGATAGTTGCAGGGAAAAGGAGTTGAAATGTACCATGAGCACATTCAGAACATATCACTGTTACAGAAGCATGTTTACTTTGAGAAGACCAAGTGATATTCATAAATTCAACGGACAGGAACTATTTTCAGACAAGTACTTGATAATACTTGTATGTGCAGTACATTCTTTCTAGAAGTTCATTCAATTTATTCATGTACCTGTATAATGAGCTGTTCTCTAGTGAAGCATTGCTGCACAAGTCCCCCCAAAATATCTGCACCAATCTTTCACAGCTATATGAGCTATTGGAGGGAAGCAGCAACACATTGTACCTACTCCGACAATTTTAGAAATCCTGTTTTATTAAAAGTGTTACAAGCTGCAATTATTTAAGTTACATTCTATTAATAATTTCTTTGTGTTGGGAGCAATTTCTGAATAAACACTTTATGTATGTCAAGAAATGGCCCACAATTTAATTTTGGATGAAACCCCAGTCAGTTAAGAACATGCCCTGGAATACAGCTGCTGAAACTACTCAGTTAAGACGATTGACAGAGAGACAGGACATGGAAAACAGCAGAAGAAACTCGTTAATCAATCTGTTCATCTGTAACAACAATTTATGTATTCAGTAGCTTTTCAGAATGGCTGTACGATGCCAGGGAAAGAATGGATGAAACCCCAGCAGTAATGCAGACTCACGTTCACTGTAAAAGGTATACAGATGCTGTAAAATGCAATCGTAAAAACATTTTCATAGCACCAAGCAACAGGTATGTATATTCCACTTTAATACACTGCGTAAAACCACCACATTTCCACATTGTACTGAGCTGCTTAGGCCCAATCGGTGTAGGCCCAATCAGTGTGAAAGGCCATTTACTGCAATCAGGCTGAGGGAAGCATAAAAGCATACAGATGCTGTGGTTTTCCTCATCCCACAAAAGTATTCTCAGGTCTGCAAACAGCCTTTGGAAGTCCTCAAATACTACGAAATCACACATCCAGCGGAAAATCTAGGGCCAGATCTCTGGCCGCAGCCCATCCGTGCAGTTCCACCCACTGAGTCAGTTCACAGCAGCTGAGAACTCATCCCGTGAACTCCGAGGATGGACGTTTGCCAAATGACGTTAAGCTAACGATTTGAGCTTACAGCAGTGCTATATGCAACTTAAGTGCAACTAATTTTACTGCAATAATTGTAAGCATGATGACTGCTGTTAAAGAGGTGACTGCCCAAGCAAGGAATTTCAAAGAAATCAGCGGCGCTTTGTAGACGGGTTTCCCAGTGCTTTCGGATACACGCTCACATCGCACACAGGAGTCGAGGAGGCTGTGCATAGGCAGCTGAGGCAAAACGGGGCCGCTGCTGAGCCAAACCCTGATATTTCTAGAAGTCTTCATGGGTGAAGTTACGCACACACACCTGACATCCGCTTTTAAAAAATGGCAACCAAAGTAGGCCAATTCGGAGTAAATATATGCTGTATATATGTGTTGCTCTATATGTACACACAGTAAAATGAAATGCTATGTAACAAACAAAGTACAGATAAATATTTATGGGCAAATGACCGGTCACTCGTCTTCGATACGTCTATTTGTAAATGCTGTTTTTTCAGCCACCTGACGTGTTGTACACAGCAGTTGTTCACATCAGTGATCAATTGCTTTCACTCTTTCGCTGACATAAAATTTCATGCAACAGTGCATCTCAGAATAATCCATACCAGTTCCTTAATACTGTGGGGAAATCATAACACTGTAACACTTTTAATAATACAATACAAAAAATAAAATAAAACCAAACTTTGGGGGAAAGAAAGAATTTTTTTAGCAATTATTGTTTTCCCCTGCCTCAAAAGCTGAGTTTTACTCTTGGTAATAAATAGAAGGTACATCCTGTCCAGATTGTCTGTAACAATTTTGTGATGTATAATACTTAACAAAATTGGTCTCTTTGTGTCTGCACATACAGTATCATTTCTGAACAAGTTAATAATGGGTTATACTGTATTTTTGCCTTGCCCAATATATATATATAGATACACCTTCAGCAAAGTTTCTTCTCAATATTTATATCATTAATTGGACCAAATGATGAAAAAAAAAAAAAAAAAAGAGGAGGAGGAGGAAGAAGAAGAACTAGAAGAAGAAGAAGAAGAAGAGGAAGAAGGATAAGAAGAAGGGAGCTTCCTTTACACTTGTGTCTGATGCTGGGTCTCCACAAATGGAATGTGAACATTTTCTAGGTTGAGTTCCTCCACACTTTCATAGTCACTCATGGCTACTTCGGAGTCATCAAAGCCGCAGCTGGCTGAGACGTCAGAGGAGGAGGCATCTAGAGAGTTGTGCAATGATAAGGGCATCTTACCTGCACTAACGTTTTCTGTGTTCTGGCTTGGGCCAACAGCAAAAGTACTAAATTCGTTCCCAGACTGAGACCCTGCGGTGTCCGTCTCATTGGGGAACTGGTGAGGAGGGAGGTATTGGCTAGGGTGGAAGTGCGGCCGTCGCCTGCAGTCGGGGCTGAGCGTACTTGCCATTGAGACTGGCTGTGAGGGTGGGAGGGTTTCATATTGGTCCGGATAATCCTCTGGAAGAGGAGGTGGTAACTGGTCCTGGCTTAAAAACTCCTCTTCGTGAGGGGGAGGGTAGTCGCTGTCTATGTCGTAGCCACCAAGGTAGTAATCTGTTTCCAGCTCTCTGGTACTGCCATGATGAGCGGAGCCTCCATCTGCCGTCTCAAAATTGGGCACTTCCTCTATGTCAGACAATCGAGCACTTGGCATCCAGTCAGAGGTATCCCAATGATACGCTGCAGCAGGAGAGAGAACCACAGCGCTCTGTTAGATTGGGGCCACTAATGAGAACAGTGTCCTGCATGCACTCGCCTCTTAGTCCTCACAGCACATTCAGATCACAGCATGCGCCACAGGCCATCGACACAGGTCAGCCATGCTCTGACCCGAGGGGTAGAGGAGGAGAATAGATTGCATTACGATGCTAATGCAAACAAGCCAAGAAACAAAACACGGCCATTCTCAGGCATTTCACTTTTTAGGATGCTACTGGTTCATAATAGAAACTATGAGTCCAAGAAACCAAAATAAAAAAAATCTCTGAATTAATGCTTTTCACAGTTAATTGAAAAAAAAATCTAAATGCAGTCAGCATGCTTATGGTATCACAAGTAAGTCTCCCCTTCCACCTCCAATGACTTCGCTTAAAGAAAAAAAGTGTGCAAGCAAATAATCTGATCGACTGAAAACTGGATCCTGAAATCAAAAAAGTAGCTGGCCATTCTCATGCAGCGTTCGAACCCAAGAGAATTCAAACAAAAGAGGACACGTAAAGCAGTTCAGGAAAAAAACAGATCAAGTCGGTTCCCTGCCCACCCCAGCCCGATCCAACAGGCAGAAAGCATCTCAGAAAGATCACCTCTGTTGTAGTTCTGTCCTTGATCCATAACAGACACTGTCAGATACAAAGTGAAAAGTAAAAACTGGTAACTTGCAACTTGTTACCAGCATTGTATTACACGTGAAAATACAAAACTCTGCATGCATATCTAAAGTACATCTGCCTCACTGTCATTTTAATATGGTTTTTATTTGTTCTTTATTTTAGCATACAAGATAAGCTTGCCCAGTCAAATGCAGACATACATAAAAAATTATTATCTCTTCTGTATTATATTCCTTTTCTATCATATCTTAATTATTCACCCTCACTGAATAGATATGGAATTACGTTAGAGCTGGAATTTTTAATACAAAAAGGGCTATCCACCATCTCTACGTTTTATAATTGTAAAGTACATTTCTCTCTCATTTGTTCACTTTGAAACAGAAAAATAAGAATCTACCATTCTCAGGGCCGGTTCAAACAAATCTGGGCCCACCTGGGCTCAGATACCATGGTGATGGGCACGGTATAAGAACCTGAATAGAATAGAATACAAAGCCATTTAATGGGGCCATCAGCTACAGTGCCCCGCGACCCCCTACCCACCTCCCACCTGCACTGCCATGCCAGCTGGTGGGGAGGGAGGCATTCCAGTATGGAGAGGGTGCAGGGGTGGGGGAGAGAGCAAGGAAGGAGGTTTTATGTGAGACAAGAGCGGGGAATAAGCTGCAGCATTTTCTAGATGAGATGCTCTTGTTCAGCCACATGTTATTTTGGCTTCATGCAAGAAGTCACTGGGCAAGGTCTCTGGACTGCATTGCTGGAGGAGGTCTCGCCAGACAGACCTTTACGGCATTGCAGTGCTTGACCTCTGGGGCTCAGCCACACACGAGGGCAGAGGGTAACGTTCTCCAGGCCTCCATCTACTAACACCACTCTTGCCCTTGCTTATCACCACATGGTGCATGTGGTGGTGGCGATTTCTTCATTAGCTCGTAGCAAGACAGTAGCTTTCTATCTGCTCTGTGTTAGCCCGGGGTCAGGGGGGTTGGTTTAGCAGCAGTGTCTGAACCGGCCCTAATCGCTCTTCTCCTTCTTCACTTCCCTCTTTTTCGTAAAGTGGATGTTGCTGTCTTTTGGTCAGTGTAATGACATCGCACCCGGGATGCGTCGGGTCCCTCTGAGCTGTGTGGTTTCAGGATGCAGGAGAACCTCGCTAATTTGCTGACTCGCACAACCCCGGGCAGCTCCCTGGGGAAGAAGCCCCATCCTCCCGCAGCTCCGCAGCTGAGATCCTGTCTGCCACGCACCGGGAACTCCGACGTGGCTAACTATTCACCGCTTTCACCAGCTCTGCTGCGGAACATGCGAGATTCATAGGTCTCGCAGGAGGAACTGGGAAGTGGGCAAAGCATTTTCAGTGACAGCCTCTTGAAACTGCTGCCAGACTGACTTTTGCTGACCGGGAGCCAATGTGTTTGCTTGAGCTTTCCTTTAGGAAGGCAAGGCTATTTACACACATCTGCGGTGTCTTTTCAAGGTTATTCTCATTTTTTTTGAATGGGACTTTCATTTTGAATTAACCTTGGCACATTCATTTTATTTGATAGTGAGAAGAATGGCACACTTCAGGAAATCAGTAAATACACTACAGACAAATAGTCAAGCACCATCACTAGCTAGCAGTAAAAGTGCTTTTCAAAATGGCAGTGACACTGACTCAAGAAAAAAAGTCAGTTGTTTACAAAAATAATTTGCTTCATCATCCTGAAGCATCACGCAGACTGGAGTAGCTGAAGTCTGCAAAACCTGGCTTAAATTTGCTAAAGACAGTTGAAATTTTAGACTTGCGGATAACCTGAGTTGATGTTGAGTTGACATTTTGCCAAGGGTAAGATAAATGTTCTGTAAAAAAATAAAAGTAATGTTTATCTATCATACACCACATTTCCTCAGTGCTTTACAGAAGAGGAAAACTGCTATTCTTGTTTTAGAGGTAGGGAAGACAGTTCATCTGTAACATGATGTGCCTGAGGTTACCAGGAGGCCAGTGGCAGAGCTGAGTGTCGGGTCCTTGGACCCAACTGCCACGCTCTAGTCAATGGCACATCGATCCCCAGGGAAAGGCATGGCAGGCTGGGCTGCCTTGCCATGGGGCATCCTTGGAGTTGGGCCTACACATCCTGTATCTGACAGCGTTAACTGGGAGAAAGCAGCCACCTCTCCTCCGTGTGGTCCTGCTGGAGTGCATAACCCGGCCCTGCTGCAGCCTGGGATTCTTTACAGCCTTCCTCTGTCTTCTTCTGTTTCTTAGTCTCAGCAGCCGGGACAATCTCAGTGATTTGGCTCCCTTATCAACCTAATCCCTTTCTCTGAAGGCAATGGGAATAAGCAAGCAAAAACATTGACTTGAACAGAGGAGGATGAAGGCCTTGACACCTTTTCTACCACCTCTAGTTACCCACAGATATTTTGTTGTACATCCCTCTGGTGTTTTCATGTTTGGTGATGAACATGCTGATCTGCAAAACCCAATTCCTGCCACAGGTTTGCTGGTCAGTGTAGATTAGTGAGGTTCTGCTGGAATGTTTCACAATGAAAACAGGAAGCATTGTTGCATAACAAGAAAGAAAAAAAATTTAAATACCTTCATTTTCTATAGTGTCAACTACATTGTTGACAAGCTGTATGACAGTCACTATGGAAGCTTGCAGGGGAGGGAAAGCAGAAAATAAAGGGAGGGGAAGGACAGCTTCAGGTTAGTATTTAAAACACACATCATATGTTACCACAATAAATTCTCTCAGACAGAACTGACATTGAAAAAAAAAAATAAAAGGCTGCTGACCAATGCGTGATTTATGCAGTGGGTTGCAGGACATTTCATTTCAGATAATCCCATACATTTTCAGAGCAGTGATAAATTCCAAACCAGCATTTCCAGAAAGGCATATGGGATGATGTGTATCACCTCATAAATTCAAGCAGACTGGCCAGCTGATTCAATTAACCAAAGCAGTATCGTGTCTACCTGACACTAATTTCTAATACATTCTTGCTTAAAGGCCTCCAGAGACAGTGCCATGTGCTCCAAGGGATCATTATCTTTTAGACCACCACGCCATCCGAAACGGTGCTAAGCTCAATCTATTTCCTAAGAGGAATGTTTTACTTGCTATTTGTGCTGTGCCTCTGGGACATTAAGCAGTACTGCTGTAATTAGGAGGACACGTTCAAGTAGGTTTCGTTCGAATTTTGATCTGTGATTGACAGAATATTTTCACAAACGCTTTGTGTGTATTCTGCAGGTGTTCTACCAAAACATACCTTTCCCTTGAAATAATACAGACTGTGCAATTGTTTAACGTGGAGTCCAGCTGACCCACAATGTGTGGTCCTCTAGATGATCTGCATTTTGGACCAGCTAACACCTCTGCCTTTGAGGACCTGTAATAAAACCTACCAAAACCAAAGGAAAGGTCTGGTTCAGTGGCACTGGATCTGTCCCTTTGTCTTGAATTATGAGAAAATCAGTTGTTTTGGAGCAGGCTAAGAAGGGGGCCAGAAATGTTGGGCAAGACATACATTGTGTTTCACACAGCCAACAGACTCAGAGGTCACAAGGAACATGTTAACAGTAATAGTGCCGTTCAAATATATGTTGAATATTTTGGCATCTTTGTTATATTTTGGGTATGAGATCAAGGATCTCATCCAATTTCCTTGGTCCTTGTGAAGTCTTGGCAAAAAGAGCCTCAATAAACCAAAGAAACCATGTCCTATGTCTATGTTTAGCATGTTTACGCTATCAACAGCATTGGTAATTGAACAAGGGAGACTTGTATTGGCTAATGCATAATAAATATTAGGGAAAAAATAAGTAACCCCATGTCAATAGCTGCTGCAGGGCTGGGAAAAGAGATGGAGGGCAGCTGTAAGCTTTAAGACGAGAACAACCAGGAGTGAAAAACAGAAGGTCAAAAATCAGGGCCAGCACAGACTTCATTGCAACTAAGGGTTTGCTTTGGTGGGAGCTGAGCAGAGAATGTTCACAGAAGGGAGGGAAACTTCTACCCTAGGCAGCTCAGTGCAAGGAAATACCCAAATAGAGAATTGCTCAGGGGTAAAAGCTGCTGTTTTTAAAACAGCACAACCATCCATTGGCCTGCAGTGAAACAGTAACCTAAAAATATATTTCTGTCACATCCCCCCACCATTCAAAACAGCTTACTGTGGAAATCTGTAGCTTGCCTTCAAAGCAACTTCCCAAAATATTATTGCTGAAAGTGCACAGCATTTAAAGAAAAAAAAAAAAAAATTGTGGCTAGTATTTTTGCTTTTTGATCACAAAAAGTATTGCTAACTACTCTGAGCAAGACTAGGGAGCTAAGCACTTTAAATGCAGTAGAAATGAGGTGGGGAAAAAGAAGTAGGTTCAAAATCACATCCAATAGGATTTTGCATGGTGAGACAACCCCTACTCAACCCAAGCACCATGGAGAAGGCGAGCGGAGGCTGCCTGCACCTGACGCAAACTCAACAGCACAGGGCTGCTCACACCTTCAGTGGGATGCGTCCCAGTGCTTCTCTGGTGTGAAATCAGAAGCGATTATCTGGTTTCACAAGACAGTGTTGGCAAGTCATTTGTATAGCGGTGTGACAGAAGCATGTCCTCCCTGCTAGCCGTGTGAGCACTGGGCAGCGTTGCTCTCGGCTTTGGAGGAAGGAGTTCAGAGAAGGAGCAGCCTGCCCTGTCTGCCCAAAGAGCATGGATGTTAAATTGCATCTGCAGTGGTTTCACTGACAACCTTTTAACCTCTGCAGGGATGTGAAACACAAGGAATTAAAATGACAGACAGGGGTAGGACTTGTGGCTTCAACGGGGATATCTGTTAGCCCTTTGGTACATGTATGTGAGCATGTATATATTTATTTATGCATTTGTATTTTAGGCTCTTTCACTGCAACCCTTCCCTGCTGCTGCAAGAAAACCAGAGCGTGCAGTCCTGCGTTGACCTCTGCAAAAACCTCAGATGATTTAAGTTTCTTCCCTCACTCTTCCTGAAGATACGGATTTGTTTAGACCCTGAACTAGAATTGTTATCTCTAAAGGCCGTATTTTAAATGCAGCTTTCACAAAAAAGGAGCAAGCACAGAAGGTCCAAACCTAGCTTCGGTGGGAACCGTGTCACTGATTTAAATGGGGGCAGGATCAGGTGCTTGAAAAGCCTAATTAGAATTTGGGAGATATAAAAAGTAACCACGTAAAATAAATGACCACACAGATAATTATTTTAAAGGAAATGATAATATAAATATATATTATTATAATAATAATAATTATAACAATTATGCTAAAAATGCTAAAGGATTTTTGGGGGTGGAGGGGCAGAAATGCACTGAGAAGCTTGACAGAAATACTCATGATGCTTCAGCTACAGCTGAGCCAACAGGAACTGCAAGTGCACTTTGTTTTAAGTGCTTTTTCCAACATTTAGGAGTACCTAGGGAAGAGCTGCATGACATGACTGAGGAACTGAGTCTCGAGACAGTTCATTAACTGGCAGCTGAGGAAACCAAGTACAATTTCTTTGTGCTAATCTCTTCCTGCGTATCTGAATGAGGTTTCCCTGACATCCATCATCCCTCCCCAGCAGAAACATCTTGCCTTTTCTCAGACCCACCGCTCAACATCCATGGGCTGTAGGAACAAAGGTTTGCTCTGATTTTGTAGGCCTCTTTCAGGCTGTGTATGGCTCTGCCCATGTCGCCCACTGAGATAATGATGTAGGACAAGAGAGCAGGCAATGAACATGCACCGAGCAAGGATTTAACGGTGCTCTATTGTGTGCTGAGCTGTGATTGCCAGGGAGAGGCCAAGCCACCAGGGACTGGCTCATCTGCTCATTGTTGCTGCTGAGCACCACCAGAGTTTTGTTGGGCCCATGAATGAGGCCTGGCAAACAGCACAGAAAGTCCCTTTAATTTGACTGATGCAACATGAAAGTCATCCTCTTTCAAGAGGAAAAATGACAGAAATTCTACAGTTCCACCTGCAACCTATTAGTCAACTTGTATCTTGGCAACATGACTCCGCTGTGTCATACCTCTAATTCACCGTAAAGCTTGGTGCTGATACAACCACTCCAAGCATCGAGATTTTAATTACATTCCTATAATTTAGAAAATGGACACAAAGTGAGGGCTTGAACCCAGGACTTTCTGGCTTCCAGCATCATTAAAGGGTTTCTAGATGTCACCTAAATGTTTTTGATAATATGACCAAGAGAGTTAAATAGTTTTTTCCCCAGCATAATAAAGATAAAACCAGTTCTTACCATTATCATCACCAGAATCCGACTGGAAGGAACTGAGGGACTGTACTTCGGAGTTGCTGCCTTTATTACTTCCTGCAAAACAGGTCACTTCTTCAGCGTCATCAACCCCTTTACCTTCATTGACAGCAAAAACAAAGCAAAATGGTACTCTCTAGGTATGCACATTTATACCATTATTTATACCATGGAGCCATTTAAACAAATTTAATGAAACAAGGAGCGTACTATTATTTTTGTCAGAATAAAGTTCTTTCCTTCAGACAGAGGAAATGACCTATTTGTCAAGAAGGCAGCACATGAAGATACCTAGACTTTTGAAGTGTTTGAAGCCCAAAGAGCCTCTCAAGTGGCTGACACCACTGTAATCAAGGCAGAAACATCTGTATTCAGTATTGCCTTTTTAGATGACATGTAGTCTCAGCAGCAAAGAAAATGATGACTTAAAAAATGTGGTATAAACATCTTATACAAGAGATTACAGTTACATTTATCTTTACTGTTCATTTCCTAATTTGAGAGCCTCATTAAAGGCTCATTCAATGCTCAATAAAGTTATTGTGCATCTTGTTATTCATATCAGTGGGCCTTGGATCAGATTTTAATGGCTCCACCACTGACATATAATAGATTATGCTTCAATTTACATTGCTTTTCATCAGGAACATTCAGTCTTGACAACTCTACAGTTTAGAAATGCAACTGCAGCCTATGGTATAAATCCTCCTGTAATTACACGTGAATAAACACATCCAACTACACATTATATAAGTGATCATAAGTAACAGAAAAAGTTATCCTCCACAGTAAGCACAGAGATAGGTACCTGAGCTAATTACAAATGAAAGCTCAGGTGCTGCAAACATGTAAGTACAGCTCTCCACTTGCTTGCTGTAGATATTTCTACCCAGCATGGGGCACCTCCATACAGTAAGGACTGATGTGCTCCTGCTGAGTAGCACGGTATGCAGTGGATGGAGCGAGTGCTGCAGTAACGCAGCTGCACTGCTTCCCACTCCTTGACAGCCGAGGTCCATCTCCATGGCATGGCCTCATGCTGTGCAGAAATTGATACAGATACCAGCAGCATCTGCAGCAGAAACACCCAGAGGAATACAGAACAGAGCACACACGGGGGCAGACATGCTGATGCTTTCAGTCAGCAAAAGCAGAGTTAATGGTTAAAAAGGCTGACCACAATACAACTCTGAAATACAGCCCAAAGCAGTGAAAAATAATTCCTGTTTTTCACTAGAAGACCTTAGCCAATGTGCTGCCTTGGGTGAGGTGCAGGTCAGGGCAGAGGTGTGAGGCAGTGCCAGATTCCCCTCTCTGTTCCTCAGTTCCTATTGCTTAAAACTACATGTCTATGAAAGTTTCTGGATCATGTAATTTTATTTGACAGTATTAGTTAAAGTTGTGTTTGAATGGGATTGTAGATAACTTAGGAAAAAACCTACTATAAAGGTAAAACACCTCATAAACTCCCTACATGCTAAAGCAAACCTCTCCCAGTCCATGTTCTGACTTGCAAGGATAGATGATGTACGGCCCTAACTCTGTTCCCAGCAACCCAGTATTTCCTGCTACAGCAGAATACGTGAAGCTTGCTGCATCTCCAGCAACTTGTTCAGGAATGGAGGGGGTACTGTGCTGTCAGGTGGGAAACCACCAGTGCACAAATAAAGTAAGTGTGGGGATCAGAAATTTTGTGATCATTCTCATACTGAATGCAGATGGGAAAGTAATGGACTGAAAAGGTGATCCTGTAAGTAGTGCATGATTTTCTGCTTCATTTCATAGGCACTGCAAGTACAGAATATCAGTTCGTTTGTCCCTTTTGCAAAACAGGATTGCTTCTTGCAGAAGGTTTAAATGTTTTTTAACTCCCTTGGGAGACAAACTGGTAAAACCTAGCAGAGTTTATATTTGAGAATTCTGCCCCAAATTATTTTTTTCCAATAGAATGATGATTGCATTGTATCATTTGAAGAACCAGTGCTCAAAGCACTTACTCATATGTGCTTGCTGAACAAGTGAAATAAACGTGTTTAGTCATACTTAATGCATAGAAGTAGGTGTCTTGTATGCCTAGTTTAATTATAACCTTTCAAAATTAAACCAAGTCATTTCTTGGAGAAATGGAACAATTTTGAGTGTATCAGGTTGGAGCATTAGAAGTACCTGTGCCACTTTACCTGCTGCACCCCGAAGGCAACCCTTACCTACGGCAGCAAGAGTGAGACTGGTACTTACTTTCTGTCCCAGCATCCCATGTGCTCTTCCTGATGGAATCACAGTCGGAGCGACAGGGAGACACAGCGGGCAAGTTCGGAGCTACGCTGCACACCACCACCCCCCGCCTGGCTGTCAGTATTCGGGGGGACTCGGGATGGAATGTCGTCATCTCCTGGTGCTCCACGCCAAGCCCATCCACTATCTTGTCCAGGTTACTCCGCGAGTCACTCTGGAAGCATGGGGTATAGGCCAT
The DNA here is from genome assembly GCA_035590215.1 of Microhierax caerulescens. Lineage (NCBI taxonomy): Eukaryota > Metazoa > Chordata > Aves > Falconiformes > Falconidae > Microhierax > Microhierax caerulescens. The sequence goes on along the minus strand of JAVJGJ010000014.1, from coordinate 10,939,725 downwards.
CGGCCTCACGGGGACCTGTGGAGGCCCAACCTCTTGGTAGATGTTCCTGCTGTCTCCGCTGTTCCTGATGTTCTTGAACTGGATGCCGTTGCTCTTGTTGAGCAGGGCAGCAGTAGCCGGATCCTGTACGAGTGTGATGTTGTTGCGGGAATAGTTCTTCCTGAAAACTTTCTTGCGAAAAATAATAAAGAGGACGATCAACACAAATATGACAAAGAGGACCACGGCTATTCCTATCAGCTCCTCCTTGCCCACGTACGAATGCCCCGCTTGTATATTGGGAACCACCACGGGGCGAAGACCACAGTATTGCCCCACGTAGCCAGGGGTGCAGTTACACAGAAATGAACCAAATATGTTGACACAGGAGCCACCATTTTCACATTCTTCTCTTTCACACTCGTTGATGTCTTCTTCACACCTTAAAAGAAGAAAAGGAGAGTTTGGAGTTTGGAGAACACCTAGCAAACAGCCCAGCTTGCCCATATTATAACAATAATATGCTTATTATATGTTAATAAGCATAATTAACTTATTAACAAGCATAAGTTATCTTGTCAAGGTGGTGCCATTGCAGTTAACACCTTGCTGGTGCTGGTCAAATGATCTTATTATTGTCATATTATTTAATGGTATTTATTTTTTTCTACAGCTATCCCATAGATTTTAAGACAATAAAATGGAAACACCAGGAAGGAAGGAAGAGCTTAAAGCATCTGACAGGAAAAGGCTCCCCGTCCCTAATGAGGCTCCCTGAATGTAATACAGAATCTCAGCCTTTTTGTATTGTTTTTGGACCATCCCACAGGATTCAATACAAAATATTAGGAGGATTCAAAGAGAAAATGGTTGAGAAAATATAAAATTAAAATATCAGAATACTTATTTAAGAGAAGAGGAGGATATGCTGTGTAAAATTATTTAGGGCTGGAGATAAAATGAGCAAATATTAGAGAAGCGAGAGAAAAGAAGAACAGGAACCTTAAAGAGAGAGGAGAAATAGAAAGAAGAAGAAGATGTGATTATAAAAAAGGCAGAGCAAAAAGTACCAACACTAGACAAACTCAACGAGAAAAAAACATGTTGATGGGCAGGTCAGGGAATTTTCTGTTTCTCCATCAAGTATATGATTAAGGATGGGATTTTTAAAAATGAATGCAATAAATTAGGCTTTAATGTCAGGGCTAAGGTGACTAAATAATTCATCCATTTTCAAAAAAGACTACATAGCAGCTTCAAGAGGCTTTATGGGACGTCTCAAAAAGCCTCTAACACTTAGGTGTGTATATCTTAGTGAAAACTGTCTGGAGATAACATCCTGTTACAGCAATTTAGGAGGGCACATTCAGAAAAGTTTTTCTGAACATGCAAGCCTCATGGATTTCTCCATCCATTAGGTCATTAGGTTAGACTTGAAATAAGCACTAAGTTTTGTGTTGTTTTTTGCTAGGTAAATCATAGCCTTTGGGTACAAAATGCTTGATAAAAAAGCCCGTCAGCCGTGAAGTGAAAAGCTCCCGTTGCCCACCTGGGGAGGGTCACTTACGTTACTCCTGTCAGGCCATTTCTGCAGTTGCAGATGAAAGCGTTGCCAATGGGATCGCAAGAGCCTCCGTTCCGGCATGGATTTGGGAAGCAGGCTGTGATCTCCGACTCACAATTCCTTCCCGTAAACTGGGAAAGGCAATTGCACTGGTAGCCTGGAAGGTGAGGGACACAGAGAAATAATCAGAAGCCTACCACTGTATCTGTCTGGAAGCAAGGGGATCCATTTGGCTACTTTATGTGAAAAAATATATTGTACTGGGGGGGGATGGGCACGTTTATACGCATTCTGGTACGTCTGTGTGGTCCACACTGAAGCCAGTCAAGAGTTTGTTTATCTGGGATGTCTGGTCAACTGGAGCTCATGTCTACAACGAGGGACTGGAGGAACTGCTGTAGCTCAGACCACCCTGATTGCCATGATTCACGTAATAATAAAGGTCATCCATGAACAACTCTGGTTATAAGCAATATTCTAGATCAAGGATGCATTCCCCAATATTTTTGAGAAGGCAGTCCATATTTGCTGTGAGCAGCAGCCCACACCCCTTTTGTGCTTCACTGAAGAACAAATACATGAGCGAAGAGCTTTTCCACATCTGCCTTTTATGGCAACAACACAGTAGAGATGTGATAGTAATAAAACCCTTGATAGTGGTACTTACCACTTTCCTAAAGCACAAAATCCAGGCATGAACTATAAACTTCATAACAGCAGCTGACCTGGGCAATGTCAGCCCTAATCAGAGCTGATTATGTGCAGTGTTTGCTATTAAAAAACTGATTAACCATCGGCTGCAATACATCAGACATTACTCCAGTCAAGTGGAGGGGGACCCTGCAGCGGATTAAAGTCCTACTTCCACTTTTCTTGACAACAGAGGAGCAACATCAGCCTAAAAAATAGTTCTTAAACCCATCAGTTCACTCTACAAAGTATCAAATAACAAACTTCCTTCCCACCTGCCCTTGACGTTTCACATGGCACAATGCCGTTAATAATAACTTTATTTAAGGTCACAAAGAGATCCAGTGAGGCAGTGCATCTCTTTATGCTGTGAGCTGAATGTTGAAATCTGAGTGCTTTTTCACTTGAAAAGAGCAACGAACATGAAGGTTGTGAAAAACGTGAGATGGCTAAGGCAGTCAAGAATCATTGAACTAGCACGTTTTCCGGGACATCTGTTAAAAACTTTGGCTGAATTTTTTTTTAAAAAAACCTACTTACTTAATCCAAATGTCCCAAACAGATGTGTAGGTAAGGGTCAAGCTCCAGTTATGGGGTTCACATACTTACTGAATACAGCATATTAAGCAACTGGAACATCCCTGCCATTAATACTGCTCATGTTAGAGCTGAAATGGTTGAATGCAACTTGGTTCCGTGTCAAAATTACTGGAGATCAAACTGATGTAGCTGAAATACCATCCCTCAGTGGTAATCCTTTTAAAGATAGTTTAAAAAACTTTCTGTATCTATACATCTGAAAAAAACCCACCACCACAGCTTACTTTACAAGACACTGTTCTAGGAAACGAGGCAGAATTTTCCAGCACAGTTACAAGAAAAAGAATTTCAAGGAAACAATACGGAAAAGCCCAGTAGAGGCATGAGGCAATAGCAATTCTGCATTAAGACTCCCACATCTTTTATGTCCTATTCGGTTCAGTTCACCTTGTTTAGTTACTCTAATTGAATTCTTTCATGAGGACAGGCTTTTGAGAATAAACTTGGAACCAGACTTGCTGGTGTATTCAGTCAAGAGTCCAATCCTGTTTAGTTGAAGATAAATGAAATAGATACTCAAATATCACGCTGTTTCATTGTCCTGCTACAAGAAGGGAGATAGAAGCACTTCTGTTTGCAAGGAACAAGAGTTAAGAAGAGGAAAGAAGAGAAATAATTCCACTTTGAGGATTCCTAGAAAGCATGTTTGGGCAGCATCAGCAAGATGGGATTATTTTTTGGTGTCTTCTAAATATGTCACTCAGACAATGCGAACAGCATTCTGGACCTGTACAGATCCGGGTCTGAAGAATTACAAGGCTGAGACTGTAGGTAGAAATCGCAGCATGAATAAGTAAGGCTGTCTCAGTGCTTCATTTAATGACTGAACAGTGACATCTATAGTTCAAAAATTCACAGTAATGTTCTCTATATTTTTTATGGTCTCAATGAGTTTAAGCAAAAAAAATAAAATTAATTCAAATATAAAACATTTTATTCATAAACAAATCTGTTGCCTTATATAATGGCAGAACAGATCTGTTCTTCTATTTGTTATCTGATATTTTGGACCTACATCACTTTAAAGTGACTTGAAAAGCCAGCTTTCTGTACTAAGTTATTAGTTGCCAATCGTTTGTAAGACAAAGCCTTTGAATCACTTTCTTTTCATGTCTTGTGTTTGTTTCAGCTGATTAAGTTCTGGGTTCTCACTCTGGAACATATTCTGTTACATTTAGTCACTGCAGAAAACTTGAGGAATATTGATTTGGTAAAAAAAAAATAAATCCTTTTACCACCAAGGAACATAGATGATATTATTATTAATATTATTACTACTACTACTACTATTATTAACAACTACTGATTACATTAAAGATGCACTAACTTCAATTAACATTTTATATTAAGAAGAGATGAAACTGATTGCTCCAGATGGGTCAGAGCTCTATGGGGCAATGTGTGAACCAGACCAAAATGAAAAGTGCGTTTCTGAAAGCCTACCCTTTTGATTGAGTTTGATTTAATGATGGTGGAACTCAGATACAAGAAGACTGAAATATTCAGTGTAGAATCTGAGTCTAGGGATCAAAGTTAGAAATAAAAAAGGCAATAAACCAAGACAGTATTAAATGACAACATTTATCACTGACTTTTCCTCTTGTTGGAAGCAACTGCCATACCCCTGCCAACTCTGAGCCAGTGGCGAAAGACACAGAACTTTCCCGTGACACACATGCTCCGAGCTGCAAAGTATTCACCCGGGAGGTCTCCAGCACAGCCAAGCGTATGCTGAAATCCATGGAGTAGCACCGAGCTGATGCTATGGCTCAGTACACAGCATGCACCAACTCGGCCACCAAACTGGCCAGACCCTTAATGCTTCTCCAAACCTCTCAGCAGAGGCTGTAATTTTGCCCGCTGCTGCACATTGTAGCCACATGGCAATGGACAAAGGGCAACCATAAAGAAAACCCTTTAAGTCACGAGTGCACCTTGGGTCTGACAAAGAACTCTTAATACATTTTTAATATTTCAGTAATGTATCGTGCATTTCTTCCAACTTGTTTAGCAAAATAAAACAAGCAAACTTCCCACATCCAAGGACAACAGAGATGAAGACAAGGCTAGAGTACCCCATCCTCTCAGCACGGAATGAAAAAACCCTTCCATGCAACCTAGGGCTCACTTCTGTTCACTGGAGGTGCTGGAAGTCTTGGAAATTCATCAACATTTGAAATCATACAGTCCATCTGAGTTCCCTCCAGGATATATGAATATTTCATTTTGCACACTGATGGTGGAAATAAGTTGACCTGTGTTCTTCAAGGCAGCAAATTTTGTGATGTCATAACTGCATTTCTTCAGAGAGGACCAGTGGAAAAGGATAGAAAGCTCCAGTAAACACATATGCAATGCTACTGGGTGGGATCACAAGACCCTCAGGATGTGCCACAATAGCCTGTACCAACCACTGACCTAAAACCAACAAGCTATGAGCAACCATATAGTCCTTTTAGGCTATTATCTACATTAGGCAAGCCCTGCAGAGCAATGGCAGTGGGTCTGTGGAGTAAAACAGTTGGTGTTGGGGACCCAACACCCTCAGTGCACACATTTCGTCGGCATCATGTTAGCTGCACTCCTGGTACATGTCTTCCAGCTCAAAGCCACCCAGAGGGAGCCTGGTCCTGTGCTCCAAGATCTCACCTCTTCACAGTGGGAACTGAAGCACAGTGAGAGGGATGATCAGAAGATTCATGTCTAAGCTCATTCGTGATCTAAAACATTATGCAGACATAGCCCTCTCCTGTTTAAACATAGTCTTGGGCTTTCTGGTTGTTTTACAAGGCTTCTCTCATGCTCCTCCACTAATCTGAGCCCCCTCTATGTAGCTAAGTCTCACTGTCTCAC
>JAVJGJ010000014.1:10919443-10933987 GCA_035590215.1 Microhierax caerulescens | reverse complement strand
GTATAGGGACTTTTCAGCCTAGACCTTACCAAAGAGCAACATGCTGTAAGTGAGGACACCACCCAGGCTGCCTGTACCTGTGTTTGCTTGGCACTTAATAGGCAGAGACAGTGGCAAAGGCAGGCGGGGTGCCATCACCAGACGGGATGCCGTTATGCAGTGAACATCTCCGTTGGTAGCATTCCCAGCCTGAGCACCTGAATGTCTGCCTACCCCCAGGTTTCCTTGGCTTTATTAAAGAGGATGCTCCGAACTGATGCCAATTCTTTTTTTTTTTGAACATGTGTATGCTCCTGTTTCTATCTATCACATGCAAGAGGAGCTGGCTTTTATTTCTTACGCACTTCGGCTTTTGCATTTGATCTCCCCATGTAGTTTCTTTCCCTGCTGTGCAGCTAGACCTGGCAAACCCAATGTCCAGAACCAGGGGCTGCCCTTGGCCCTGCTCACGTAGCACTTCATGGCAGGTTAACTGATGAGAAGAGCTGAGGGTCAAGAGGACCCTCTCCCAGCTTTTGTACTTTGGTACGTTTACAGACGTACCAGGCCACCTTCAAGAACCATGTGTTCTCCAGTCGTACATATTCCCACTGCTTCAGATGTAACTTACCTGTCTTCAAACAGATTATTGCCTCTTGCCACTAGCTGGTATGAAAATGAACCTCAGCCTTTGTTAAACCAGTGCTTTCCATGAAAGGTTTGCTGGGTATATGCTTTCGAAGTGGGAATTTAAATCCAGATGTCTAAAAGCATAGCTATAAGAAAGATTAACACACACACACACACACACACACAATTTCTAAAATAGCTTTCAAAAATTAACCAATGGGCATCTGGTTTGTTCACATTACAGCATGCTGGTTGTTTGTATGTGTGAAAAAGTGAGATCAAGAACATAAGTAAGACCAGGTGAGTTTATGACTACAGTATTAATACACCCATTTTTCCCTGATGCCATTCTTCTGAACTACCTAATCCTCAAAACCACCCGTGTGTCAATGTTGCCAGCCTGCTTTAAACCATCGATTAAAGCCATCACCTAAGTGCCAGGTTGTGTATTCCCCTCCCTCTGGATTTTAACTCTGTTCATAAAGAAATAAAGGAAAAGAAGAAAAAAAGGAGGAGGGGGGCAAAGTAATGACTTTCTGTCCTCACACTCTGCCCACAGTCCTTGACTCAACAGATATTTCTGCTCAAATGTTTCATGTTCAAATATAATTGTGTACTCATGTAAGCCATTTACTTCAATCAAAGCCAGATGTATATAGGATTGATCAAATTAAAAGGAAGTAACTATACTTATAATTGCAGGCTTCACAAGCATGAGGTTTCTCTGTGTGGTTGAAAACCTTGGCGCTGTGTTTGCATTTTATTACAGCACAGCTTTGTATCGCTGTGATTGCTCATGTTGTTACTCAGGCAGATAAACATACATTTACTATTGGCAGTCCTGGTAACACCACTCTGTTATTAAGGTTGTATGATATTTCCCATTTTAAGACCTCATATTCAGCAGCTTACAGCTTAACCACACTTTAAACACTTGGTTAAATTTTCTTGGGAAATTTCAGGCGAAAGAGCCAAGCTGTTTCTGAGAGTCATGCTGTTTGTCAGATTTCAAAGTGCTAACAACTTTCTTTAAAAATAGCTTTACTGACCCATACTTATGGGTGGGGACTGAAAAGTCTGGAAGAATGGTGGCCTGTATTTCAGGCTGGCAGCTTCCAGTGACTCTCAGAAAAATTGTCCTAAAGCTGTAGAGTTTTGTGACTGCTCGTCCCCCCTTTCCCAGCCCTTTTTAAGCAGGCATGGGATCTCCCTGTGGGGTCCCTAGACACAGAGTACCCTCTAACTGCCGACGGTGCTGAGCACACACTGTTGCCACTGGACTCGATTTGGACCCGTGGGAACACCCGAGTGCAAGCAGAGGTCCACGCTGTGGCTGCTTTCTGCTGGCCCAGAAACCCAATTTTGAAAGCAGAGAGGTTATCCCGCACCCCCAGTGATGTCTCAGAGCATCTGAGCTATCTGTGCTTTCTCCTGCAGGGTAAGATCCCCGTTTTGTCCTCCCGTTCAATGTGCAGAGAGGTCAGACAGGAAGACCAGGCGTGGGCGATGAGCCCTGCGCCAGCTCCCCTTGCGGGGTGGCACCTCTGCCATGGGTCTGCAGTTCTGCGCAGTCCCGGAGCCGGGTGCTTCCAAGTTGCTGTGGCTTTACCTGTGCAAACCCAGCAGCGGCAGCGCGGACACGCTCCTAGTGCACACAACGCATCGCTTCAGCCATTCCCCAAACGGGGCCGTAACATTACCCCGTTCCCGTAACTGGGGATGAACTGGAAGGTAACCAGAGGCAAGAGTTTTGTTACTGGTGAACAGGGCAGCAGGCATTTCTATTGAAAGGATGATCTCACAACAGGAATTCTATTATGGAGGTTTGTGGTTTAGATGATCGATTTATGCAAATTACATGTAAATTAGACATGGCCCCTTTGATTTCTGGCACGTAGCCAGCAACTCTTTCATGTTATAATGTTGGGTAACCTCTGCTTGACTGTTTCCTTTTAAAATTAGCTATAAATCTGAACTTTCCTTTTCTCTCTCTTAATTTTCTTGTAAAGCACAGTAGGGTTTTTTGTAAGAAAAAGAATGTTAACAGTACATGAAATCTGCTTTGTAGAATTAAAATTAGAGGATTTATTTATTAAAACAAATCCTATCATTAAGCTAAATCCTCTCCGTTTAGGTAAAGGAACATTATTCTCCAGAAACTTTAATAGGAGGATAATATCATAGAAAATACTAGTCAAGAGATCCTGATGCTACTGAATGGGATTTCCTGCGATTGGGAAAAGGACCTTTGCACGGTATAGTTTTCACTGCTTCCTCCCCACCAAAAAAGAAAATAGCTGCCATTTTCTTTCCTAAGATAAAAAATGAAGAAATTTTTTTGTTTGTTTTTTGTATTTTAAATGAAAGTCAGCTGCTAACATCTATGTCACTGAATACAATGGCTGATGATTCCTAAATGCACGTTACAATTTGTGGCTCCGTAACTGGCATGTTGGGCTCTCCGCTCTATGGAATTTAATTACATGGCCTTTTTGCATATGGAGGACACTAACAACAGAATTGCTTTCCCTGGTGGAAACAAAACTGCCCATGCCTTCTCCTTGTGGGCTGGGCTACAGTCAGGGCCCATTGCGCTGGAATTATGGCTTTATAACAATCCTTTATTTACATACACTGCTGAGGCAGTAAAAACAGCAAACAGATTTTTTAACGGCAGGCAGCCGAAACATCCCTGCAGGGCACGTGCCCCCTCGCCGAGGCAGGAACACAGGCAAGTTAAATCATTTCTGTGACTGCTTTCCAGCAGCGAATTATGTTGACATGAAAACGGTGCATGACATTCCAGTAATAAAATGGGTCCAATCTTCAGTGCCGCCTGTTTCTCCCCCACCCCATGTCTCCCCTCAGTTTGAATTGGAATGCATTGGCACCTGGGGGGGGGGGGGAGGAATTACTGTAAAGCATTTTGTTAGAAAGGTTTCAATTTACTCATCATGAGATTGCTGAGCAATACTGTAAATAGATTCAAATAAAATCAATAGAAGGAGCTTCCTAGGATGCTAGGTGAATGGTTACCCTCATTTATTAAGTACGGAGTCTGAATCAAAGCTGTGCTATGTTCAGGTACATATTACAGTTGTATTTCCTATGGATTTAAATAATCTTGCTTAGCAATTGTCTCAGTGGCTGCAGCATCCTTCTGCCTCAGAATGATTTTCTTTTGTCCTTGTTGTGCAGCACTCCCTTCCTTCCCTTGGTAAATAAAGACCCGGAATGACACAAACAAGCAGCAACATTTGTCCTCATGCTGCACGTCACATCCTGGCCTGCCAGTGTTCTGCTTCATTCCTCCCAACTGTCCTCCCATCTCCTCCACTGATAGCAAAGCCAATAGCATCCCTGGCTCACCGTTTGCCCTGGCATGGGGAAAGGGGTGGCTGGATCAAAGCCAAGGATCCAGAGGAGATGCTAGCTGAGGTAGCTTAGCATCTGAAAATCCACATGGTCAGGGCTTATCCTGTAAGGGTTGGGCTATCCGAATAAGAAACGTCTTTCTGACAGTCAGTTTTGCTCAGATCTCACCAGATTTCAGCCTTGAAAACTAAACTGTTCTCAAGTTTAGGAAGTTCCTAAAGTTTAGAAAAACCTATGTGGGGGAGGGGGGGGCGAGAAAGAAAATACGAGATCAAGGCTTAAAACAATGAAAACCAGAAATAATAATTATGGGTGCAAGGGAACTGCATGGACACATTAAAGCAGAAAGCCCTGGGACAGTGGTTAAATGCTGCATAGAAAAGAGTTTAGTGGGAACTTCCCTGGGGAACCATGACCAAAACCACTGACGCTAACTGGATGGAAAGCTCTGAACGTGCAGAAGACCTCTCTGCCAAGCATCCTGCCTCTCAGAGGAAGTTTTTGTCTGCCAGAAAATGTGAGCAATGCTGCCTGCTCATACAATATGGGGAACTGCAAGGGAAACCTGTACACTGCAGAAAGAGAACAGCCCCAAAGGCAATGTCCTACAAACATGCCATTTGCTTTCTTCTGGCTAAGATGCTAACTGTTCTTACGGTCTGGGAACTAGTGCGCTGCATTACTGGGTAGTACGTCACCGGCACCAAATCACACAAGCTACCATATAACCACTGGATAGGAAACTCGAACATGAGCACAGTTTAAATCAATGCCCTATAAACCGCATAATATTACTTAGACCTTGAGGCACTCAGGCCTCTGAGGAAGCTGTAAAATACACTTCTGGGGGGGTTTATGATGGGGCCAACTCACTACTTTCCATGCAAACATATAATCAAATTACTCACTTACAAGAGGACCAAGGCGTTTCTGGACAGCTCTAATTATTTGTGACAGCTTCAGAAACAGAAAGGCACCAGTGCCGTTAGATCTGTGATGGACGTTTGAAATCACCATCTTTGCGTACAGCCTTCGATGCTGTAAATGGATCCTGAAAAATCCAGCTGAGCATTACAGTAATTGTAATTCTATTGGTTTCTATAGAAATAGGATTATCCTAACAGCCAATAAATCAATTTCCTCCTGGAACACTAATGCAACGAGAAGGGGCACCATTTCACCGTTATTTATAGAGCAAACAGCTTTTACACAATTCGCAATACCTATCAGAGTTTTATAGAGTTCATGAGATTTTTCAAGCATGTTGCTGCATAAAACCATCACTGGCAATAAATTATAGAGGCAAACGGGGAGGGGGAAGCCATAAAGTAATGCAAAACCTTTACCACCAGATGGCAAGCCGGTACAGGTGCCGCCGTTCTGGCAGGGATGCCTCTCGCACGCATCGGGGTAGAGGACGCAGCCAAGCTTCAACTCGGTCAGGCCAACCACTTCGGCAAAGCTGCTGCGCTTGTTCTGCAGCGGCAGTTCGTTGTTATTGAGGACAACTGAATCCAGGCAGCCCTGAAAGCCGCTCAAGACCTGCGTCGTCCTCTTGTCGGTCAGGCTACGGACATTATCCACTTGGACCTGGGCGCCGAAGTAGACGGAGCTGTCTGTGCTGAGAGTCTGGAAATAGAGGGGGGCTTTGCGGCGCTCCACGTAGCTGTCGTCGAGGGACAAGCTCGTGAAATTGCGATTCAGCTCCAGGAAGACCGAATGCCAGCTTCCATCATTAACGGCCCTGCCAGAAATTCCCAGGATTCCCGGGCCGCTTCCACAGTCCAACTGGAACCACAGTTTGCCATCGACAATCTGTGGAACGAAAACAGAAATGCGCTTCAGGCACTCAGCCGTCTCGTAATACGCTCTCAGTGAGAATCTGGAAACACAGAGCACTTCTAGACAGTTTCTATACGCTGTTAAAGCTGCTCTCTTACGTGGCACTACACCAGCAAAAAGCAGTGCCTCTATCATCGGCAAAAAGAGTAAGGCAATTAATATCAGCTTAGAATTTGCCCAAAACAAATTACTGCAGGCAAACTGAAAATATAGAAAAAGTATAGGTGCGGAACACAGGAAAGGACCGGGATGATAGGATGTCTCACTAGACGGGGCATGGACAGGAGGACTCGTGTTGTGCTCCTGGCTTTGCTGTTGAGCAGTCGCGTCTCTCTGAGCAAGCCCCGCCATCCACCCGTGCGCTGCGATTCTGCTGCTGGTGGCTGACGCTACCGAAAGGACAGTCAGGGGAAGGGACCACCTCCGAGTGCCTGAGAGGCTTGTGGCAAAGTCAAGGGGCACTGCCTTCAGCTGGGGATGTGACGTGCTCTTCTCACGCACACATCTTGGACCTCTGCAACCTTTTGGACCACCTCAGTGAGGTGTGGACTTGTCCCTAAGTGTCATAAGTTCAGTTTCTCCCAGTACAACGGTAAGATTGGTTGATCAAAGGCCAGTTATTTTCCAAGGATGCTACAGTACCTGCTCTGTGTATACCTCACAGATGATATAAGATGGCTCTTACTTTTCTTTCTTTCCTCGTATTTCATGAAAGGTTCATGGCTTTAGAGGGACTATCAGGATTTCTCACTCTCCCTCCTGTCCCTCACCCACCTGAAGTCCTCATAAAGGGAAAATCCTTTGCCTGCTGGGGCAGGCAAAGCGCAGAGTGAGGGAATAGGTATGAAGTGCTGCTTTCCAGATTAGCAGTTTACCCAAAGATTTTAGGTTTCTCTAACAGATGGCAGATAAGTTTAAAATGGCTGACAAGGCTGGAAATAATTTCTTATGACACATTAATTGGATTCAAGCTCTCTGAAAGCTCTTGCAATTATTTTACCTTTATGTCATGCTCTAGGAAGTATTTATTTCTGCAAACCCCATCTCAAGACAGTTCTGTCCCATCATTTATCCCCCTGAAAAGTTCAGGCGCCGTGTTCTTTTTCATCCTTCCCTGCAGCACACATTGTACTCTCACTGGTTTATCCGTAACACAACCCTACTGCTCTCCCACAGCAGAGTTGCTGTAGCTGCCAATGCAAGAACCCCCCTGAGCTTTGGTGGCCTGCTAAACTGGCACGGTCCATGCAGATGTAAGGATGCTGCATTGTGTCCATCTGTCTTCGGCCATTTTTGGCTGTTTCTGGCATGAACAGTCATTTACAACTGTGCTAGCTAGAGATATCCCTTGGCACGTGTCTGAACTGGTGCTCAAGCTCTTCTCTGCCAGGCTCTCTGATGTGGCTTGAAGGTAAATGGGATGTTGTTAATCTACAGGAGCAGGCTGTGCTGTTGTGTCACTATTAGCATTTTATTGTCCTTGGAGGTTCACAAAACTACCTGTAGAAAAGCAAAGGGTAAAATCTTGAGCTCTGATGACCTCTGGACTTCCTTCTCCTTTCCAGACCTCAGTCTCTTTGCTGGCTGAGTTTGACCTGCGCTGCAACCTCGAGCCAAGTCAAACCGGGCAGTTGGAGTGTAAACCACACCAGTCCACCGTGCTGCATCCGCTTGGATGAGGTGGACACAGAGGTGCTAAGCACGCCACCAGTTCCCTATAGATGCCAGCTACCTACTTACTCTGCATGGCATGAGGGCTGTTAGAGGGATACACGTGTAGGAGGAGCCAGAAGAGCAAGAATTAGTCCCTGCTATGGGCAGCCAGCTGTCCTGAAGTCCTTGACCTGTAGGATGTAACAAAACTGACAAGAAATGAGGTCTATGGTTGTAATACAACATGCTTGAGGGATGGATGTGGCTTGGTACTCCTACAACTCAATCAAAAAGCCTAATGGATGTATAGAGAAGTAAGTCTGGGTCATTTTTCGTTAAAAAATCTCTTCTTATAGGACTCAAAACTCAGGTGTAAACTATTTCTGTAAATTGAAATTGGGCCTATTAAAGCATCTGCTGAAGAGGAATCTCAGTAAACAAGATGCCCTGATAAATTGAGCTGGTTTATCTCCAGAGACAGAAGCAATAGTTTCTTTTCTCCCTATGCAACAAAATAATCCACAAACCCTGGAAGCGGTGCTCAGAAAGTGTGGTCTGGCTCAACAGGAATACAAATCAAACAGAAAAAACACATACCAACAAATTACACTTTGAAAATCAGCCATCATCGGATAAGCAGTTAACCTGCTTCTTATTCAAAAGGCTTTTTCCTATGGAAACTGTTCTACTGATTGTGTAAAATACATATACCTCCCCTAAGACTACTTATACCCTGAAGGATCTACTGCCTGCATGTCCATTACCCTTACTCACAGAACATGCTTTTCCAATTACCTTTATAAATACAACACCACATCTGAGCACCTGGGATAAATATTACAGCATTTGTATACGGGAAACAATGATCTGAAAGATTTGCCATTAAAATATGGTTTATACATCTTTCTCATCCACTTCTATTTCTTTTTACCAGCAGATGATCTGACATACACAGTAAATATATATTGTGTGAAAGGCTACACTTCCTTCCTTTTATTAAAAAAGCACTAGTAACCCCCACCTCAGGCGAGGGTAAAACATGGAAAGGATGGTCCGGCACTTACAGTACTAGCCTAAGATATGGCAGATATGCATGGGAATCCATACTTTCCAGCACTCTTCCTCTGGGATCTCAAGCAAGTCATTAGTTTCAGGTCTCCATCAGTAAAAGAGGGATAACGTCATTTCCCTACCTCACACCAGTGCTTTACGGATACATACATTAAAGACCGCGACATGCCCAGATACCCCTAGCAATGGGACCATAAAAGTACTTTCATTAATCATATGGTCGCAGGCCATGCTGTAGCAGGGCAGGGAGGAAATATTTGTCCCCTGATGGCCCCCATGCCTTTAGGAGGAGGAGGAAGCGCAGGAACAGCCGGCAAGGAGCGGGAGCTGCAAAGGGCTCCTGTCCTGCCCACTTAGCAGCTAGGCTGGCCAGGCAGGGATGAGAAGGTCCCTCCACTCAACAGAGCAAAATGATGTTTCCACTCCCAAGCATGGAGAATTCAACAGTTAATCCCTGGCGTTCCCATCATTCCTCCTACCTCCTGGCTGATGTGATGTCAGGGACACTGTTCAACCCTCTGAGGGGCTCGGAGTATAGCCTGGACCTCGGTACCAAGAAAAGCTGAACTTCAAGTTAACTTCTTACTAAATGGGATACATTCAAGCAAATAGTATGGAAATCTCATGAATGGCCAATGGTGTTGTCCAGGATCAGCAGTTACGCAGACAATAACCTCAGTGGGATGACTGGTCTGGTTGAGGACTGGCAGCATCAGACTCTTAGAGCAGGACTGAACGGGTGGCACTGCTATTTTCTCCATCTACGTGATGCAACACAGCAGAGAGCTTGAGTTACTCCATCTCACAGCAGAGAGGTGCAGCCCCTGCAGCCCCTCACCAATGCAGCCCACAGAGCCAGAAGAGACCGTCTGCACCAAGATGAGAGCAGAGGGACACTGCTTCATCCTAGCTGGGCAGAACATTCCCACCAAACTTCCATGTCTCAGAGCTTTCTGGGCTTAGTTACAGTATCTCTCATTACATCTCCTAGGACAGTGAGGTTAATGCATACCTAAACATGTATGCTCTTACAGACACAAAATTCCTCACCTGTAGGGAAGCACAAAGAACAGAGAAGGCTCCAAAAGCTGATGCAATCTGTTACATTTCAACAGTTTCATTCAATGAACAAAGTGGAGCCATACACATATTGTAAATTATATTAGAATATTAGCCTGGCTAAGATGTTTGGCTAACATCCATATTTGTGTATCAACATAGGTAATAAAATGATCAAATGGTTCTTCTGAGACCACCTTCGGCTCACACAGTCCATCTGCAGTCACACACCACGGATACAGCGTGCTGCCTACTGATCTGTCTGGGGAAATATTTCGTTAGCCGAACTACATTTCAGGTTCGTTTGTGTAAAACGGTATATTTAATTAAAATATTACTCGTTTCAACTCCAGCCATAACTGGGACCATATCCAAGCTTCAGTCTTATCCAGCATAAGCAATGCAGCACACATTAAAATGTATAATATACACTTAACTAAACCATGCAAAGTTTCACATTAACTGCCTGGATGAAAGAACATACGCTTGTCTTTTACCATTTAACAGCTGCATTCTGGTACAATAGGAAAATCTTTCTTTGCCTACTTTTAATCCTTTAAATTTCACAAAACTAGTTGAATGTCCATTATACCCCTTAAAAAAATAAAATAAATTATTTTTTTGCAGAAGAGAAGATTCCTCTTCTGCAATGGTCTCATAATGCTTTAGATTACTAAATCTTACTTTCCCAGATAGATGCTACATAGGAAAAAGGAAATGGTGATACTGGTTTTGGCACATGTAATCTTTTCAGAGGAAAAAAAATGAAAGGACATCGACCTGCATCTCATTTTGCTCCAATTGTCTTAAAAGCAAGAGCACGCAACAAAAAAACCCCTGCCAACCTCTCAAAATCAATGGATGAGTTGCTTTATTTGAAACAGCTGAATAAATAACACCCTTATTATATTGTATCAATACAGCATAGCTGGTAAGCTTTCAGCAAAGTAGTAGACAATCAGTTTGCTCTATGGAATTGATTATTCATCCAAGAAGGACACCATGCTATGATTATGAAATATTTCCATCCCTGGAGTTATCACGAATGTATGGCTCCCAAAATTAAGCTGGTCATTTAAACACTGAAAACCATACTGCAGCATTAATTTTTAAATAGACTGCAATGGGGGAAACTTGCTTTAAAAAACATCAATGCCAGTATATGCCCCAACAGCCGCGGTGTTTTCTTTCCGTTCTCTCATGGGCTTGTACTATGTGGAAGATCTAAATTTCTTCCACCTCTGCCTTTTGTCGGAGCTCAGTGATGGTGCTGGGCCCTCTGGTGCTAATGCAGCAGATGTTTAAGTACATGCTTAAAATTAAGGTATGTGAGCAGTTCCAATTGCCTTTAAATGCAGGAAGTTAAGCAAGTGATTAAGTGCTTTGCTGGAGTGATGCCAGAGTACTCAAAAGAGCACAGGATCTCATCCTTTATCCTCTATTTGGAAAGCTTCTCCTCATGTTTAATTTAATTGAAAGCAATGCTCAAATGATAACAACTTCACATTTATAGACCTCTAATTAATCTACTTAATGGCCTCATTTCTGAGCGCCTCCCTATCTCACAACATACGTACCTGGTTTAAAGAAGCCTTACCTCTGGTTGACAAATGAAAAAAACCATACGCTTAGAAAGTGTAAGCATAACTTGCTTGAAAACATCTGAGTTAGGGATCCCTGAAGTGCAGTTCATGATTCAGCTGCCACCCCTGAAGAGACCTGCTACAGCTACATCGCTTGAGCATCATGCCATTCGTCTGCCACAGAGCACTGTTGTGAGACCTCAGTCTGATGTTCCTCTGCTAAATGACCTTCACAAACCAAACTGTAGCAGTTCCGGATCTTTTAAGTGATGCCATTCCTCAAAAAACACATACTGAATGTAATGCTTTACTGTTTTTTAAACCCCATGCTTATAGAAGCCACGGGTCAGACCTGGGAAAAGGACATACCCACTGAAACAGCAAATCTTGCCCTACCTAAATCCAAGCATGAGGCTCTGGGAAGGGAACTCCCTGTGTTCTTCCCTGCTCAATGCATGGGAGAAATTGGAGGCTTTGTATCCATATGTGACCCTGGATCTCACTCACTGGACGTGAGAGGCAGCAGCTGTGTCTGAAGCTCTCTACTACATGCCACGTGAGTTGGGTTCAGAGCTGGAAATCCTTTCTTAGAGCTAGGAAGCAAAACAGAGCATGACCTGGAGGCTGACCTCTGGGATCAGAGCAGAGTAGCCACAGCTGTTGTCACTGCTCCTTCAAGTATTATTTTTTCTTCCCAGTATATTTCAAAGCAAAACAGTTAGATAATTATGTGAAATGGTGACTGAAAACACGTAATTCCTACCCCACAACTAAAAACTCAACCCAGGTGACTGCAGTGAGGGGGCTCTCTTACTTATGTTTTTGTAATAGCATGATTTTTTCCTCTTTTGGTAGCAACATTTCCTAGCTTCAAATGCAGATCTCCACTCAGTTGTCTACGACCTCACCTGCTGTACTCTTGAATCATCCCTGTTTTATACACCTAACTCTAAAAAAAAATAAAATTATTCTGTCATCATTCTAACTCCATTTCAGCCTGCCTCTGTATCATCGCCTATTGTTTTCAAGCGGCATCTTCCACCAGGGCTATTTGTTTTTTCCCAAGCGTTTTCCAAAACTACAGAATTGCAAACATTCCCTACTGGTATATGCTAAGAGAAATCATGACAAAGACTTCAAAGAAGGTCTTCAAGTCTGCAGTATTGTTTGGGTTTATTGAACAAAAAAATACACTCAAAAATTCAAAGTGCATTTCTATGTGTCTCAGATTGCCTTCTACAAATCTGAACAATGCTGAGAGTTCCCAGTGAATGACAGACAGTATTCTTGTTCATGAAATATTTCAGTCTGACAACTATAAAATTATTTGTTGCCCATTAAGAACTCATCTAGCCATTTTAACATTACCTAAGCTTTCAGCCAAAAGAACTCTAAAGATTGCAAATACAGACACAAAAGGATCTGAGCCATTTTTCCCACTGCTGAATTACAGGACGTGGCCAAGATACAAAAATCGATGTCTTCATTTTGTACCTTAGAGGCCCCAGAAGAAATGCCATACACGCAGGCTCTTGGATGAGCCTAGCACTCCCTTTCCATTCAGCAGGTATTTGCCAATCCATGGAAACTCGACACAGAACAAAAAAGCATTGAGAGCTTATCGATGAAATATTGATTGGATATCAGCCTCCAGCTATTTCATGCCTCTCTCCACAAATAATCTTAATTCAGAGAGTGCAGAAATCTTCACATTCAGTAGGAGAGACATTCCAAGGAGTTGGTTTCTGGAATTAACTTGATAGCAGTGTGGGGTATCTTCTAACCATAGGCACGGACGCAGAGAAAGAACAGCTATTTCAGCATGCATCGCTTTGACTATCTGGTCATATAAATGGGCAAATCTTACATCGTGTGTGTGGATTTGCTTCTGCATGCAGACACACACATAACATTCTTATAATGAACAGCAGCCAGTGGAGCATTGTCCAAGTAAAAGTACCACTAATAAGCTGCTTTTCTAGATTGTTGTTGCTGCTGCCATTGTCACAATTGTTGTTTTTCCCTGTTAGCATGAAGCAGATCAGACTGCATCTTCTCAGTCTACAGCCGCAATGAGAACAGCATTTCTCAAATCAAGAGCCAACAAAAAACCATATAATCAAGAAAAACAACTGAGAAAAAGATATTTTAATTACCTTCAGAATTATACAGGGATTCGCTCTGGTGTACATTATAATACCATTGCTTTGCAGGGTTCGCAGACGGAGAGCCAACTTGAATTCCTCTTTCTTGCTATTTTCAGAAACACGGTATTTAATGTAGCTATTCCCAGCAAAGCTGAGGGAAGTGTGGCCTGAAATAACCATTTTGAAAAGATACATGTTCTTTTAGTGACACACAAAATAATTTTGCAACTGTCAAGTTAATTAAAGAATTTATAAAGCTAATGTCTAGGAAGAAATAAATAAACCCCCACTTTGATGGGGAAAAAGCTGGCACCAACTACAAAAACATGTTTGCTTTTTTAAAAAAAAATATTTTTCAGGGGATGGAGGAAAGTCCTATTTCTTCTTACTTAGACAAAAGAGAGGTTTCCCTGAGTATTCAGCATTTGTAAGGTTATATAGCCCTGGAGGCACCTATCTTGCCTCACTGATAACACAGGGAGCCAAAGATGTCCACGCCTGTACATCAGGCAGTTGTGTTATGGGTATAAAGTTTGGTGTGAGCAGATGCCATCCAAAGCCTTGCTATGAGCTCTCTGCAACCACTGCCCAGGACCACAGTGATACAGCTCAGTATCTGCTGTGTTTTCATCAGGGAAAGAGCATGTGTCCTCTGTCATGCAGCCCTGGATTCACTGAAGTCAACAGAAAGCTCCACTTCACTGACTTTGCACCTGGCTCCTCATATCCCAGGGAACAACACAGCTGCAGAGAACTAACAAATGTCCTCGAACTTTCTATTTGGGATGGTGTCATGTTTTCATTAATAAAGATTGGAATTTTGGTAATCTAAATAGTAAGCAGAGGAGTTAATTATAAAGCTTTGCCCATGGCAGGAAAACATCTGGCATAACAGTCTGTAGGAAAAGTCCTGTTTTCTCAGCAGCCTGTTATACTGATCTGGGATTCAACCAAGTAAATGGGAATTTCCCAACGGAAACTGGATCACAGTCTTCACACAGCCCCATAGCTATGGAGACAAGTATTTTACAGGGCTTATAAATAGACAGACTGAGTGCCAGTGCCGACAAGAGTTAAGCAGTACAACTTCTGTCGACTTCAGTGGCACCTACATAATGAGAAGGGCAGCACTCTGTTGTTCAAGTATATCCCCCTTTAGCGCTGTGACATGCACCTGAACATTCTCCAAGCTTTCCTGGTGGGCA
>JAVJGJ010000014.1:10890643-10915336 GCA_035590215.1 Microhierax caerulescens | reverse complement strand
GTTTTTTGTTCCCAAGCACAGACAGGACACCACCTTCTTTTTCAATATTCCTGGCTACCTTGCAAGGAGAACTCAAGGCTCATTACTATGTGTGTGTGCTTCCTGAAAATGGGAAAAGCGGTGTTGGACACATAGGAATTGGGCTCCTGATGCCCAAACCTGCAAAACACCCAGGACTCTTCAAGAGGTAGTGTGGGCTCTGTGGAGCTTAGGGCACAAGCCACCTCTGAAGATTAGGTCCTACATTAATAGCAGATCATCACAGCCTAAGATCTCCTTTTGTCAGAACATTCACAAAATGCTAGAAGTGGCTCCATAAAGTCTGAATTGCCTGGTTGCATGAGAAAGTGGTCCAAAGCTGCTATTCACTTGATTAAATAATGTGGATGTGAGTGTCTGCACTTTTGCTGAACACTTCTGGGTCTATTAGAAAAATTCTTTCAAACTATTAAGCCAGAACCATATTAAACACTTGAAATGGAATTCATCTCATCTAACTTTAGGGCATGATTCATCTGACTGATTTTAGACATCTAGGGAGAGATGTATCACATCATTAAAAATACCTCATTCTTTTCACTGTCTGCAAATGGGGCCTGGAGTGACCAGCTCAGATGTAGATATATACCCACATTTGTCAAGATGATTTCAATCTAGCCCTCTTCCATAAACATACCAAGGTAACCTCACTTTTGTTACGATTATAACGCAGAACAACTCTATCGCAAAGCAGTCCCAACAAAACCTGCTTCTTCCCTGCATCTTTGTCTCAACACAAAAGAATTACTTTTTGTTACTACGAAATAAAAATACAAAATAGATTTTTGCTTCTGAAAAATGAGAATGTCATAAGGAGTATTCTACATGAAAATATTTATGCCAGTTCTCCACAAGCATTAGCAGATGTTTGCATACCTCGTGCCATGTGATGGGAGATTGGCAATTGCATAGCCCCTATGGCCACGCTCAAACAAACCCTGGGTTGTTAAAATATTTTTCACACAAACACAAGCAGATGAGCCAGAAATCTAAGGAAACTGTTTGTTACTGGAAAACTCTAGTTCAATTTTATTGATTTTAAAGGCTTAGACTGATGCATCTGAACTTTCGAACTTCTCCTTCCAGAGCAGAGCTGCTGAACCTCCGAAGTTCACCCACTGCCTGCTTTACAGTCCCTGAATTTTCATGTTAGATAACTCCATTTGCTCACAAACGTAATCTAGGTAAGTTATGCACAGCTGGCATGCATAAATTGTGCATATCTGTGACATCTGCCAGTGGGAAAAACACTCCAAGTATGATACATATTTCAAGAACAAGTGAATTAGTTCAAACTCCAGCTTTCTGGGTCAGAACTGAATCAGATCTCTGGAAACATATGTGATATTTTAATAGCTTTGTCATAATTCAAGCTATTAATATTTACTGGACATGAAACTATCCTGGTAACAAAGGAAGCACAATACTTTTATTATACTGATAATATCTTGCTAATGCTGTCTTGTTAAACAAGCCAAAATAAATTTATTCTAGTATTTTGTGTGCTTTTTCCTGTCCTGATGCATTTATGGGCACGTACAAGAACTACTGATAAAGAAGCAGCTGCATTTTTCCAACTCTTTTACTGAGCCTAGTCTTTAGCCTTCATGAAAGCAAAACCAGGCATACATTCTCTAATTAATGCACCTCAGAGGTCTGTGTACCTCCTAAACACCAAGGCATTTCTTGTGGCCCCTTTAATCAAAAACAGTGGAAGAGGCTGAAGCATTAACTATTGTTGAGAAGGGCCAAGCGTGGATCTTCTTACTTCCCACTGAAATCAGCAGCTCTGGACACTTTTTTTTTGTTACAGGCTGGATGATGGGCTAGACGTGCACAAGCCCACCCCAAGCCTTGTGGCTCACCCATGGGAAATCAGCACGTAGTGGCTCAAACAGGAGCGGTGGGAACCTTTCCAGCTTTCCAGCTGCCTGTTGCAACTTCCCACCCAGCAGCCTTCAAGGCCATGATAAATGGTCCAGAGGCGAGGGACCGCAGACGGTCTGCAGAACCACGCTGCCTTTCCGGCAGCCTGCCATGCATTTCGAGGATTGACTGGTACGTGACAGAAAAATTTGGAAATTGCTGTCCCAGCTGAATTTTTGTGCTTCCAGTGCAAACTTGCTGTGCAGGGAGGAAAAGAGAGGGAGCTGCTGGATCAGAACTGTTACTGCATTGCAAAGTCCTTTTTTTTTTTTTTTTTTTTTGAGTTAAGCTAAGGGATTATGAGGCAGATCCACTTAGTATTAGTATCTGAAGGGAATAATACATCATTATTGACTTTAACAGATAGTGAAATGAAATTATAAACAGTGAAAATTTTGGCTGCCAGAAAACCAATTTCTGACAGTGAGGGCTATCGCTATCCCCATGGAGATGAGGATTTGTGATTTCTTGGTACGAAAATGAGACAAAGCTATGACTGAGAGAATACAAAAGTGCTCTGCAGACAGCGCTCCTGCACTGGCTCCTGGACTCATCTGGAGGATATTGCAGCATTGACCCTCTTAAGCCTGCAAAAATCCTTTATTTTAGAGCCTTTCATGTGTAGCAAAATGATGACTATCGTTATAAGGATACATCTCTCTGAAATTTACAATGCTATTACTTAAAAATTGACCAGACTGTCTGCTCTTGAATGTACATGAAAATACCGCACACACAGAATTCTGATAGTTTTGCAGAACTGAACTTCTGTGGTATTATTATTCACATGCTGCAGGAGACAATGATTTCTGGTTAAGTTTTGTGCAATTTATGCCTATTTTCACCCCCATTGCAATCGATGGTAAGACACAAAGTCCTGCTGACTATTGCAGAAACAAAGGTTGGCTACTGAGAGACACAGCTGCTGAGTTCTTGTACCGCTCGGGGTGTGTGCATGTGTGCTTAAGGTGAGGCAGGCTTAGATGTATTGATCTTACAGCAGCTTTTTTCTCTGCTCTTAAATGAAGTGGAATGAGGAACAAATAGCCTGGCAAACAAAAGAAACAGAACTATTATTATAATTGCCTGAGGTTTTATACTCCAAGTGCAGAACCATAAAGAAGATTGACTCTCAAGTCTATTTGTCATATATGCCCAGGAGAAATTTTTGCTTAAGTGTGGAGAAACCTGAAACTCACCTTGTCGCCTACGGTAGCATAAAAGGTCAGGAACAGTGCTTGTAAATAAAATACTTCATTGGTTTCCATCCCACTCTGCCGGAATGGGACTGGAAAAGGCCTTCCCACCTGCACTGCTTAGGTCAGGGGTCCTTTTCCTTGGACACTGCTGGTGCATCACTGAAGATCAGGGTGTTCTGCTACGGCCATACCCTACGTTTGTTCCAGTGATGGCACCAACTGGGTTGGGAAACCACAGCCCTCCCTCTCCCATCCCTTCCCCTCCCCTGGAAGTTGGTTGATGGGTCTGATGGCGGAGCCTCCAGGAAAAGCAGTCTTTGTTGTGAAAGGCCAAAGTTCATCAACTTCCATTTACATCAGTAAACACGAACAATTCTTCCCGAGCCTGAGAAATCAATTCCCACAATACATCAGCCAGTCGTGCTTTAACGGACTGAATTGAAATGCCCCTTCTCATCTGCATCAGAGGATAAAACCTATCCTATCGCATAATGCGCAAAGAGGGGAGAGGAAGAGGGAGCGGTACTCACCATTGCACATGCAGCGCACATTCCTGTAGAAGCGGGGGCACACAAAACTAATCCGCGCCGTGCTATAGGTCATCAGGGAATGCGAATCAATAGATAGACTTTGCTCACAGTGTTGTTCTTGACAATCCAGTCCAGAGCAATTCTTCTCCAAGATAGCAGAAATACGAATCACATTTTCCAAGTGTCTCCTGGCATTGGAAAGCTTCTGAATCAAATAGGCAGGCTTATAGAAACCACCATTGTGCATCTGAACGGCGAACAGCATGTCAAGCTGATTGCCACCTGCCACTGGCTGAATACTGATGATGTGCAGGCTGTCTTGTTTCTGGGAAAGCACCGCGTTTCGCAAGGTGCGCCTGAACCCGTGCATGTGAAGGCCCACGAAGTCTTCTGGGGACACGTTCTCAAAACGGATGGTGACGGTGTTCTGCAGCATCTCTTGCAGCAACTGCTCAACGTGGACTACAACGTCAATGGGCACCTGGAACCGGCCATCACTGACAGAGACGTTCAGGACATACTTGCCGTTATCCAGCCCTCCAAGGGCGATGATCTTCCCGTCATGGCTGTTGACCTTGAACAAACTTTTCTGCTCTGATTTTAGTGTATATGTGAGGACATCATACACATCCTGATCTGTGGCATGAATTTTCCCAATGACTCCCCCAGGAAAATCGTCTTCCATGGTGACAATGAAAATCTCCAGTGGAATGGCAGTTGGTTTGTGAATGCTCTCTTCGATAACTCTCACCTGAACATAGGTGTGGGAAACCTGCTGAGGCTTCCCAGAGTCCTTTGCCTAATGTAATTTGGGGAAAAAAAAAAAAAAAAAAAAGAATTCCACACATGTAACACAGCCAACAACCATAACTTCTTGCTATATATATTTTCACAGCATCAGTAATTCTGAAGACCTCTCAACAGAACTTCCCAAATGCATTTGCAAAATACATATGTAAAGAAACATCTCAGCCATTTCTAGCAGTGGAACTTACAAACTCTTTAGAGAAGCACAGATATCTCATCTAAGTGGATTGCAGAGAGAAATGTGTCAGCAGAATGTCTTACTACTCAAACCAAAATGTTCCCAGGATCCCACTGCTATCACTTGTCATCCTCACAACGCAGACATTTGAATGTGCTATATTCTGCACCAAATGGAGTTTGGGCTCACTTCTGCCCTGGAAAAGAGACTTAAGCACTGTGAAGTACCAGCAGCAGCTTCTGCATTGCTTGGGGTGCTTCAAAGTGTTTCAGACCCTGCGTAGTTTGTGTGCATGTGAGACAGTTCAGAATTTTTTTACAGCGCTGTGTACTACTTTGTCTGATGCAATTGAGAAACATGCTTGAAATAAATAAAATTTATCACCCTCCAAAAATGAAAAAGGGTGCTTGTGCTGATACTAACGATAAAATACGAGAGCAGCACTGTACTTGGACAGATGACTGTATGACCCAGAGCACGTATGATAGCATCATTTCCACTTCTTTATAGAGAGCAGAAGAGCAAGTACGACAAAAAACCCAGGGTCATCTTGACAGAAAGGTGTGCAAACTTGAATCAGTGTCCTTTCCTGCACTAAGAAAAATGTTTCATTGAAGTCACTATTAAGATATACTGCACTAAGAAAAATGTTTCATTGAAGTCACTATTAAGATGTACTGCTCCACATGTTTATTTGACTCAGAGAATGGAAGACTAAGCAACCACTGAGCAGAGATCCAGCGAACATTCAAAGATCTTTGCATTTGGACAAGGGGAGGAAAATTTACAAGCTGAAGAAAAAAAAAGGCCGGATCTCAACAGTAATACAGACATTACTAGGAAAGGATTAGTATTCTTAGATACTCTAAAATCACTCAAAAGGACTGGGTGGAGTATTTAAAAAAGATTATGTTTATGTACACACACACGTGCACAGAGATTACATCCCATTCCACTTTAAATTTTAATGTTACTTTTTAATAAACGTAACACAGAGGTGGAACCTGATGGTGGAAAGGAGGAAGCAGCACTCTGGCATGTATGAACAGAAAGAAACGGTTCTATGGTCTATACACAACAAGAAACTATAAAATATGTTTTTACTGCAGAAATTCCTGAAGAAGACAATACTGGGAGGAATTAGGCCCCCACAATCCAACAGCGTGGTTTTCTGAACATGTTACTGCATCTCAGACATGGTGGTCTGTCTAATGCTTCACTTACATGACATACTTGGATCCATATAGCTAGACGATGCTGTTTAAATTTAATTCTCCTGCCCAATTTTGGCTATACTGGAACTCTGGCTAGCAAATTGCCTTGAAAGCAGGGCATTTTAGGATGAAGGCATGATAAGAATGAAAGGTGAGGGGATTTTTATTTTCCTATGAGGCTCAAAAAATAGGTTTCAGGGATATTAAATGGCAAACTTGCAAAACTTTGATTTGACATGTTAGTTAGCATCAGAGCTTATATTTTTTGAATTGTAACTGACTGAGGATGTTAGTGCTGTGAACAGCATTAAACATGCTTATAAAGGAGCGGATCAGCTGTATTTAGAGAAATAAACCCCAGCAAAGCAAGTGGAGGAAGCCTGCATTTCAGACTTGGCTTACAGGATCATGTCCCATTTCAATGAAGAGGTGTACATCATTCCCTAGACTTGCATATTTACTGAAGTCTACGACATTTGCTCTGGCAGCCCTGAGAAATGTGGACAAATTACTTTTGGATTTACAGGTTTTTTATAATCAAAATTACCCTGGTTACAAAGTTCTTCAACAATGACTCTAAAGCTAAGTCTGAGCTGGACTTCTATTGCATGTCTTATTTTCACATGCTTTAAAAGCTAAGTTGACCTTGGAAAAAGTGATTTTGTGAATTCTTGGTAGGCTTCCAAAAATATATTATTAAATTTATGACTTAAAAGCAGAGGTGATTTTCCTTCCTAGAACAATATTCTGCCATCATTCACTCTGTGGTGTATTTATATGTAGATAATGTGTTTCTGCTTATTTTCCTCGCTTAGCTACAGAAAAAAAAAAAAAAGAAAATCTTAAATCATAATGGCCACTTCTCAGAAAATTCATTTCATGTGGAGGAAATTGGAAAGGTAGCTGTCTACCTATTTATATTTATATGAAATTTGGTTTAAGGACATCAAAGGAAATACACCATATTGTACATTTTTAAACTGGAATGCATGGTATTTGATCATAGAATATGGTCAATTAAAACCAACCCACACAGGCAACATACAGATGACCTACCACTGTGAGGGTTTTTGTTTCTGTGCGGATGCAAAAACCAAGCTGTACCTGCACGCAGAGGACATATTCGGTTGCGACCATGTGCTTGAAGATGACTGCAGATCTCAAGACACCGTGAGGATCCAGCGTAAACTCTTCCTCTTCATTGCCAGTGAGGATGGTGAAGGTAAAAGGGGGGCCATTGTGAAAAGAGTCTTTGTCTGTCACTACCAGCTGCAAAATGCTTGTGCCCACTGGTTTATTTTCCTTTACACATATACACAGTGTATAAAGAAAAGGATTAAAATTATACATATAACAATCATAAAATACCATGTTTTGCTATCAAGAATATTCAGCTGAATGCTCTTTGCCCAAGACAGCACTTCACAAGCAGCGTTTATTTGACACTGCTTACGGCTCATGGACCATTAAACAGAGATGGAGGTACCCACCACATCTCCAGGGACCAATGGGCTCTGCCTGATACTGTGTCTGATCAGGACTGACTAACCATTAAGACCTGCACGCTGAGCAAGGTGTAAAGAAGTGCAAACTGATCCCAGCTCAGTGTTTTTGAGGCCAGACTACCTGGCGCAACAGGGATGAATGGTAAAATGTGTGACAGATGCTGAGGTTAAGGAGCCTCAGCAAACAGAAACTTACCAAAGACTTAAGAAAGGCGTGTTTATACTTTCCTTTAAATAAGATCACTTGATACATCTTTTGCAGATAAATCATCAAAAGCTACTTAACTGAAACCAAATGCTTTTGTATTTTAAGTCAGGCAAGTTTTTGATGTGCAGGATAAACTTACTTGAATTACAGCTGTATAGTTAGATGGAGTAAATACAGGGCTATTATCGTTCACATCAGAAATGTCCACATTGACCGTCACAGTCGAAGACAAAGGAGGGGTGCCACTGTCTCTTGCCTGGATAACTAACGAATAACCAGATATCTGCAAAAAGGTGAAAACATTAAATCATCGTGAAAGCAGTCCTAAATTTTAATTCGTGTTCTTTACATCCAATACACTGCCTACCATATTCTAAGGAAAGCTGTTTGGCCTCATTACCTTCCCTGCCCTTAGGATAACATTATCCTGTTTATTGCCACTCTGTGTCCCAACTTCTGTTTTATAAGGCTATCAATAAACGTAACAACTTCACTGTATTAAAATATCAGTATCAGATGACGCACTCCTGAAACAAAGGGGCAGACAAAAAATAAACGATGGATAATATCCAAACTCAGACATTACTACTGTAGCTATGTAGCTACGTAGCTAACTTTTTCATCTCTCCTAGGTGTCAGCTGGGAAACCTGATTCTATTTATCTTACGGTTGGTTTCCAGGATGTTATATAAACTGCTTATTAAAGCCAACCTCAGTTTGACACACAGTGTTTCTAACATGGTGATGGAGAACGAAGGAAAACTTTACCGGCAATTTGCTTAAACACACTGGAGAACATTTGGGACTACGAGGGACAACAGTCTCTGTAGCAATATAACAATATAACCCACCATTCAGTAGGAGATAAGGGTTCCTTAAGCCAGCTTGTTTGCAACAGACACAAACTATTCAGCACAGAGAGGGCAGTTCAGTGCATCACCCATGGGCCCTCTCAGTGCACATGTGCTCACGCATGAGGTGTAAGTGTATGTGACAATTTGGAAAAGCTCTGTCTATGCCTAGCTTATAGATGACAGTTTGATTTTATGAACTGCATCCTTATGTCAGCCTCCTTAGGTCTTACAACTGCTTTTCACTGTACATCCCCCCACACTCCGCAGGGCATGCTGCTGACGCGTCTGCCTGTGAATCCTTCTGGGGGGGCGGTGAGCAAAGGGCAAAACACGTGTCAGATAAAACACCCCACTCCAACCTCTCAGTGCGGGGCTGGGAAGGGGAAAAGCACATCCCTGCAGGTGGGAACAACCTAATGTTAAAGAGGCTTTTCAGGGTGGGAGGAAATCCAAAGACGTTAGGAAAATAAAAGCCATTTGGGTAGGAGGTCCCTCCTATAGTACAGGCTAAGTGTATGAAACAGGGAGGCTCATCTGGGATGTAGGACCAACCTAAAGAAAAAGGAAACTGTTTTTTTGGGGGGTTGTAAGGACGAGAAAGACTGATATTTGGTGAAGGCACAGTGACATAGAAGGGAGGAAGAATCCTAAACTATGGAAGTCAAGAAACTGAGATAGAGAATTAACATTTCAATTTCCCCCTCCTTTCAAGTTGCAATTTCTACTGCTAGCTAA
This sequence comes from Microhierax caerulescens, assembly GCA_035590215.1. NCBI lineage: Eukaryota > Metazoa > Chordata > Aves > Falconiformes > Falconidae > Microhierax > Microhierax caerulescens. The sequence continues at coordinate 10,906,141 of JAVJGJ010000014.1, read as the reverse complement.
AGACAAGACTGACAGTTTTGTGGGATTTTTCCCAAAATAAAATTTTGTGTGTTTTCTTTCAATGTATCCCTGAAAAGTAGATGGCAAAATTAATGGTTTCTACGTGATTACAGGTCTGGAAATGAGTTTCCTTAAACCACTGAAACATGGGAGTCAGCACTGCCTTTGGGGATCTACAGCAGATGGGGCATCGTGTATCATTTTCCCTGAAGGGGTCAGAAACACCTGTGTCTAGGAAATGTGCCAAGGAAGCAAAGAAAAACACAGGATCACAGCTTATTTTAACCAAGGGAAGCTTTGGAAAATGCAGATCTTTAACAGAGCTGGTATTGAACACACACATGCTGGTGAGGGCAAATCTGTGTGTCTGAATGCACTTGTACATGAGTGCACTTCAGAAGCTAAGGAAGATCATATTAAGAAGTAAAGCCTGCGCCATTTAAGGGAAATATATTACAGCAAATTTGTAATATGCACAGTCATTGTTACTTCCCTGTCCTCAGTCTGCGGTAAAGTCATTCGGCCACCAAACACTGGCAATTTAATCCTGCCTTTGTGGTAATACAGAAAGGGTATTTGCACAGTTTTAAGCAGTAGCCCTGCTTCCAGTAAAGCGCTTTTCCAGCTGAGCCCATATTCCGAGGATAGCAATCAGCTCCCCCAGTTTTGCGGATGCATTGCTGGGAGGCAGGAGGCATGGTTTTCTTTACGTGTTGCAAGACTTTCGAAGCTGTGTAGTACTCTCCTGCCCTGCTAGTAGCACAGGCAACTGTATTTGTTTCTTTCCAAAAGCTGCTAATTGCTAGCTATGACAAAATGGTGATAAATCACCCTGAGTGAGTAATCTAGTGAGCAAACAAAGCAGCAGAATCTGCGTAATGAAGCACTCTTTCACTTTTGGTACAGCCTGGCCACTTCATAACATCACCTCCCCAGTGACATGCTTTGCAGCGTGCTAATTAATGGCTGAGGTCTCAGCTCGGTGCTTGGTGCCACAATCTGGAGCACGCTGTAATCACTCCTCTGCACACACCGCTGCACGTGTGTGCTTGCACGCGCAGGAGAGAGGAGCCAGCTCATTAACACAGCAACAGCTGCTGGTGGCACCACAGGAGAAATCCAGGGTTGCTTTCTTCCCCCATCTGGTCCCAGTTGCTGTGTTGGTGCAGGATGGGGATACTAGAAGAGTAGTTGGCTTGTGGATAGGATCAGGGATAGTGTGGAGGTGAGAAGTGGAACAGCCTTAGAAAGACCTATCGGAGCACCTTAGGCTGACCATTGCAGACTATAAAAGAAGCTTCTTCAAAATAAGGTAGCAGCACGGTTGAGATCAATACACATCTGTAAGTCATTGTAAGTTTAAGAAGTCCCACATGTCTCTTACCCTTTCTCTATCCAATTTCTTTTTAACCTTCACGAGTCCCAAAACAGGATCAACTGAAAATTCATTGTCTCGATCCCCATTCACTATGGAAAAATGAATCTGTCCATTGGAAGGACTGTCCAGATCTTCTGCTATCAACTATTTTGAGAGAAGAGTGAAAATAAGCAAAACAAATATTAAGCCATCTGTATGATATATTAATTGCTCAACACCCAAAAATTAAGACTTCATATTGCATCAGACCAGTTACCTCTGAACTGCACACCTCTACAGCATCAAGCCAACCAGTTTTTGATAGGAGGCTCCCCGTAGATGTTTTTAAAAGTCTAGCCTTAAAACATACACAATATTTAATCTTAATATTCCAGGTAACACTCACTTTCTGGATCCCCAAGTTCCAAGATGAGATTATTGTGATGTCTGAGTACGGCACACTGCATGCCAGACTACACCAATACTATGTATTTCACTGAAAAGTTGAATTCTGCCTTTCTAATAAACGCCACTTTTTTTCTAGCTGATTCATGAAATGCAATGCCTTAATCATGTCATTGTTCTTTGACAGCATGTTGGAGCTAGAAATAAACAGGCGGTACGCTACTGCTACTTTCTTTTTGGGGGGAAACTGGCAGAAGCCTGGAAAGTAGTAGCAGATGCAGAGTACTGACTAGAGAACAGCCTGTTTGATTCAAGATGCAGTCGTTATCATTATTAACCAGTGCAGCCGTATTTCACTAAAGGTCATGTGGCAGAGGGCTTTGTCCTGCCTAAGCGCTGCCCACGGCCTCACTCACCATTATCACCGAATCACCGACGGCGGCGTCCTCGCTGATGACTGCGCTGTAGACCACCTGGCTGAATTTCGGCGCATTGTCATTAACATCTGTCACATTCACGTTCACAGTTGTAACGGCGCTCAGGGCTGGAGTACCTCCATCTTTTGCTTCCACTACTAAGTAGAAATCCTTACACGATTCATAATCCAAAGCTTCAAAAATGGAAATCACTCCTTTGAAGCAAGGGAGGGAATGTCAGCAGCCAGTGAAAAATAAAAAATGCCACAGACGAAGGGATTTGACTGCAGTAAACAGTACGCCGTGCTATTTGTCAGTATGGCACAGACACAAAATATGCTGTTCTAACTGTAACACTGCCCAAGCCAATAAAAATATTTGGTCAGGTTTCTACTGCTGTCGTTTGATTAAAGAACGATGCCAATTGCACTTGGGCTGCCTGCAGAAAGGACCTTCACAAGGCATGAGGCAATGAATGGCTCCTCATGAAAATAACTTTTATTATATGAGTATGGTAGACGGAGAAGCGAGGGCCATATCCACCCATTTGCCTGGGCTCATGGACAGAGCCTGTGGGAGAACTGGATGCCGACTCTGGAAATCAGCCCTGACAAGTCAACAGAAATTCACTCCCACGTAATTAACTTCTCATGAATTAAATACAAATGAATGAGGTATGAATACCTTTGAGAAATCAGTTGTCTGTCATTTATATGATTAAATAGGGATTTCCCCACTCAAGTAGGTTTATAAATTTGGGGTTCCCTCACCACACAATCAAAACCAAGATTTTCTGTAACTTGACTCACTTTGTGCAGTCAGACCCCCTCTAGGGTAGAAATGATTTTTATGTAAGCCTTACACTTGTTTCCCATGTACCCATAACTTTAACAAGAAGGGGGGAGTGGGTTGTGCACAGGTTACTAGGGATGCCTTGAAGGAGGTAATACTGGGCATGGCAAGAAAGACTTAGAAAACAAATCCTTAACCTTGGCAAGCCAAATCCTTTTCAATACAGACCCATCAGGAGCAGGGATGTATGGAGCTTAAAGGTCATTTAGACCAACTGCTGCCCAACACAGGTCAGCTGAGCCTAATCATTTCTGAATGTACTCATCCCGACATTCTTATAAACCTCCAACAACACCACTTTCCTAACCTTCTTATGAAATGTATTTCAGTGCTTAGTAATCATTACAGTTAGAAATTTCCTCCTCTCACTTAACCGAAATAATCCAAATGCAATTTAAGTCCATTCACATTTTCTTTTCTCATGAGTGTGCATGGAGAACGGTTTATTCCCCTCCGCTTCGTAGGTACTTTTTACAGGGTTGAATACTAACAGCATGTCTTCTCTTTTTGAGCTTAAATAGCCTCAATTCCTTCAGTCTTTCCTGGTAAGCCACATTTTAGAGACCTCAGATCATCCTTTTTAATCTCCTCTGGGCTCCTTCCAAATGAATCCTACCTTTCAGCATGACTTGCTGGAAGGAGGAGCCCTGAAGAGAAGCTTCAAGTGGCTGGCAGAGAGTTCCCACTGATAAATGGTGTGAAGGGCATTCTTTTTTCAAGCCCTGATCAGGCATGCTACATCAGCACCCGGCTGTCTGGAAACTGAGCTCCTGCCTCTAAACCGATAATAATGGAGCTGTCACACATTAATGAATAATAAATAGTTGTGGGTTTTTTTCCCTGTGTGATTAAGCTTCATTATGGGTTTTTATTGATTTATCTCCTTGGCTTCATTGTCAAATGTGAAGTTAAGTATCGCTGTCTAGGCGTATTTATGTTTAAATTTCGTTAGCACTAATCAACGTTATGAAGATAGCAGACAACACACAATTATGTCAAGTCCCTTACATGTAAGGCAGTGGCCTCCACAGAGTGGAGAGAGATTTCTGCACACAGTAACATAAATGACACGATGCATCATTCTGAGACTTTCCAGGTTACTTGTTACTACAGCTGCACTCAAACAAGTGTTACCTTCAGCTCTCAAAATCAAGATTGTTTTGCTCTGAGGCTCTGGTGGCAGGTTTGTAGGGGTCAGCCTAAATGTTATGAGAATAAGAGGATCCACTACAGAAGCACAGAAGAATCATAGCTTACTGCTGATGGATTGAAACCTCAATAAGGAAAAGGAATATATCCCACTAAAGAAATTCAAAGAAAATGAGCCATTTGCACCAAAAATAAAGTAGCTTTCTTAGTATTACTTAAAGAGAAGCAGCAGCATATTTTTAAAATCTGTGATGTATAACCAAAAAAAAGAAAAACAAAACCCAAACCATCGCTGAAGTCAACTGTCAGACAACATAAATCAGGAGCAACGTGTTGTATACAGTTGTATAAAGAGCAATCATATGTTTGGGCTGCCAGGTATTTGGTCCTGATAGCACTGCCTGATGCTTACTAAGATCCAGACAGCTGAAATTATATTCAGCTGGTAAGCAGATAAATATTGCAAGTGTTCGTAACTGTAAGGGCTGCACAGCGGGGCTAATGGGTTGTCACATCCACACTGACTTCAACAGACATAGTAATGGAGAAAAGTATTCTTTACTCAACTTGGGGCAGTTGAGTGTGACTGTAATTTACATCACTCTCCAACATAAAATTGTTTTTTAACTGTGCCGCTAATTCCACATTGACAAGCTCTGAGTCTCTGCTCTTGGAAATTTTTTAGTCTAAGAGCCTTCCCTAAAGCATTCGCATTTTTCTGGTGCTTTCATTTTGCATTAGAAGTAAAATCCACTTTACAAACCTGTTTTGGAGTTAATCCTGAATTTCCCTTTCTCATTGCCTGATCTGATGAGATAGGCAATCTCAGCATTTGTACCAATGTCTTGGCTTGTAGCAAAAACAGAAAGGACCTCCGTGCCAGGTGAGGTGTCTTCAGGTACTGTAACAAGATAATCTCTTCTTTCAAACACAGGGGGGTTGTCATTAATGTCTAGCACTGTAATGGTAACGGTGGCAAACGAGGACAAGGTCAGCACAATGCTCTGATCTGACGCTTTTACACTGATGTTATAGGAAGACTGAAGCTCTCTATCAAGTGGATGCTCCAAAATGATGATTCCTGATGACCGGTCAACTGAAAAGTAACCATCTGCAGAGTCTGCCAGGGAATAGGTAACTTTTCTGTTCACACCTGAAAGAGAAGCAAATGTGAAAATGATAAAAATGAAAAAAAAAGAAAACAACAACCTCTTCCCATCTTAATGAAAACCCTAGGCAAAAGCTGCTATTACACTGATCATTTCCAAGGGGGATGGAGCACATGGAGGCAGGAGCGTGTACAGTATTGCTGAAAGTTTGGGAGATCAAGGTATGCTCTTTTCACATGTCAAATCCCCATGGATAAGTTAAGTTCCTTCCCTCATTGTGATACTTTTTTAAAGGATCACTTTGCAGAACTGCTGTGTAATGAAACTTGAAAGCAGAATCCAGACATGGTCCTTGCTCAGAAAAGCTTACAATTGAATTAGATGAGACAGGCAGAATGCCGAAATTGGAAATGTCTCAGAGCACATCTTTAAAGAACAGAAATGTACATAAGGGTAAAATACACCCATAAAAATACATCAGGTGGCACAGAATGTACTTGCTACCAGTGCTGCCTTGATTCCACTGTTGAGCAGCAAAATATTATCATGATACCTGTTAGAGAAAAGCTGCATCAAAGAACTCCTGACAGAAGATGGACATTTTAGAAAGTGTGTCCCCCTCCCCCAATTTGAGAGCAGAAGTTGAATTGCATGGTAGATGTCCTGTGTTTTTCGAATCCTGCCTGTATTTCCCGACACAGAACACCTATCCACCCAGCTGCTGAGCATGCAGCTCTGTGCCAAGGTTGCTGTCAGCAGTAAGGCCTGAGGGGAAGGCACTGACTTGGCCGCTTGCTGCACTACAGTGGGATAGCCGTGTCAAAGCTAATTAAACCTGAACACAGATACATCCCAATTCAACTCCCTTGATGCTGGCTGATTTCGTGATTTGGTCCTGGGTGCTTCACTAAGATATTATAACTAAACCACAAAGATCCACTAAAATGGAGAGTCTCTGCTTTAACATCTCTCACTTGAGCATTTGCTGCCCTTTTTGTTGGAGAACAAGCTTTACAAGCCTGACATTAATCAGATGAACAAGAGCTACCAATCCCTTCTAGGCATATTTTGTTAATTTAAATTTTGTGACAGTATTATTCTGCTTTCCAGCAGCAAAGCATTGTAGAATGTCTGATCAAAAGCAGCACAAATCAGTTGTTTTCTGCTTGACGTGGCAGCAGTAGAGCATCCACACAAGGGGGAGCTGGGAGACTCTCTCTTCAATCACAGGCACATAAAAGCTAGAGCAACTACAAAGTCCCAGACCTTACTTGGGGAGCATTTGGAATTACTGTTTGGCCTCTTCAGGGAATAAAGTTTTTATGCAGTGCTTGAGACACCACAGTCTATTTCAAAAGTGCAAATGTCTTTAAAATGAGGAAAATTGTAAATGGCAATATTGCAATGAAACTTTTTTTTTTTTTTTTTTAATCACAGCTTAACCTTTCTATTCACCATGGCGTCTCCAATGTGAAAAATACAGAGCCCCCCCCTCAGTGGAACAGGCAAAGAAGCCAAGGAGGTGACTCCTGTCCTACCAACGAGGAACCAAACTCAGCCTACAACCTAGCCACTCTTTTCATGTGCTGAAACACCCCAAGTGTGAATACCCTACAGCCTGCTGGAGACCACACTCACCTCTTCACTCAGTCTCTTTATTCATGCATCCACGTGCTCTGCCAGACGACAATCAACTAAACACACCAACATGAAAAAGGAGTAAAACCCTCTGGGAAGTAGAAGGTTTTGGTGGTCCGAATGGCGGGAGGTGTGCCTACATTTCTAGCAGGGGAGGATCTCCTTCTGCTAGAAATTCTTCCCAAACTTCCACTTTACAAAAAGGGACAGACCTGACCAGAACAATTAATGAGCTAGTAATTACAGCTGATCCCTGGGGATGCTGGAACAGGGGATTTTGCCTGATTCAGAGCACGCAGTTGAACACCCAACCTACACGAGTTTTAACTGTACAGCTATTTAGTATTCCTTACTGGGCTCTCTTGATGTCTGCCAGTTTACACATAGGATTAAATACTTCTCTGAAGCAGGAACCTTAACACACACCTTCTATGCATTTGTGTCTGCCTGAAGGAGAGCCTTGGTCTGGTTTGGGTTTTGCTCTGACACAAACTCCTTATTTGATACTCACTACAGCATACCTGGGCACGTGACAGAAGATTCAGACACGATGGTCTTTAAAGGCACAGGTAGCTAGTAAGGAGATGGCCTACTTGCGTCTTGAAACATCCAAAACTTCAGCGAGAGTATCTTGCCAGGGGGAGTAGGAAGAGACAGAATTTGGTACATGTGACACCGTGTAGGGTGAGTGTACGTACAGCAAGTGGTCTCTGGTTACTGCGATCTGATTGATATATAATCTGACTACTCTCCTTGTCTTCTGCTTCCTAAAAGTGATGTCCATTAATGAACAAAATATGAACAATGTAAGTGATTGCTAGTCATCCTACAATGGAGACAGTTCAGATAGAGATTATGGTGTTCTGGTTGCCAACTCTAATACAAGGGATTTTTAGGCAGAAATGGAGAGAGAAGGCAAAAGCTTCTATTTTTCCTTCCTTGAAAACAAGAGAGGATCACAGAAGTTCCAGGGATGTGGGTTATCTGGTAGCAGTCTGGTCTGATGACAAAACCAGTCTTATTTTTCCCATGGGACCTAGAGGAAAAGCTCTTACGGGTGAAAATGCCATTTTATGCAAGGAGAGACAGAAGATCAGGGCAGAGCACCTGAGCTGGGATACTCACGGATACCAACCATTGGTGGCTTTCAGGCTGAATGCAGAGGCAGAACAGAAGGAGGAACACAGAGACAGATCTCAGCTGCCTGCTGACCTTCCCCACAGTGCTTTGTGGGGCTGGAGTCTTGGGAGGAAAATTAATTCAATGACAAGCTGTGGCAGAAACAGCACTTTAAAGAAAGTTGTTTCCACTTAGCTTCCCAACCCAAGGCTGGAAACAAAATGGGCACGAGCAAAAGTGAAGCAGGAAGTTCTTTCTACTGAAAACCAAAATGCTTTATCCAGCAACTACCATCTGCGGAGAGAGACGTGTCCACCAGTGTGTGTCAGTGGCATCCCTGCCATGGAGGTAGATTCTGCTGTGACTATAAAGGAGATGCTTTCTCTGGAAAGGAAACAACTGCTCCAGCACCATGGTTCCTGCACTGGTAAAGTGAGCAATCCTCCCGCACTGCTGGCCCGCAGCTGTTGGGGGAGTAACGTTTGCAAACCGGGTTGTATCTATTCGCTTACTCACTTTAAACTTCTCAGATTTCTAAGGTGCCAGTTATAAACATAAGCTATTTGAACACGGAAAGCTTTGCAGGAATTACTATTACTGTAAGAGGATTGCAGTACATTTTTAAAATAAAGGAATAAGCAAGCACATTTTCTACCTAGACTTGTATTAGCTATGATAGAATATTGCCCTTTGCCAAATCTCTGGTGTGAAGAGCTTGTAAAACATACAGCTGTCTAGTACCTCAAACGCCATCCTTCAAACAATTTCTTTTCTTGTTTTCTTCCATACTAAAACAAAGGGTCATGCACTGAATGTCACATAATGACATCTTCTATGTTTTAAATAGCACCAGAGAAATAACTTCTCTTTATAATTCAGGAGTATCAAGTTCCTCCTTGTCTGACTCATAGAATCACAGAATCATTTAGGTTGGAATAGATCTTTGAGATCATCAAGTCGAACCGTTAACCCAGGACTGCCACGTCCACCACTAAACAATGTCCCTAAGTGCCACATCTACACGTCTTTTAAATACCTCCAGGAATAGTACCTCAATCACTTCCCTGGGCAGCCTCTTCCAATGCTTGACAACCTTTTCAGTAAAGAATTTTTTCCTAATCTCCAGTCTAAACCTCCCCTGAACTTGAGGTCATTTCCTCTTGTTCTGTTGCTCGTTACTTGGGAGAAGAGACCGACCCCCACCTCCCTACAACCTCCTGCCAGGCAGCTGTAGAGAGCGATAAGGTCCCCCCTGAGCCTCCTCTTCTCCAGGCCGAGCACCCCCAGTTCCCTCAGCCGCTCCCCATCAGACTTGTGCTCCAGACCCTTCCCCAGCTCCGTTGCCCTTCCCTGGACACGCTGCAGCCCCTCAGTGTCCCTCTTGCAGTGAGGGGCCCAGAACTGAACCCAGCATTCGAGGTGCAGCTCAGCTGAAAATGGTGGAGTTACAGTTTGGTCCAGATCAACACAAATTAAAAGGCTGAGCATTAACACAGCAGGCACAATCCCCATACGACAAAGAGTTTCTGCAGTGGGCACTGCCTGCCAAGTGCATCACGCCCAAACTAAGATTTACATGTATTAAAGACCATACATAGTGTGTTTCTCCTTTCTGTTTTCATCTGTCGCCATGCACTCATTGTTTAATATGTTTCCCCAAGTACAGCTAGCCCACTTGTTCTTGTTTATCTCTGGAAAATGACGCTTAACTTTGTCATCTGATTATTTTCATTTTGAAACCTATGGAAAGAAAAATAATGGCAAGCATTAAAAATAAACAAACAAGAAGTAAAATAGAAAGCTGCCCAGAAAGAGAGCTGTAAAATAAGTTATTTATCAATTTAACATTGATTTGGAAGCATGGTATCTGATTATCATGCTTCCTCTTGCCTCTGTCTTTCATGGTGTGACTATTAACATCGGCGTGTAACTATGGCCTTTCCTGATTTCCCCAGCATTAACCACAGCATCAATTACTGAAAGTTAAAAGTCTATGACTTCATGAACAGCAAACAAGACAGAAAACGAATACTAAACCAGATTTTGTAATGCTCCACTCCATCATTTTGAGATAAAAGAGAAAAATCTTGCCAGAAGTACCTTGCTGAACTGTAGAAGAATATATAGCCCCATAGGGAAAGATAGTTCAAGTGTTTTTTACAACTTAAGCAGAAAAGCTAGCCAAGTTTATAACACCACCACTGAGACAGGCTTTCATGCTTTGTCCCTTTTCTATGGGGAAATGATAGCCCTAACCCCAAAGGTGTTTATTCACACCAGTACTCCAGTGGAGTCACGGTACCATGGGATGAAATCCGGGCCACAGAGGACAGAGATGAAGATCACCAACCCCTTACTGAAGGGAAATATTCCTGCCAGAAATGGCAGGAATAAGCTTTTAGTTGCATGGTACCTTCCATGGGTGTTTAAAACCCTGCTTTCCATTTCAGCTGTGTTGGGGTTGTCCTTTTTGGTGGGAAGATGAGATGTTTGGTTGGCTCACCAGCCCTCTCTCTTCTAGCAGAGATGTACATAGCCCAGGGTACTGGCTTACATGACAACACGAATACTTATTTCCATCAGTGCTCCTGAGTGATTCACTTCCTCATGCTCATCGGACATAAGCTTGATTATTTTTCTGAAGTGGGAGAGGTCATTTTGGATACACCTGACTCCTGACTTAGGGTTACACATTGCAGGTGGCAACATTGGGCAACATAGCCAGAAGCAACGGAATGCTCATGTAGAGAAATACATATATAAAAACATATGCACGTATGTAGGTCTGTATATACAGGCACACACACAAACACACATACATGTTTCAGTGATCTGGTTTAAATACAGGGCTTATTCAGCCAACATAATCCAAGAGGTACAATTCTCCTTGTCTAGTTCTTTGCCTCCATGTTATTAACAATGTCTTGGAATTCTCAAAAATTAAAGAAATCAACAGAAGTGAGAGAGTACAAAAATAGAAGAAATCTTGTCAGGTCATCTAATTTATCCCTGCACAAAGAAAGGATCCCCAAGCACAGGTCTACCTTTTGATCATGAACTTGCTTTGATCATGAACCTCCTTGGGTAACACACCCTAGTGCCTCACTTTTCTTAAAACTAAAAATCTTGTTCTGACTTTTTGCTGAGATTGAATCAAAATAATAAAAGATGAGGGCAAAGAAAGAACAAAGGTTGACTTCCTTCCTCAGAGCTACTTGTCTGATACCTAAAGACTGTTACACTTTATCATTTCAATTTTTTTACCCCTGGCACCCCCTTTCAACTGTTTTAGTATTTCCTGGTAGCACACATTTTCCAGACCTGTGATCTTTCTTGGAAATCTCCAGGTAGCCCACATCTCCCCGGGAGTGCTGTACCCAAAACCTGACACAGCCGTTCAGGTCAGGATTTGCCAACACCAAGTAAACAGAAAGAACTAGTTCTGTTTTTCAGCATTACTCTTGTTTACTCATCTCATTAAAGTATTTGCCTTTTCACACCGGTATGAAAATGTAAACATACATTCAGCTTGTGATTCACCATAACACAGCTGCTCCTCTGCCCTTCTGCTGCCCAGACAGTCATTACCCAGACAATACGGCTGCACTCTAGTTATTCTTACCTAAACACAGGACTTCACATTCATCTTGATGACTTGCATTGTATTTTTCCACACCACTTTTCCAACTGTTCAGTCCCAAACTATGACTTTGACACTACCCAGGGTACTTGCAGCTCCATCCTGCTTTTTGACATTTAGCAAAACAGACCATATACCCACTTACCCATCCAAGAGTGAAAGTTAGAGCAAAGCTGCACCCAGTACCTTTCTTAACTTACCCCTCCAGTGTAACAGCCATTACAAACTCACCTGATAACAGTTTCAGGGAGATCATGTTTCCCTAGCTTGCTTATAAAAATACCATGCAGCACAATGTCAAAAACCTCACTAAACCGAAGCCATACTACCCGTAATATTTCTTTCTAAATGGCCTCTTTGCATGTTGCAGAAAGAAATGAGATTGGTTTGATGACTTCTGGTTGCTGAACACAGACTAGCTCTTAGTCACCTTGATAGATATAGATATATACACTCCTTATTGTAATGCAAGTTGGATGACTAAGTTCCTCTGACTACCCACCTGCAGCTTTAAAAATCTGTCCCTTTGAAAGATTCAGCAAGGTCACAGAGACTGACGACTGGAAGTATTAGGTCTCCCGAGTGTCTAGGCATGGGAAGCAAAATAAGCAGTATGAAGTAGGCTTGTTTAGGCAGAAACCCAAACTTTCTATCATAATCCCCAAACACCTTGTTTGCTTACCTCCTAACACTAGGTAACTCTAAACTCTACAGAGCCTGACTATTATTTTTTATTTGGCAATTTTTCAGGGGCCCAGTGTGCTGTATCTCCGCATTCCTAGAAGTGCTTCTGCTTTTATTAGGAAAGCAAACTGTAGGTTTTCTCCTGAACCACTCACTGAGTGAACTTGGACTTGTAGATGTCCTCAGGACTGGCCAGCCCACCAGGGCATGTAGGGCACTGCCCTCCCACTCTCCTTATGAAACAGAAGTGTAAAGGTAAAGGACCTTTCCAGGAAAGAGGAACAAAAGGTACATTGCCATAGACTATGACTTTTCACTTAATAAGCCCTGGGGAACAGAGCCCAGAACCCAAGCACCAGCCAGGCTACAAAGCAGTTCTCACTCATGTCTTTTTCTTTTCCTCTGGCTGATTCCTGAATGCTTTTTCAAAACAACTTCAGTGACAGTGGAAAGGACCCCCTGCTTCAGCTATAACCCCTTACTTATGCAATGTTGCTTTGAATAGCTGCAGAAAAAGGAATTAATAATTTGGGTCTTCCGTATCCTGCATTAGTGCACTAACCCTTGGACTATTTTACAAGTCAGTGAGGCAATGACATAGGTAAAGATATAGGAAGCTCCATGTATGATTTAAAGACAACGTACCACCCTCTGGGAAGTATCTTGTAATATTTATTTTACAAAAACTCTCAGAAAATATCCAGAAATATAATCTAGCTAGTGCTGGCATTATTGCCCAAGTTATCTACCTGGTTTATCTACCTGTCAGTTGTTGGATTTTATTAAAATTTCTATCAACTCTCTTCTTGTTATTCATGTTTTAATCCCTGTTTTCTTCCTTTTGAGACCCTGAACACCTCAGAAGTTTCTAGACCCATTTTAAGGGACCTGCCCAACATAAACAAACATGCAAAGTAGAGGTTTGCTGTATACTGACTTTGCCAGCAAACGCCAAAATAAATACCTGCTGCAGCATTTCTACTATTTTGTTACCTGCCATTATATATAATTCAGAAAACTGCTCTTCAATCAAGTTGTGACTGTAATGCACTTCTCTCTGACACTTCTGCAATCTCACCTGGCAGCACTTTACCCTTCCCCAAGCTCAGCTGTGTGTGCAACAGGCTCAGTTGCTCTAATTCCTTCAAGAGCAAAGCCCATCGTTGATAAGGTTGAAGTCTGTACTCGTTACTTCCATGCACATGTTCCTGAAAGCAGTGACCCATTGGACAACCTAATGGAGTGATTTTTTTCTGTGCTGTGCTCACAGCACTTCAATGCCACTTTCTACAAACAAGTGACAAACCCTGGAGAACTATCTATATTCCTCAGTTATTGTTTTTCATAGATAGTTCATTTTTATTGTTTTAATAGTTTCTTCATTTTTCTCCTTGATACAAGGAGAGGACAAGAAGAAAAAGAAGATATAACACGCTTGCTTCACCACCCTCCTGGAGGCAGGTACACTGCAGATTGGACTGGTTGAATCCTAAAGGAGAAGCTCTATTACCGTTCCTTCCTTGAAAAGACGTTTCTTACTTCCTGTGTACCTTACGAGTGCATGTGCTAAGGGGGTTTTGAGGGTGGTTTTTTGACAAACCAAGTCTTCACTGAAACATTGAAATCACCGAGGTCAAACCTTGCAGGGAAAACATCAGGTTTGTGACAGATTTTTCGAAATCCAAGATAAAACTTTCTATCAGAAGCTGAAAGAAAATGGCACTCCTTCCTGCAGTTCGCCAGGTTCCCCAGCTGCACGCCAGGCAGATGACAGGCCACAGGTTCCTCCCCTGTACTTCTTGGTGAAGGTCAGGGTTGGGGAGCCAACGACTCCTAGAGAGAAGGTCAAATGGATTCTCCAAAAGGGCTGCGTCCCTTCTGCAGCAGCTCTTCCACTTTGTTTGAGGACATGAACAATCTGTTCCCCATACCAAGAACCAGTCTGACTAGACTTGATTGATTTAAACTCTCTGCATTAAACACAAATGCACTAACCAGATGATTACAGAATCCTTCTCATAAATCTTGGTCCAAAAAATATTGAATTCTATACAACTCTAAAAACCACAACCAAATTCATCCATAGTTGACCTGTTTAACATGGTGGTTTAAGTTATTTATGGGAAAGCCTCAAGTTTTATTTTGGCTCCCTGAATTCGGCTTTCAACACCCGTTTCCCCCCTCACACCCACCTGAGTATCAAAGCTTCAAATACAGAGAGCAAAGAACAGAAAACCAGGATCATCATTCAAATCTCTCCACCCTCAAACTAGCTGTATGGGTGTTTTTCTGAACTGATGAATAAATCTCAGATTGTTCTGTGTTCTGCTGCAAGGCTACAAGCCCTGCAAAAGCTGGGAGGCATCTGTAACTCTGGGCATCCTATGCACAGGAGTGAGAAAATGCTTTGGAAAAAAGGTACCACACTGCTTGTTATTTTTCTAGGTTGCATTATTCAATGCTATTAAATCTGCTACTAGACATGGGAAAGTATTTTCCCTAACTACACTTTCAGCAAAATTTCATCTGCCATTAATTCTTCTTTGAATTACATCCATCTTGGGAAGAACTGGCAGCCAGAGAGGGCATCAGTGTGGGTTTGCTGCCTGTCTGCACTGCTCTGCTAGGTCACCGTGAGGATGTTACGCTTTTGTCTGTATTCACAATGTGGGTCTCTGGTAATTTCTAGAGGGTCCCTGGGGTGCCCATGCTGTATAGCACTCAGGGAATATCTCCATGCTTGCAGATATCCAAAAGCCATCTGGACACAGTCCTAGACAACCTGCTATAGGCAGCCCTGCTGGAGCAGGGTGCTTGGACAAAATGACCTTCCAGAGGTCCCACCCAACCTCAACCATTCTGTTACTGGTCTTTGTGAACCCTGCAGCATGACACCTCTGTATCCACATGGCCAGGAGACACGTTTCTAGCAAGGCTTTCCAAACTGCTTCACCTTTGACTTGTCACCACAAACAGCCCTGTGGTCCTCACCTTCAGCCCACAGTGAGGGCCCTTCCAGCCTCATTTGCTATTTGTACATGCTGCAAAATGGGGCAGGGGTGGGAACTGGAGGGTCTTCAAGGTCCCTTCCAGCCCAACCATTCTGTGATGATTCTTTGGTTTTCCTGT
>JAVJGJ010000014.1:10862842-10886430 GCA_035590215.1 Microhierax caerulescens | reverse complement strand
TGTCTTTTTGATATGTTCAAGATTTATAGACTCGCAGACACAGAAACATGTCCTAAATCTGATGACAGTAGCCATAACGAACTCTAAAGTTTTCTAATGTTACTGTTCAAAATAACTTCAACATCCCCTCTCTTCTCCCTAGAAAAGCAATCTCCAACCAGCTCTAAATTCCTGTAGATACCTCTGGCATCTATTTGAATCAAACTTCTTACTCTCATACAGAGAAGGGTGTCACAATAAACACTGACAGCCACAAAAAGCCAGCTTATTCAGCTGGCGAGAGCTTTACCCATGATCCATTTTCCACTGCATGGATAAACAACCACAAAATATTGTCACATCAGCCAACAGCCACTGCTAGTCAGAGGGTAAGTTCTAGGTTAATTGTGTAAAGGGTCTAATTTGCAGATAGATACAAAGTTTGTCCTTGAAGAGGGCAATACTTCCCCTTCCACACACTGCATACATCTCTTCCATCAGGAATGCTATGGCAATAGCGGGTGCTGCCTACTGCTAGTCACGTGGAGGAGGCATTGCATGCAGAGGGACTTAGTCTATCATTATGGAGACGGAATTCCTAAAAATAACAGAGGGGTGGGATTTTTATTCATGGCAAAATTATTTTATTTAGCTTCATAACAATAATAAAATCTAGATCTTAGCAGAGATCAGTATCTTCTTCCAGACCAGCTGCCAAATGCACAAGACCTTGGTAGCATTACACTGTGCCCACAGATTCATTATTGATTTCATTTTCTCCCCAAAATCTGTGTATAAACATAGTATCTTTTTTACAAGGTCTAAATACCAAGGTGGAAGAAGTGAAGTCTGAAGGAGAAGGAGGACCATGCTGGCATCTTCCCCTCCTCTGTACCAAAAGGTCTCCAGGACAGGCATAGGGAGAACAGGGAGGTGATTTGAGACAGCCAGCGTGGCTTCACCAAGGGCAAGTCCTGCCTGACCAACCTAGTGCCCTTCTGTGATGGAGTGACTGCATCAGTGGGCAAGGGAAGAGCTACAGATGTCATCTGTCTGAGTGTCTGTAAGGCCTTTGACACAGACTCCACAACATCTTCCTCTATAAATTGGAGAGACATGGATTTGATGGATGGGCTGTTCAGTGGAAGAGGAATTGGTCGGACGGTCACATCCAGAGGGTGGTGGTCAGCAGCTCAGTATCCAGGTGGAGATCAGTGACATGTGGTGTCCCTCAGGGGCCTGTACTGGGACCAGCACTGTTTAACGTCTTCATCAATGACACAGACTTGGGTTCGAGTGCACCCTCAGCAGGTTTGCAAATGACACTAAGCTGAGTGGTGTGGCTGACATTCCTGAGGGATGGGATGGCATCTAGAAGAACCTGGACAAGCTTGGGAGGTGGGCCCATATGAATATGAACCCATATGAGGTTCCACAAGGCCAAGTGCAAGGTCCTGCACCTAGGTCAGGGCAACACCCGGTATCAATACAGGCTGGGGGGTGAAGGGATGGAGAACAGCCCTGCAGAGAAGGACTTCGGGGTGCTGGTGGATGAAAGACTGGATGTGAGCCAGAAATGTGAAGCCTGTATCCTCGGCTTCATCAAAAGAAACGTGGCCAGCAGGTCCAGGGAGGTGATTCTGCCCCTCTGCTCCACTCTGGGGAGACCCCACCTGCAGTACTGCATCCAGCTTTGAAGTCCTCAGTACAGGAAAGACATGGACCTGCTTGAGCAGTTCCAGAGAAGGGCCACAAGGATAATCAGAGGGATGCAACACTTCTCCTACAAAGACAGGCTGAGAGAGTTGGGGTTATTCAGCCTGAAGAAGAAAAGGCTCCAGGGAGACCTTATTGTGGCCTTTCAACACTTAAAGGGGGCTTATAAGAAAGATGTGGACAAATTTTTTAAACTGTTATGATAGGACAAAGGTTGGTGGTTTTGAAATATAAGAGGGTAGATTCAGACTAGATACAAGGAAGCTATTTTTTACATTGAGGGTGGTGACACAGTGGCACAGGTTGCCCAGAGAGATGATAGATGCCCCATCCCTGTAAACACTCAAATTCATGTTGGACAGGGCTCTGAGCAACCTGATCTATCTGAAGATGTCCCTGCTAGTTGCAGGACATTGAACTAGATGACATTTAAATGTCCCTTCCAACCAAACCATTCTATGATACAACTTTGGTGTAAGTTGAGGTCTGGCAGGGAAACAAAAGGGTGGGTATCAACTGTTCTGATTATAACATTCAGCCTGTCCAACAAACACGTCCTTCTTCCTCCCTCCTACCACCACCAGTTCAGAAGCAGTCATCCACGCCTGCCATAACAGGAACAACTGGCCAGTAAAGAAGTGTAACTGAACTCTAGTTAAGGCAACTAGTACCCACTGATGTCGAGGGATTAACAAGAGTATTCAGAAACATTCAGTTGTCATCTTACCGTTTTCTGGATCTAAGAAAAATTTATTATTCCCAGCACCATAGAGAGAATAGCGAATTTCACCATTGGACCCAATGTCAGCATCTTTAGCACTGATTTTAAGAATGACTTTGTTTGATGGGATGTCTTCAGGAAACAGTGCTGTGTATGCAACCTAGAGACAAAACCAGAAATGTATGCTATTCTGTAACAGTATTTTATAGTCTTTACACAATTAAAAAAAAATATCTCTTTCTAGTGCCTCTTTCTATATAGGAAACAATTTTCCTTTATGTAACACATTCCTAAAAATTCCAATCATTGTTAAGCTTTGAGGTGTCACTAAAACAATGTCGAATTATGACTCTTAATAAGGCTCATCTTAAAAGCAGCTTCCTTTTTTATCTTCCATTTGTTTCACCAACACCCATGAAATGGAAGCTTTGATGCATGTGCTAACAAAAAGAACTGTTTTTATCAATTCATCCGGCAGTGGTTGAGGGACATACAGGCCGATCCCCAAGTAGTGCTTGCAATGACAGTGTTCCATCAGTGACAATGTAGTGATGGGAATTAATCGAGTATATACATACGCGCACACACATATAGATATAAAAGAGTCTGTGAGCAGTACCATTAAGGAACTCTTGTGTATCATCTCGTCTTTTCTTTCACACAGACCCTTCTATTGCAGTACTAGCAGTTCCCCACACCGCCTTTCCACAGAGCGAGGGGCGGCCAGCGCTGGGAAAGCTGCAGGCCGTGCTGCAGGCCCTGCTGCCCCATGCTCCCTCACAACGCTTCAGTTTTCCTAAAGCCAGCTAGGGCCGCTGTGGACAAGGTTCCTCTGCCAGCTTTAGTAGAGCATCATCCTTCAATCTTGGCTTCACAGGACTATCCTCCTCCTCTCCCAGATGTCTCCAGATTCTCCAACTAAGACCTTAAGGCTGAAAATGGGCGTCACCTGTGAACACCTGTAAATAGCTGGGACATCCCTAGGGAAACCATTGCTTTCAACACAACAGGCGATTGCCGTGGGTGTTGCTAACTCACCTGTTCACAAACTGGATTATTATCATTAACATCGGTGACGGTCACTTCCACGGCAGCTTGGGTTACGAAGAGGCCATCTGTGGCGGTAATGTTCAGATAATAAATGTCTTGCTCTTCCCGATCTAGAGGCCTTTTAACATAAACCTTCCACTCATTCTGAACCAGTCCCAGAGCAAACTTCCCTTTGGGATTCCCTCCTGCAATGAGAAAAGCAACACACAACGGGCTGGGGCATTCCTTCAGAGCTCCCACCTAGTTTAAACACACGGACACATCACAGAGGACCTGAACCAAGCAGCTGTCATTTGCTTTAGTGATCGGTGCTTTCAAATTTGCAGACTCAGGAAATCTGTAATGAGATTATGCTCCCTGTGTTTATTGCCCCCGAACACCTTGTATGAAAGTGAACCAATAACTTTCAGTGGAAACAAAATCCATTTAACAGAGCTGAAGATGATCTCTTGTTTAGTTCCCCGTAAGGACAATCAAATTCAAACTGTGAACAATCAATAGGCCTCTCAGGCTGGTACAATTGTCTTTCCACTTAGTCTCGGGAGAGGATGTAATACACCGTAGCTCTTGTTACCAAGACAATTTCATTAGCTGTTGATTATGCAATCAAGGACTGGAAGTGGGTTCTATTAAGGAATCCTCTAATGAAAGCTTTATCATACAGCTGTGCCGTTCTTCTGCTCATTAAAATTCTAGTTTTAAAAAAAGTTTACATGACACAGGAAGACACATTAGTATTAAATAGTCCTAACAAGAGGTCATTTGAGGAGCAGCTGGAAGATAAGCAGTACAATTAGATCAAATGTATCCAAGAGCAAAAGCTGGTGAAAGAGGCGCAGGAGGCGAAGCACAGCAGCTTTTTATCGTGCTGTAACACTGACACTGAGCCTTGGCAATGTTGCTCTTACACATCATTAAACTGCCTGGTGAAAAAAGCAGGTTGGAAGAGGGAAAGTTTTGGTCCTTGTCATTCTCAAGAAGGAAGGAAGGACACGTCATATGCAGAAATGTACAATAATCAAGCACGCACAGTTGTTGTTAATGTTTCCAACAGCTATTTACTCCTTCATCTAAAATGGTATAGACCCCTGCCTCCTCCATGGAGAAACCACCATCCATCACCTTTCTCTGAGCCCAATCTTACCCCCCTGCCAGACCAGAAAGTAAAATCTTTTAAACCACTCTTGTGGCTTAGCCTCAGCAGGCAGCTGAGCCCCACACAGCCACTTGCTCATTCCCCCTCAGTGGGAAGGCAGAGAGAATTGGAAGGGTAAAAGTGTGGAAACTCAAGTGCTGAGATGAAGTCATTTTACTGGTAAAGCAAAACCTGTGTGTGTAAGCAAACCAAGTAAAATAAGGAATTCATGGCAGCTGTTCAGCCATTTCCATGAAAGCAGGGCTTCATCACCCATAAAAGTTACTTGGGAAGATAAATGCCATCACTCCGAACATCCTCCCTTTCTCCTTCTTCCTCCAGCTTTTACTGCCAAGCATGACATTATACAGTATGGGACATCCCTTTGGTCAGTGGGGTCAGCTGTCCCAGCTGTGCCCCCTCCAAATTTCTTGTGCAGACCCAGCCTACTGCTGGTGGGCTAGGTGAGAAGCCCAAAAAGCCTTGTCTCTGTGTAAGCACTGCTTGGCAATACCTAAAACATCCCTGTGGTATCAATACTGTTTTGGTCACAAAACCAAAACATAGAACTGTATCAGCTGCTATGAAGAAAATTAATTCTACCCTGGCCTAAGCCAGTAAAGCCAACTACCAAGTCTTCTATGCCCAGCATCTGTAAAGACATGCCTGTGCATTTAGTAATTCAGGACAGAGCACTACAGTAACAGCAGACTTGTGTGCTATAGAAACTGTGATGACAGAAAAAAGCATCACACTGCTCCACTGGCTGAATTTTTAATTCCAGCTAACCCACTAGTAGCTCTTTCCTCACCCATATAAGCTTTCCCCTGTGCTCTCCCATGCAGAAATGCAATCTGAGAACACTTTCTGTGTTTCTCATATATATAAGCGGTACAAGAATATTAAGAGAATGCTTATTCTTTCTTGTAACATGATCAAGAACGTCAAGCATGCCTAGTGCGCTTTTGCTTACAACTTATTAAGGGTTCTGACATGTGTCATGGGATCTGCCTAAGCTCAATGGAAAGACCAGGCTCTGAGTAAATAAGTATTAAAAAAAAAAAATAATCCAAGGCTGAATTTTTTTAAGCTGGCTCTACAGTCAAGCGATTAGGTGTCACCGTTGTTGCTTCTGGTGTCACAATTCTGACAGTTCACAGGGACTTTCTTAGCATAAAAATCAAGGAAGGGAAGATCTGAACTTGAAACTGAGCTTAAAACCAAGCAAAAAAGTAAAATGCACATTTCATACCTTCCTTTTACATCAAAGAGCAGAAAAGAGGTCACAGGCTGTAATCTATGCCACCTTCATTAGCTACCAATGACAAGATAGACCGTTTTCTATTTAATATGAAAACTAAGTCAATTGAGACAGACTGAGCAAATCCTTCTTGTTAAGCATCACCATTTGCGCCAGATGTAACTCTGTCAAAAAAGCATGTTGTAATGAACAAGGTTTCCAGAAAATTAGTCAGGCATTATAAATGTAAAAGGCCCTCTAATCACACAGAGAAGAAAACTGATATAGCAAACACAGATATTTTCTGCTGATAGAAAATCACCTTTTTCAATCACAAAACCAAGCAGATCAATTTTCTCACTGATTTCTACAACAGTCTGGAATAGTCATCAGAGGCCACCGTTAAACCTTGTTTAATCTGTTGTGTGTTATAAGCACCCGTTTCTCCTAACGAGGGTTACACAGTATGTCATTGTGCACTACAGGGTAGATCCGAATACAATCCAAGGCAATGAGAATCTGTCCGTTGACTTGAGTCTTAATGTGACTTCAGGGAGGGTAGATCCTTGCTGATTGACATTAAATTCTCTCTATTCAGTTCAACACCAGCATAAAAAGCTTAACTCTCCTTTATAAAAGGCTGTAATCTTGTCATAGTGAGTTTAATGTAAACCATTAATAAAAATGGTCTTGAATATTCTTACTTACTTTCATGATATTGATCAGTGCTTTCCTGCATATTAGTTCTTTTGTAAAAGGAAATTATTAACTGTCCTGACCAATTATAAAGCAATGCACTCAAGGTACGGGTATCCCATTGCTAGGAAAAGAGGAAAGGTAGAATCTAATTAAAATCAGCTGGTGGCTTTTATGGCTGGCAGTAACACTAGCTTGGAGCAATTTTAAAACCACTGTTGCTTTGTGGTGACGGAATGGCTTTTAAATCATACACAAGAATTTGGGAAGAATGTATATATATATACATATATATATGTATGTATAAAATGTCCTTGAGATCCTCCTACCCCACGTTATTCCACCAGAAAAGGATCAACGTGAATGACCAAGTAACCTGTGCAATAAGCAGCAAACATGTGTAACAGTTTATCTGCATGTAACAGTTTATCTGCATGTAACAGTTTATCTGCATGCCCTTTTCATTACTGCTACCTTTCAGGTTTTTTGCTTCTCCAGACTGGCTATATACTTTGTTGATAAAAGACAAAGGTGGAAGTTGTACTATAAAGTATAACAGAAGTAATGAGATGTAAACACTAAAATACAGTCAAGGAAATACTCTTAAAAAAGGAAAGATAAAAAATCCACACTGTGGCCCAGGGAACCATTTTCTAGTACTCACACATATGTCTTGACACAGATCTCATTCTGCAGTGATTAATTAACTTTTTCACTAATATATGTAAGCAGATTCAGTTTCCTAGGGGCATTCTAATTAATTGGTTTTTCACTCTGAATAATGTAGCTTTTCTAAATGGAAGCCTCCTGACTACATGTATTAATGGGTTCTTTAAAATCTTTTGGCAGTTTTCTTATGTTCTACTTTGAACGTCACAACAGTGAAGTGCTAGCTACAAAAAACACTCCAGTAACTTTTTAGAGAGGCTTTGAGGCTAAAAGAATCAGCATTATCTTTTATCTTTTGTTACTTGAAGTTTAAATAATGCTCTCCCTCCCTCCCTAGTCAGCAAATAGTACAAAGCCAAATCAAGCTCAAGTTTTAAAGAAAGAAAACAGCCAGATACAAATGAAAAGCAGAGACACTGTGATCCAAAATAAACAAATCCTGACATACACCATTGCTAACACACACACAGAGGGAATTGTAACGGCTAAAAGAGAACTGAAATCTGGAAGCCAGCAGTATCAGTTTTCACTGCAATGTCCCAGTCCAGGAGGGGGAACTGAATATTTACTGACTTCCTTAGTTTCTCACTTACATTTATGCATTTATTTAAATACTTTCCATTCCCAATTAGAACTTTAAGCATTTGCATCACATAAAATCAATAGGTTTATCCTCCACTCCCAGTTTAAGATGTTGCATGTTTACTGAGCTGCTGAAATGATAAATCCAATCCTCTTAGCTTTACTATCATAAAATTGCAGACACTGTTCTTCAGCCTGCAGCACAAGTCCTCCTCAAACACTGAAACATCCATTTCTCCAGAAGTCAAGGATCTTAAATACAAAATAAAAACAAACAAAACCCATCACTTTGCTCATACAGGGCAATCAACCCAGTATAAACCTACTGTGTACAATACCAGTTTGTTCTTCCAAAACACAATGTCCATCTTCCTCATATTCAGCAGAGCCAGGCTTTAAGGACTACTGTCTGTCCTCAGTTTTCCATGCCTGATGGAGCCTAATTAACATCACTGAGGAACACAAAACCTTTTACAGTACCAAAGTCTTAGCAACTGACATTCTTCTAGTGGTTTTTCCTTGTTTACCACTGCTAAATCTCAGTAACATCTGTCTGGGTCTAGGCTGGCTAAACATCCCAGTGAAACACCATCGCAGCCCTGGTTTTAGTCAAACTGCCTCAACTGATACAGGTGGTAACCTCAAACGGGCTTTCAAAACTGCTGTGCTCCCTAAGTGCATTTGTGTCACCTGTGCTTCCTACTGATTTTCTATTAAGATTTATATCAGTGCTTTTGCTTTGTGAATATCACCAGGTGCTATCAAACTACAAATGACAAAGGGTAAGTGTAAAATGTTTGTCCCACACCACCAAAAGCAGATGAAGGTAGATTTGGAAATGGCAACTACTTGCCAGTCATTACAGAAAGCAATCCTAAACTGAAGGGTTTAAAGACAGAATATATATTTATCCACCAGAACATATCTACCCTTGTACAAAGTTGACCAGAAGACTGCAATAAACATTTGTATTTCTCAAGAGTGCCGAGGACACTTCAGTGATCACATCTGACCCAGAATGTTTATTTCTTTCAACTCTATGATAATTTTCCCCATCTATCTTCTGCGTGCTACTCTTCTCTAGGTGTGTTTGCACAAAGCTGGTTTTGGTGGATTCACACGTCATTCTAATAATTTGTTTTCTTCTTTCTTTTTGTCAGCGTCCTGCTCTTCCTCAGGGTTTGTTTATTGTATGCACAGGAGTTTCCACGGCTCAGAATGCCTACAGAGAGGCACAGCATTTGAATAATCATCTAGCTAATCTGATTCCATGAAATATTCAGCTGCAGTTCCTGAGCTTAACTTTTGAGGTAAAGTGTGAACAGACTATTTTGTGAGTTAAACTATAATACGTTTTGACATTTTAATCAAAAGAACCTAATTTGTCCTTGTGCATTTCCCAAATTCAAAGGATGTAATCAAAGACAGTGGAAGTTCTGAGCTTATACACTTTAATAATTGTACAGTAGGAATTAGAGAAAGTTTTGAGCTTTCACATCTAATGTTTTCAGAAACTGAAGTACAGCAAAATAGCTAACATATTTTGAACTATGACAGAAATCAAGGTACAGAATGTTCTATAGTTTTGGGGTCATATGTGACAGTTATTATTCAAAAGTCCAGTTTTTGCTAAATTGACAGCACAGGGATGTGAAGAAAATACTACTATGTAACCGAAAGCATAATTCAATATAAAAAATGAATGAAAGACTTCAGAGCAGCACAGAGAAAAACAGTACCTTCAGCTAATGAACACAGTACACGAACACATCTTTGTTACAAACATGAAGGGTTTGCTTTTCTGTAGTGCTCTCTAGAAAAGAATCCCTAAACTCCTTCAAACATCACAAAATCTCTAGATGAGGTACTACTTGCTTACCTTTAGGTATGGGGAACCGAGGCACTAGCAGCTAATGCACCTTGCCCAAAGCCTCCAAATCCTGTGCTTTATCCCCAAGGCTATTTCTGCCTCTAAAACACACCACACTATAAACACACAGTCTTTGCAAACCTTTAAACTGAATCCAGACTTTCAAGTAAATGGTCAGAATGAATTGTGGTTGCTTTGAAAATGAAATGACTTCTGACATGTAACACAGGCAGTCTGTGGCTAACTGGAATATCACACCTCTCCCTATACGCCATCCCACAGCCATTTCCAATTTGATAGCTAACGAAGGGGTAGGAGCCTTATCCTCCAGAGCAAAATATACAAACTATTATCCTGTTAGCCAAGCCATTTTTGCCCATAGTCTGCTTCCTACGTGCAGTCTTATGTAATTCTAACCCCAGAGAGAACAATGTGAATTTGTCTTAGTAACCTTATTATTAGATAATTAATATTAGCCCTTGGATTGTGAAGGTTGGGGGGAGTGACAAAGTTGTTCCCTACAAAAATCTATTGGACAAATGAAAGCTGTAGGCAGAAAAATAACTGCAACACCCCATCACTCATAACATACTCGCACAAAAGCTAGACTGAATCTAGGAGAAAAGAATGATAATAAATATAGCACAATAGGAAAGAGCAATGTTACCACATTTTGAAAAATATGTTAGCAATGTAATCGAAATTGCCTTATGCTGTATATAACAATGCATGGCAGCTAACCAGTGCTTCTAAGGGGATTACTATTTCCCTGGCCAGAAATCTGTGCTGATAAGAAATGGCATCTCCCCACTCTTTCCAACATAAAATTAATTCCCTTTTTTTTCCCCTGCCATAAATAGTGGCATTTCAAAATGAGTCCTGCATGCACTTTTCTATCTCAAAAAGAAAAATGCTTTTCCAAAAAAAATTTAAATGCTTAGAAATAGAAGGATTGTCTCTTCTATGAGAATAAAATGTTCTTCCCTTGGTTGAAACCTTAAGTCATGATGGTTTCCAAGCTGACACATCAGTTATGATGGGTTGATGGGGCACACTACATTGCTCTGCAGCAAATCATAAAGCATTAATCTTGAAAATTAGAAAAGGAATAACACAGACAGACACACATACTCCCTTTATCTTTTTTCACCTTTGCTAGCTGCTGGAAATTCTATCAAATAAAAAATATGCAATTTTTGATTCACAGTGGTAATTTAGCTGAAATCCTGCTAAACATTCACCTAAACCTGGAAACATGCACAGTTCTTCAGTAAATTTGATTTTGGGAGGAAATCACGCAAGCTGTTTCTTACCTGTAATATGGTAGCTAACCTGCCGGTTGACATCAGATGTGTCTTCATCCCAGGTGCTAAGAACAGCCACAACCTCCCCTGGAGGGTCACTCTCCTTCACCGACCCTCTGTATACCTCATGCTCAAAGATGGGTGCGTTATCATTTATATCTGTCACAGTAACCGAGACCAAGGTGGTTGATGACAAGGATAAAGCTTCACCCAGATCCGAGGCCACCACTGCAAAGGTGAAAGCAGGATCCTTTTCATGGTCCAGATCCTTCAGCGTGCTGATCCAGCCACTGTTGCTATCAATAGTGAATGCTTCTGTGATCTTCTCCAGCTCTGATTCCACTGCGAGTGTATAGGTGACCTGCCCATTTGCACTTGAGTCTGCATCAACTGCTTTCACTTGCATAAGTTTTGTTCCTATAGGCATCCCTTCCATTATTATAGCATCATAGCTAGCTGTTTCAAACATGGGCTTGTTGTCGTTTACATCCAATACCTTAACCTCCACATCCACAGTCAACACAATGTCTACTTTGTCTAACTGAATGGTGGCCGCAACTTTGAAGTGGAAAGCGGGATTTGTCTCGTGATCGAGTCTCTTATCCAGTTTTATGAGCCCTGTGTCCTGCTCTATGATGAAAACCCCATCTTTGTTATTTTCAGTCAGCTCACCATTAACCGTGCTATACAAAGCACCCTGATTAGGCAAAACATGCAGAATGTCAATGGTGCCACCTATGAGGGTGTCTTCTGCTATAGTAAAGGAATACTGAGGTTGAGAAAAGGAAGGCAAAATAGTTTCTGGGGGTAAAACATGGATGTAGACAGGAATGAGGGAATGCTTTACAGGAATGCCACCATCAACTGCTTTGACAAAGAATGAGAGAACTGTGTTTTTCAGCTGGTTAAAGCTACCCTTGGTGACCATCCATCCATTGTCTGGATCTATTTCGAGGAGATCTGCTACTGAAACGGAGGCTTCACTATACAAAGAATAGGTAATTCTGGAATTGGCTCCATCATCTGGATCTACTGCTTGTACTTGGGTCACCAAGTAACCTTTCCCAACATCTGCTTTGACACTTGCTCTGTATTCAACCGTCATAAATTGAGGAGCGTTGTCATTCTCATCCACGACTATCACTCTCACAGTGCAAAACGTTGTCCTGCCACCTCCATCAAGGGCTCTCAAAAATATACCAATATCACTTTCCAGTGGGTTCTCCCGGTCTAACCTCTCAGTTGTCAGAATCTGCCCATTGCTATCAATCAAAAATCGGTCCTTGGCGAAGTCATTTATTATCGAGTAGCTTATATGGCCATATACACCTGAGTCCCCATCTGTTGCCTTCACATGGATTACCTTAGCTCCAGGAGCAGCATTTTCTCTAACCTCTGCCACATAAACACTCTGTGAAAACACAGGGCTGTAGAGGTTGGCCCCGAGGATCTGTATGTGCACCTGAGCTGTGCTGGTGAACAGCCCGTCTGACACAGAGACGTTCAGGCTGTACATGGGCTCCATTCTCTGTTTGCGATGGTTGGAAAGGGTGATAATACCACTCTTGCTGTCCATAATAAAGCTGGTCCGATCGTTTCCTGATAGGATGCTGTACTCCAGCCTGTCAAAATCAGAGCTGTCGGCATCAGAGGCTTGGACACAAGTCACAAAATGACCCCGTGGTGCCAGTTCGCTCACATACGATTCATATATTAACTGGTTAAAAACTGGAGGGTTGTCATTCATATCTGTTATTGAGATACTAACAAGAACCTCGCTGCTTAATGGTGGGAACCCATTATCAGTTGCTCTGACTTTCAAGGTGCACTGCTGTATGAGTTCATGATCCAGCATCCGGGCTGTCAGAATTAGGCCACTGGTGCTGTCTATGTGGAAATAGTCCGTGCTGTTAAAGGTGTCCTGGACTATCTGATACTGCACAATCTTGTTATTGTCAGAGTCAGCATCAATCGCAACAACCTGCAGTACAGGAGTTCCAATCAAAGATGCTTCAGACAAAGTGGCATTATAAGCCGACTGATCAAAAAGTGGAGGATTATCATTAACATCATTAATGATCAAGTCCACAGTGACCTCAGCTCGAGCGCCAGTGAGGGCATCACTGGCTCGTACCATCAGCTTGAAAAGAGAATTTATTTCATAGTCCAGTGGGCTGATGACACTGAGAACCCCAGTATCAAAGTCGATGTTAAACTGGTTGTAGGGATCTCCATCGACAATGATATAAATGATACCCTGGCCTTCTGGACTGGTTGCGTTTATGCTTAAAATTGGTGTGTGCATTTCTACATCTTCATTCACAGAAGCTGTATAGAAGGGCTTGTCAAACACAGGCATCGCTTTGTTAACAATAGTAATGGGGAGCTCTACTGAAGCAGACAATGATGGGTTACCCCCATCTTTTGCAAGAATGACAACCAAATACTCTATATTCGACAGATCAGAATTGAAGGCTTCTTTTAAAGTGACGCTACCAGATCCTCTATCAATTTCAAAATGTCCATAATCTTCCTTCAGAAGATATGACACCTCACCATTTTCACCCTTATCTTTATCAATAGCCGTCACTCGATATATCAGGGTACCAGGTTCAGCATCAACTTGCACAGCGGCATAGTATGGAAGCCCTACAAACACTGGAGCATTGTCATTTATGTCCTCAATGTAAACCCTCACCACCACTCGAGCAACACGAAGATGATCTAGTTCACGGCTTGCTTCTACCACCAACTCATACAGCTCTTGCTCCTCTCGGTCAAAAGGGATGCCAGTTGTCTGAATGACTCCTGAGGTGGGTTTGATCTTAAATTTATTGCCTGGGTTTAATATACTGTATTTCAAAGGCTCATTGAGACGGTTACCAACAGCATTCACCACAGCAATCTTTGTAATATTGGTACTGTTTTCTGAGATAGAAGTGGAATAAAAATTTTGTGTGAAATGGAGCCCGCTATCCATGGCTTCTTTTACCATTATTGTCACCATAGCAGTGCTATAAAATTTCCCATCAGATACTCTTACTATTAGCATATAATGGTCTTTGGAAAGGCTATTGTTTTTAATGGTGAGTACCCCTGTGCTTGAATCAATTAAAAAATGGTCCATATTGCCTTCAATTAGACTATATGTTAGTTCAGGAGGGATCTCTGAATCGGGGTCTGTAGCCTTGACTTTGAGAACCTCAACACCAACATATGTGGGCAGGAGCAAGACGGTCTCAAATACGGCCTGGCTGAAGACTGGTGGGTTGTCATTGACATCGGTTACCTCAATGGTGACTTCAACTGGGCTCTCTGCTGTGAGCTGGGGATTCCCACTGTCTCTAACATGCACGTGGAAGTGGAAGTGGGCTATTGTTTCATGATCTAAATTTGCAATTGTTCTGATTGCACCTGTGCTGGAATCCACTGTGAAATACTTTTTTGCAGTAGATTCAACGATCTGGTAGACAAGCAAAGCATTCTGGTTGCTGTCAGCGTCAGTGGCACGTATCACAAGAGGACTGTTATTGGCACTCCGGACTATGCTATTTACAGGAGCCGCTTCACTTATGCTGCCTGAGTACTGAGAGAAGAGAAAAACTGGTGGGTTATCATTTTCATCAACAATCTGAATGTTCACAGTGGCATTTGATGCCATGCCTGCCATATTTGTTGCCTGTACAATGAGATGATAGGAGGAAGCACGTTCATAATCAAGGGCCTTCTGACTGGTGATCACTCCAGAATATGGGTTTATAGTGAAGACTCCATCCACATTCCCATCTTTAACCTCATAAACTAACGTGGACTGACTGATGGCAGAGAGAGAGATGACAGAAGTACCGATATCCACATTTTCATTAACCTCTGCTTGGTATTCTTTGAGAGTGAATTTAGGGTGGGAGTTGTCTGCCATCGTCACAGATATCCGCACAATTGCTGTTGCAGACAGAGGCGGAGAACCTTGATCGGTCACTTTGACAGACAAAACAAACTGTCCCATTGTAGTTAAGTCTGGCTCCTTCAGTAAAGTAACGATCCCTAAAACTGGTTCAATCTTGAATGTGTTTCCCGTATTTCCTAAAACACAAATATTGGAAGAAAATTAGAAATTAAATACAGCACACTTCATGATAATTTAAACCAGGAACAATTAGATGTAACTTTTTCAATGGATTTATTGAAAAAATCCACCCCAACATAACAGAATTGTAAAAGCCCTTCCAGTCTTCCTTTTTGAAAATGAGGAAACTCAGTAGATGGAATAAGTGTTCAAACTTTCAGAAATTCAGGTGCTGTTAACTACATCTTGATTTTGAGTATCAACATCTGAGCAAGTGCCGCATGTACATTACTTCTACTGAAGCAGGAAAAAGCATACCTAAATTATGGGAATTAGTCAAATACATGTACACCTAAGGCAAAGAAACTAGATCAGAGGCTAACAAGCTAATTACATGACAAATGGATAACAACTCAGGCTCTTAATTGAAGGGGATATTAAGCAACCGTAGAGAAGATTAGAGTAGTTCAAGACTCAAAGAACTCAATATAAGAAGGTTAAAGTGGCATTTAGAAAAATAAAACAGAATAAATAGCATAGAAAAGAGATTCAAGTATCTTGTGGCACAAAGGTTTATCATGTGGTCTCTGAGGAGGACAAATTTAGATGAATGAGAGCTAGCAGAAAATGTCATTAAATTTCTATTAGAACATGAAAATGGGGATATCACTGACTGCATAAAGGTAAAAAAGTGAGTTTGGATCAAGGACCTTCTCTGGGGTCTTTTTTTCTTTTTAGTCTTTTTGCCAACCTCTTCTTTAACAAGACAGATTCAAAACTTTTGATATGTATCCTTACCCATAATTAGAGATCACCTCTATTAGGTAATCTGTATTTTGCTGGTTTGTTGAGTGCCTGCTTCAAGTATAGGATAATGCATTTATATATGGCATGTGTAAGCACACAGACCCTTTTTCTGAGTTTGATTCCAAATTCAAACAGCACATACCGAGTTACAGTGATTCCAATCATTATAACATGTTCCTGCTATTGTAATTTACACTTTAAAATCTAGAACAGCTTTCAATCTACAGTCAAGCATCCATCCATCCATAACCTGGAGAGTGTCTCAGGTCACTGGTGAAAAACAAGAGGTTTCCTTTTAATGGTGATTGTTATAGGTGCTGTGTATAGAGCAGTAAATGTGAAAATTGTAGCTGAAATACCAAATACATAGAATGAAGTGAGTTAATGTGAACTATTTTTAAGATGTAATTCACTATCGGTTGTAAATTCTGGGTCCTGGAGGCTAATTTAAGCTACATACTACTGCATGTAGTTCAGTACTGGTACTGGCTTTCTATTTATACCCATCCTTTCAGATCAGTAAAGTTTACTCTACTAGCTAAAACAAAAATTGTGCTATTCACTGAGGAGCTGAGATTCTGCCAGAGCTACAAATCCTCATAAAGATCACAGTATCTGTCACATTTGCAGACACTACAAATGCTGCTGCAGTTACTTTGTCAGTGTTTGTGAATGCAAATAATTTTTAGCCACTGCCTCATGTAAGGCTGGAGCTGGTTCTTCTCCTTTAGGAGTTTCTTATAAAATTACACAAAAGCTACTTTCTTTGTGCT
Organism: Microhierax caerulescens; assembly: GCA_035590215.1. Taxonomy (NCBI): domain Eukaryota; kingdom Metazoa; phylum Chordata; class Aves; order Falconiformes; family Falconidae; genus Microhierax; species Microhierax caerulescens. The sequence goes on along the minus strand of JAVJGJ010000014.1, from coordinate 10,869,822 downwards.
CTCTTCACGTGTAAGGTAATGAAAGTAAATCCTCTAAATGAAAGGGCTGTGTACAATCTGAAAGCTGCACTTAAAATCAGCATCCTCAGCTGCAGATTTTATGGATCATAGAAACTACAGCAGCAGAGGACCGAATTTTGATGCATCTGGGATTGGAACATCTGTGGATAATGAAACTGGGGGAGTGTGTGGCTTACAGTAAATGGAAGTCTGAAGTCTGATACTGCAGGGAGAGCTCATGATGAGACAGGCTGTAGTGGAAGAGACTTTCTAGAAAAGAGAAAAACATGCAGACTAAAAATGACCATCTAATAGCTAAAGCATTCTTTCTGACCATATTTTTCTGTCTGCATCATCTCTGGTTCTATTACCAGTGTATGGCAGCCATACTCCTAGTATGTCAGGTTGTTTTTCACATTGTGGTGGCACCTATAGGTGACTGGAAAGCTCGGCACTGTCTTGAAAAACATTGTCCCAGGAACCTGACCTGGTCTGCTCAGAGCATGTTCTGTAAGGCACAGTACTGTCCTGCCTGGCAACATGTAATAGTTCCCCTGATCTAAATCAAAGGCCACTGGAGAATACCGAGAAAGAACTGGTATGACCAAATGCATAAAGGAAATACTTGTTTTGTAGTGCTAAGATCTTTGTAGGATCACAAGGGTCTACATTCAACAGTTTTAGATGCAAAAGATGTCACCTCCTGGTTTGTTTAAGGGACTCTACTTCCACAAAGCACACAGAGTAATGGCAAAAAGAAGTTCCTTGGGTCTTCTCTAAGCTTCAGGTTATATTGGCTTAATTTAAGGTATGAGCTTGAACTATATGAAGTTACATCAGCATGAGAAGGTGTAGATATTCTCATTTCATTTCCTATTTCTTGTCATTTAGCCTGTTGCTAATTGATTTAAGCCAATCTAGCAAACGACAAGTCTTTATAATAATATGGGGATAAATAATGATTCTGTAGGATCAGAGCGTAATGCTGGGAAAGGCTTATGATCTGGTTAATATGGGGACAATCTGCAGTATATCAGACTTGTTTTTAGGGCAATATAGGTTTCAAGTTTTAATATTATTACAACAGAAAGATTCATATTACTGAGACAAAAAAAAAAAGGCGGGAATGAAACATTAAAAAATCCAAAGGTTACAAATTTCTACTTCCATTTCTTTTGTTCCAGGCATCCCTCTTGTATATATGTTAATAATTTATCTCAGAGATAATTCCTAATTTCAGATCCATATGTGCCAGAGAAAGTTACATTCACTTGCATGTGTGGCAGACGTAATGTAAATATCTTGTGACCATGCTGTTGTTCCAGCAGAGGAATGCTTTCCCTGGTACAGATTATGTGGTGAATGTAAATATCCAGAGTTCAACTGCAAAACCAATTTTAATCTGGTACCACCATGCTCTCCCTTAGTTTCATGAGACCTTGTGCCATTAAAATGCTACGGCTCTGCTGACAAAGTTTTTAGCATAGCCTTGATGTTAGTCTCCATGCTCCTCTGATCCGAGTATTGGCAAAGATGCCAGGACATACCAGCTGTCGTGGCATTTGCTTCTGGAGGATTCACCGTGTGCTAGACTGAAGCCAGCAACCTGAAAACAAGTCACTGGCTGTAGCTTTCAATAACCATCTTCTGTGAGGGTTTTGAACCAATGACCTAAGAGGTAAAAGGCTCTGTAATCATCTAGGCAATGTGAACAGATTCTGTTCTGACAGGTTTTGGCTAGAGTAGCATAAAAATAACAACCAACCAACAGGAAGGTGTCTCCTTTGCCCACTCTACAGGGGAAGGTACACCAAAGAAGCTGACTTGCGTGTCAAGACAGGCCACCACCACAGCTCTGTGTACGGCATGAATAATGAATGATGCTACATTTTCAGCCTTTGTCCTAACCTGCTTCAATAGTGTAGACAAGCTCTGCGTTTTCTCCTTTGTCTTTGTCCAAAGCTGTGACCTGCAAGACTGCTGATCCAACTGCTGCTGATTCAAACACTGAGGCTTCGTACAACGGGCTGGTAAAGTATGGACTGTGGTCATTGGAGTCTTCCACATTTATGATGACTCTGGCCAGGTTTCTTCTGTAAGGGAATTCTTGATCGCGGACCTACAGAACAAGTGCATAATACACTTCTTCATATCCATCTAGTAAAACTTCAGAAATGTTACTCATCTGAGCGCTAATAATGCTTGCAGTTCTATTTAATACAAAGTAATAAAAAAATTCCATTTGTCCCAAGGAACATTCTAAAATACATGCACATGTGAGATGGCAGATTGTAAAATTCAAGAAGCTTAGAAAAGCCTAGTGACTTTTTTTTCACTTGTGAAAAAACACAGGTCGACTAACCATCATGATGTGATTCTTTCAACCACATGACATCTTGAATTCAGTTTTAGGTTTGCAATAAATACTTTGGTTTTAACACATGCTAAATGGTCATGCCTTTGCCTGGCCCTTCCTTGTTTTATAGCACAGAGGCAAATAAACCTTGCCCATTGTTCCTTCTTTCAAAAAGCTACAAACAGTTTTACCCACTATGATCAGTCATGTGTCAGTCCAGTGGTTGTACCTGCCAATGGGCCTTTTCATCATTATATATGTACATACCTTTTTGAAGATGATGATACCAATGGTAAACAGAGTAGGAATTAATTTAAGAAATGTTGAGCACTCCCAACAGTTTTATCACACCTCTCTCAACCCCGTACAAAATATCTCAGCACTGCTACACTGATAATCCTGCCAACATGACCCCCAAAAGCTTGGTTCCTCTTCAAATAGAGCTAAAACCCCTATTGTATCAAGTAGATATCAAAATCAAGCACCAGGAAATGGACCTGTGTCAGCCATGTCTCTCTGTGATCCAGCTTATATTAATTTCTTAGCCTACTTGCCAAAGTACTCTGCGAGCTGAGACCCCACTCAGCTCCTGCTTGCTGGATCTCACAGCAGTTCTCCAATTCCAAGGGTCTCCCATCCAAAGATGTCCCCATGCTTAACACACCATGAATTGTCCCTTTAAAGGCCTCTTCTGCCAGAGTCTTAAGTAAGGCAAGAAAAAAACAGACTACAATGTTTAAACTAATGCAGGTTTGTTTTTTCTTTAACCTCCAGTCCATAATACACAATCATCACTCAAAAACACACAGACTTTGTTCTGTAATTTAGGCACACTGAGCAAAAAACGGTGATTAATTTTTTTTCTGCATACCCAAACATTTGGAAATATAGATGAAAGCTATTTTGTATATCAACAGTTTCTGTACTGAAGTACGTCTGTAAAAGTAAAACTATAAACCAGGCTTGTATTCAGAAAGACTGTAGCATCCTCTATGACAAGAAAGCAGTTATCTCCCTGTGAATAACTTCTCAAATCACTTTCAGCCTCACTTCAGAAACTCTGAAAATTACCTTGAGTGAGAGGACCAGATGTCAAGAGATTAAATAATTTCCTGCTTGCTCTCCCTTGAGATAGCAAATCATCTCACATTCCACACAATGAATTCAGAATAAGTTTCCCAAAAAGCCCAAATAAAACATGTAAAATAAATACACAGCAGGGCAGACAAGATGAAATTAATGACTACTTGTGCTAAGAGTCCTTTGCTCATGCAAAGACTAAGGCACGTATGCACCTGAAGCAGCAGCGACTGTCTCCTGAGCCAAGTGAATATTGCATTCTTACCATGACATTAAGGATGTGCTTATCTTGAGCTTCGTGGTCTAATCTCTCAGCAGTATAGAGCACCCCAGTGCTGGGATCAATTCTGAATTTTCTCATGCTGACTGTATCGATGCTGCTGTGAATAGTGTAGCTCAATTTATGCTTTTCATCTCTGTCTATAGCTTCAATTTGCAGAATTTCAGTATCGGGGAGGATGTCCTCTGAAATGGTGACATCATAACTTGGTTGAGAGAATTCTGGGCCATTATCGTTGTTATCCAACACCTTGATAAGAACCTATAGTTAAAAAAAAGAAGAGCATTTGAAGTTACTGAAGTCTAGCTAGATTACTGAATAGGCACATAGGGAAATGGAATTTACTTGAGGTGGCTGCTGATGTTATGCTGCTGTATGGTGGGACCAAGACATATAATTTAATACTAAATGCTTACAGTTCAGATCAAAAGAAATAGTAAGATATGACTTTGGAGGCAAAATGTTCCTAATTACAAGACCTACTCAGAGCTTGACAAAGGAGTCTATATTTTCAGTATCTATAGACTGAAAAAGTATTCCTACAATAGTCAGAGGTCAAGGGTTTGCTATCCCCTATAACTGCTCAAGAGACTTCTAGAGCTATAATGGGATTTCCTTTCCCTTTCACTATTAATAAGGCTATAAGGAAATCCTTTTCATGTTACTTAAATCTGCTTTCACACAATTAAGATTCGGCTAAATGCTGTGTTGTTTCCTGCCCGATACACTGCATTGGGACATACCAGCGATGTCAAATCATGACAGCGGTGGAGACTTCAAGTTGCTGTTACACCTTAGGCTGTGTTAGAACACTTGATGAGGCAAGAACAGGAGACACGACCCAACAACCACGCAAGCCCACCCCAAACAGATGAATACATACCACCAAGGACAGGTAATCTCAGGGCACTGGTGACAGGATTATTTTTATGGTTTCAACCTTGCTCTTCCTTTGTCAGTGATGGTTGCTTTTATTGCAGACTAATTCATTTTCCCCTCTAACACCTATTTGCCTCCCTTCTGTTGCAGTTTATGAACAGTGGAACTTCTGCTAAAAATGTGAATGAACGCTGTGCCATCTGCTTCAAGTCTGTCTTTAAAACCTCAGTATTGATCCCTAAAGAAACTTGGAGAGGGGGAAGGCAGCCGGGATGCTGCTGTTGCTACCTATTACACCCATTTCAATGCATCACAAGCTGACTCTGGAAACTAATAACAATCACTATTTCCCAAGCTTTGCCTTCCAAAAGATATGTGACTATGCGATGTTATGCATGTGTGGCTCCAATGAGGTTTTGTGTTTTCACCACCAGAGGAGTCACTCCCTGGAGAAAATTTGCTTTCCAGACTTTGTATGCTATAGATTACTTTGGACAGTGTGGCAGCAAACCCCTTGACAAACTATGCAATACTGAAAGACCAAATACAGAGTTGCTTCTTTTTCAGTACTGGAAACAAAAATTACCTTTTGCAGAACATGCCTGTGAAAGGACACATCTAATTTTACAGCGAGTGAAATGGAACAGTCTTTTTCTGCAAAGGTTTTGAAGTAAGAAATAGTCCAATGAACAACATGGGAAAGGCCATGCACAGGACTCTTCCCCAAGACTGGGAGACTTGCCCCATCCTTCATGATATTTTCTTTGTTGTTCTGAAAAGTACTTGGTTCTTTTTTAAACAAATATTTTATTACTTTGCTTGATCAAGTTCACCCATACTTTTTTAACAGAATAAAAATACAGCTATACTTTTACTGCAATACTGCACAAATAGACGCTGGCCTTAGAGAGAAATGAAACTTTAGATTTCCATGATATGTGGAAGGGTTTGCAGAACACGTTACCAGAAGGAACATGAGCAATTGTAAGCAGCAGTCGTAATGAATTAGCCTGGGAACTGTTTAAAAGACAGTTGAAATAAAATGCTCTGTAAGTTAAATGGCACAGGACTTCAACTGTGCATTCCATACGATTTAATTTTCACCAGATTATGGTACGCCAGAGTGAAATAGGGCAAAGCCTATATTAAGTTATGCCTCAGTCTTGGAGAGATAGCAATAACATTAGGGGGAAATATACATTGCTGGACCTATAATAATGATGAAGAGTTACTCAGCTTTTTATATTTTTGCTGTTGCTACACAGTATATCAAGGAGTGTTTCTGATCTGACTGAGAGGAAAAAAAAGGCAAACCCACGTCTGAAAAATATGTGATAAAATGCATTGTAATATATGAAAGAAAGCCTGAGGAAAAAATGAAAGCCTTCAACTCTAATAGGACACAGAGCCAGTGCTGAACCACTTTTGTTAGTGTAAGGAGGAGACTACAGCAATGAGTTGGGATAATTTAATTACCACTGTTTAATACTTGCACACCCTCGGTCCTTGCCAGGTACCACTGTAACATGGCTGGATTATTTTACTGCTGCACCGTTAACGCAGAAAACACCACAACTCATTTTACGGGTAATTAGTGGCCAAAACTTTTGTCACTTATTGTTTTAGATAATCTAACAGAGAAGTAAAAACTTTCAAATGGATTTGATTGAAAACACCAATTGTTTGATTCTGCTGATGCTAGTACAGCATGGTCTACCTTGAACAAGTAAGCTACCATGTGAGGGACAGGCTTGTATCTGTGAATTTGTTTTTAACACTGTTGCATGCAAGCTCAAGCTATTATGTAAAGGGGGAAAAAATGCACAGATTCACACCAATGTGTCTACAGTGGTGACATGCTGTTTTGTTTGCGTGGTTTGTGATCAGTCCATTGCTGGCGTTCACTTCCCTGTGTATCTATCCAATGTATTTTAGGATCACAGGAACACTGGGAAAACAGAGGAGGGCATAAAGCTTTATCCACCACAAAGCTTGCACCGTGACCGTGCAAGCCACGGCTCTGTGATTTATGCCTTCACTAAACTGCACAAACTAAACAGGGTGGGACTGGATCAGCATCAGAGACCAAGGGTAAGCCATGAGACTATGGAAATTACACTGTGGGTTCACAAAGCAGCATTTCTTCCCACTGGAAAAGGTATAGGCTAATGTTCTGACACACAGATATGGACCATGATGGTACTTGGGGAGTGGGAGGCATGGAAAGGGGAAAACGTAAAAAAATAGAAGTCCTCATTTACTGTTGTCATCAAACTTACAGGGAACTATTCACTTAAAATTGCTTTTATAGTTTCCAGAAAATAACTTTTTTTTTTTGTGGGGGGGGGGGGGGGGGGGGGGCGGGGCGGCGGGGGGGGGGGGGGG
>JAVJGJ010000014.1:10846785-10862832 GCA_035590215.1 Microhierax caerulescens | reverse complement strand
AATAAATTACGTTTTTTTTTCCCCCGCCCCCCCCCCCCCCCCTTCACTTCATATTTACTGTAAAACTGATGAAGTGTCTGTTTAAGTGGCAGGCATCTTCCTCCTCAGAGATGACAGTACTTTAATGATTTGTCAGGTGATCTACATTGAAATACACGTTATTTATTACATACTCTGCATTTCAACAGCCACTTCCATCTGGGGATGGAAGGCGGTGGGTAAAAGATGCTAATGAATAAAGAGGTCATTACTGAGTCTCTATCTCTTCTATTAAAGCAGTTTAAGAGCATTTCTAATTTTTTGTCAGATGTCCCTCAAAATCCCCGAGAGTCAACTGTAATATTAACATTAGGGTCTCTCATTTATTAGAGGGGGAGGATTTTTCTTGCAACAATATAAAGTTAGTTTATATATGGGAATACTGATTATACAGAGCTCAGTTAAACTCACTAGCTATGGAAAAGGAGAAAATGGAACTCTTTTTATGTTCTTATAAATGTAACTGTCTTGGGAGCTACTTGAAACAAAATCAGGTAACATAATATGGAACTTAAGTGCCATTTAAAATAGATTTTAGTCCTTCAAGCCTTAAAACGTTTTTGAGAAGCAAGTGGCTATTATCCTCATCCTTTGCCCAGGAAAGCACTGCCTTGCAGAAAGGGTCAACAACTTGCCAAAGCTACATGGGGAAGTACCGTGGCAAAACTGGGAAAGATGTTTTAAGCTTATTTTGGAGCCACCCCCCTTTTATTAGGTCACCTTAAAATGCTACCTTTCTATGCCGAAGATTTCCTGCTCCAGCAGGATGACTTCTGGTAAGGTGTTACTTAAAAAAAAGGGGCAACCTTTTCCTTTAATAATAGACAACTGTTACACTGACATGGACACCAGGCTCATAGAAAACATGATCCTACAAACACATGCAAAGTTGAGTAAGCCAAATGCCAGCAGATTGTTAATATGAGGAAAGTTACTCAAATTCATTTAACAGCTGCCAAACTCAGGCATAAAATCTTGGTACTGCTGGCAAATTTCCCATTGACTTCAGAAGGGCCAGCACTCTGCTCCTTGAAGCCTTAAGCTTTAGCCAGCCTGTAGCATATCTTTCACCCAAAATCAAGTGTTATCCTACTGAAGTGACTCACAGCCTCACAGTGCGTAATTTAATACTTTCTTCATATTTATTTGCAAATGGAAGGCATGGCAAGAATGAGCTTTGTTGCACAAATATCCTTCATTACTGTGTAGGTGCCTGGGGCGTTAAGCTGCAACAATACCCATTGTGTAAAATCAAAGACAGGCTTTTAAAAGTTTCCCAACACATCTCCAAAAGGTGATGAATAGGAATGTTTACTGTTTATTTGCTTCTAAATAGGGATTCCTCTTTGCTGAGGACTGTGCAAGGTTACTGGCTAAACCACTTTTCATAGACAAACATTAGCTGCAAGTCTTTTTTCCGTGCTCATAAAGCAAGCACACAGCAAAGCAGTCTCTGCCTGGTTATCCTTGAAAGCTCCTATCTTCTCCAGAGCATCGCAGGCTTCAGAAAGGCAGGCTTGCCTCCTTCTGCTTCCATTGTGCAGAGCCTAATTTATAGTCCGAACAAGCGTCTTGCTATAAAAGATTTGCTTCTCCCTGCTCACTTCCTATTTCCCACAGTTAAAGCAAGTTTCAAATAAAGGATTCACAGGCCTCCAAGCTTACAAATTAGGTGCTCAGAGCATCAGCAAAGACTTTGTATTCAAAATTGTAAGTGAAAGGCCTAAAGAAATACAATCAAATCAAAGCAGGACAAAACCTAATGCAGGAAGTCTCTCCAAAGCTGTTTTTAATGTTGCCCATCACAAACACCTTTGGTTTAGGCACAAATATATTTGAATGAAAACTGGATAAATGCCAGGAGCTGCTTTAGAGACATTTGAAGCTGGAAGAATCTGCTTGGCTAATTGCTTGGCCTGGGCACAGTGTTGTAGTACAACTTATTAAGTGCCTGAATTGCTTAAACTCAGGTTACGCTTTTGTATGGGTTTTGAAAACCCATTTTGATTTAATATTGCTTTCAATAGTGTTACCACATAGCTTTATTTGCTACTTCCTGACAAGTTCTTCTCTCCACCAAACCCCAGCCTTAACAGAAAAATGCAAACAGTTTCTTTCCCAACCTTAGTGGCCTGTTATTTACACTTTACCATGCTCCTTGTGTTATTTAAGCATGGGGGGGGGAAAGTCTTCGTTTCCAAGGCAAGGCAGTGCTGAGGCTGCTGGATGGGACAGAAAAAAAATAATAATCAAGGACTGGGTTGGTTCTAGTTGGGAGGAAACGTTCAACTGCGCAGAAGTAAAAAAAATGAATTGAAACCCCATGTTTTCTGGTCCATCCTAGAAGAGTACACAGACCTGAACCTCTTCTGGCAGGCTCTAACTAACATCTGATCTACATTTTGGCCATGGTCCTCTAAGAAGAGCTTTTCACCATTCCATTAAAAGAACCATCCTCGCTCGAGGTGATCAATCAGCTCCTCTTTGTTATGAAACAGTCCTATAAAGAAAAGGCGTTCTCTGAAAGGTGAGATCATGTTTGGTATCCTGAAACTCACTGCTGAAGGTCAATTCTGAGCAGAGGACTAAATACAAGTCCACAGCCTTCTGCAACGAGAGACAGAAAGGGACAATGAGCAGTAACTTCTCTTGTCTGCTCCTCCGGCCTGGTTGGCTCCAGCTGAAGGTATTACAAGTGACCAGCTACAACAGATTTTCAGAGGGAACTGCATGCTCCTCTCTGAATGTCCACTCTACTGGGAAACAGTGAAACTTTTCCAAAACTCAAAATTTAGTTTTGCAATAAGGGAAACTGAGGCATTTTTTGCCTCCTGGCTTGGAAGCATCAGCCTTCATGCTTGAAAGCATGTTTTTTATAGTGGTTAGGATGATGAGAAATAAGGAGAAGGCATGAAAATAAGCAAGAAGTAAAACTGTCTTCTTCACATAATACCATGACTCCAGGGTTCTTTTCTTAAAAAAAAAAAAAAAAAAAATTATCCACTAGTACAACATTGTCAATAAAAGTGAAAAATTATCATCACTTAGATGATTGTTCCCTACTGTACTCTACATCTGTGGGTATTTTAACAAAACTCAAGTGTAGACTATACAGAAGTAAATAAATGGCATTCCTATGTTGTGCTTGGATGTAAAGGATCTGAATTCAGTTAAAAAAAAAAAAAAAAAGGAGGCTTTGGGATAAGCCTGACTTATGACCAAGAGAACCTCTAACGTTACACAGCCAAAATTAGTCAAGACTGTGGCAGGAGTAGGCATTTAGATGCCATTACTCTGATTTCTTGCTTTTGAGAGTCCTCTCTGTTCACGCGAGGGCAAAAAAGCCCCTTTCCCAGCCTGAAGGGAGGTGGTGGCAGTGGCACGGAGCAGGGTCAGTGTGGGGAGCTGCTGTCCCGGCTTTCTCCAGCGCATGGGATGCAGAAGCCCCATCCACTCCCCAAGGCCAACAGCTTGCCTGGCAGCTGCCGGAATTGGGTTTCATGGGGATCTGGAGCAAATGTAAGCCCTCAGGCTTTAGTAAATTACCACGTGGCCTTGAGCAATGGTGAATTAAGCTACAGGAAAAAACCCAAAAGCTCTCCCTGGCTAAGTTGGGAGACTTGGCCCTCCTAGAAGTTAATAAACGTGACAGAAGCTTTATACCCACACTTTAAATATATAAATCAAACAAGTCAACATTTCTTCATCTTTCGCCCCCTCCGTCACAGCCCACCACAGCTGTCCTGCCAGGACGGCTGTAGCTCAGCTGGACTGAGCACGGTGAGCGGCAGCCACCCCCGAAGTCCTGGCGCTTTGGTTCTCGCTTTGGAGACTGCATTCCCTTTTGAAATCCTGATCATGCCCAAACCCAATAGGTTTTCAGTTACAAAGGAAGTCTGTGATTGAATTTATTTTTTTTTTTAATATTCCCTAAGTTCTTTTTGCCTTTTTTCACAACAGCACACCATTAATACAACAGATTAACTTTTAAATCACAATTATTTCTTTCCTCTTGCAGTACGGTGGTGAACACGTGTGCAGTGAGGCATGATGGAAGTGAACAGTTTATCAGGGCTTAAGGCCTGCAGGAACACTGATGAAGAAACTCCTGCAAGTCCATGTCAGGGATCATGTTACCGAAGCAAGAATCTTCGGCATTTTTACACAGTGTTTTACCACCTCCAACTGTGTAATAGACAAAAGGCTAGAAAGAGATAAAGGGAAACAGGTGCAGCAGAATAAAAAAGCAAGACTGTTCCATTTGGCATGGTGATGATCAGCTGCTTCACAATAAACCACTGCACTTTGAGGGGGGCTTTATATTATTTTAATGTTTACAAGGGGACGACTTTATGTATTTGCTTTCCACCCACTTCCTCTTCTACCGTATCTTTCTGCAGCTACACTGAAAAATGCAGGTGGTACTATGTATATGAGACAAAATACTTACAATATCATTTTATCAAAACTCAGAACAAGGCCGCTAAGAGCCATTGGTACATGCTTTTTTGACTCTTTCTATGACTCATCTTACTTAACCTATCAGTTTTATTTTTTTTATTATTGTTCTAAAAGGAAATAAAGATGCATAAGGTAACCAGAGGCTCCAAAGTACAGTAAAAAATACAGTATGAAAGTTTTGTAAAGGGGAGAGATAATTAGGAAGGCCATAATTCTGGCAGCTTTGAGATAATGGTCGCTTTTGAAATCTCTGTTGTGAAGACCAAAAGAAACACACTCTTAGATGTTTTCTGGGCCACAATTAAATTCTTAGACAGTATCCACATGGAGATGGGGAGGTGGAGGAAGGAAGGGACTGTACCCACCAATGATTATTTCACGCTACACTACTGCAATCTTAAATGACTATCTTACATTTTTAAATAGGTCACATCACTGTTACAAAGAATGCTCAGGCTTCTTTTAGAATGCAACAGATTTACTGAAATATGTTTTTACCATATGCTTTAATTAAAAATGTGGCTTTTTCATCAGAATAGGCTTTGAGGACTGTCATAGGGGTAAACTTATTAAATTAAAAGCAGCAAAAACAATAAACATAATATCCATGAGAAAAGGAACTACTTGTATCCAGCCTGTTTGAATTCCCTGTGCTTTTTAATATTTGTTAGGCTGAAATGTTTGCAAGAAAAAAAATGTAGTGTTAGGGATTCAACACCACATTTCTGAAATGTGGACTGAGAGTGTTGCCAAGACTAAAAAACAAAGCAAACCAAAAAAACCTACTCAAGGGCTGAAGAAAATGTCTTATGGAAAGGGAACATAAAGAGGTCAGTCATTCTCCTTTGCCTGTCTACCGGAAGACTAGGAGGTGACTTGACTATTCTGATTAAGTGCCTTCCTGGGGAGAAAATACTGTTTTTTAAAGAGCTCTTTAATTGAGCAGAGAAAGGCATAACAGGGAATACAGGCCAGACATAATCAAGTTAAAAATAAGGGATGTTTTTAGCAGAGATGCAATTAATTACTGAAACTAACAGGGGAAATAGCAGACTTCCTACCACCTAACTGACTATCAAATGATGTTTTCTTATCAAGGGTGGATTATCAGGAGAAATTGTCAGATAGGGATACTCAGAGATTTTAGGGCTGGTTATAAACAGGAATTCAGACCGAGAAAGCACACAATGATTTAACAGTCTCTTAGGAAATCTCTTGCTGGTATGACTCTGAATACAGATTTACACCTGAACCATTTGAGCAAAAAGGCAAGGTAAACCAGAAGCATCTGCGTGTGCATGCATATATGTAAATATAAAAAATGTTTGGGCCTTCCTTCTGCATTATAAAGAAGCAAACAACATCACAAACTTATTTCTTTTATTTCCTCTACAAAACACATTTAACCTGGGATTTGAGGCTGCACACAGGTATCCTCTAACTGTACGCATTTTTTCCTATGTGTCAAATAATACTCAGGCTATAGGTATGCTTATACATAGGGAGTAATTCAGATGTAGGATTTCAGGCCTTAGCTAATCCATACTCCACAACTCCACCTCATATTGATGAATTTTTCTCTTTGGAGTCTCCCTGGTGCCAATCGCACTGTGGAGTCCCTGTCCTTGTGCCATGACTGACCCAGCTCCAGACTGGTTCCAACCGAACAGATACCCAGGCTCTGCACCAGGGTCTCTCTGACAAGGATGTGTCAGAGCCAGCATTATCCCAGCCCTTCACATTTATCTGACCTGACTTTTTAATTGCTGAAAGGCACTGAGCCTGATAAGCAAGCCTGGTTTTAAAGGGTTCACTGGGGCTTTTCCCTCAAAGACAATGTAATTGCAGGCAGTGACACTAAAGAAGAGATCCTCTGAATTTTAAGTTTCACCTCTGAATAATTTCTTCTCTGAGCAATTGATCCTGTGTCCCACATTTGGGTCTTGGGAGGATAAGAGGTATAAACTCCATTTAATACAATCAATAGCAATATGCCCCCACACCACAGAAGCACTATTGTATTTTGGACAATATGGGGTAACACAATTGTCAAAATCTAAGCTTCACTGCCTGTGACAGGGACTCCCTCAGCTGGAAGAAGACAAATTACTTTTGTGTGAGCATGAAGAGGACAAAAGAAGAAATAACGCTTTGAAACCTTCAACAGCCAATCCTTTACAACCAGATGGAAAGGCTCTGGAAAATATCCCCTCCATTAGTTAATGGTGGTCTCAAAGGATGAGGTTTTATCTGAATGGCAAAATTATTAATTTTTATATCATATACATTCCACTAACAAATGAAAAACTTGCCAAGAAAGGAATGTGATATTCTACCTGAGTCGTGGCAATGTTTGTTCCATCGGTGACCTCCACAGTCATATTATATATTGACCTCTGCTCTGCATCCAAGGGCTTTGCAATGACAATAGTGCCCACTCCCTTCTCCGCGTCGAAAGAACTATCGTAATTCCCTCCTAATTGTTGCACAAAAATACAATTAAATTAGCCATGTCTGGAAATTTTCCATTGAAAATGTTCCTAGAAGTGGGCATATCTGTTTACTGGCATCCATCTTAACGGCTTGCCTTAGCATATACACAGTACATCTACTGATACTTCTTTGTACATAACTCAATTATATTTCAAAGCAGTTTGTATATTGGAAAGCAGATATCATTAAAATGCACTGCAAGAAAAAAAAATCTAGCAGTATATTTAAGTGAACTATAACTGAGTCTATAAAAAGAATCAAATGGCTATAAGCCCATAAGATGTGTGCCCTTGTAGTTTAGATAATGAACAAGCACAATTATCTTTTTGTATAAAAATAATTTTAAGAAGATTTTATTCTGCAAATTTTATTTTCAGGGAATTCTCACTGATGCTCATGGGTGAAAAGACTGGCAACAGAGTCTTTAAAAATTACAATTATGATCAATTTAAAAAATGCAAATAGAGATTTGTTATGTTAATTTCAAGGACAATGATAATTACTGGCAGCAAAGGTCAAATTCTACTAGTCTTTTAGGAATTATTCAAACAGATCTGACAGGATACACATCCTAAATTCCTTTCCATTAAAAAAATCCTCATAAAGCACTGTTCTGAAACTAATATCCCCCTATCCTGTCACACACTGAATGATGCAGCAGTGGGAAAACCCTCCTGAGTCTCAGGTGAAAGAAAAAAAAAAAAGAAAAAGAAAAAAAAAAATCTATTAATAAGTAAGAGAAAGCCATACATAATTTGAGATTAAAGGGTTACTGGATTTCTCAGCCACAGCTACAGTTTATAAAATCGAACCACTCATTATGTTAAAAAATAAAACACACACCCCCTGCTGCTAAGCTGCTTCTTACTCACTCATCTATAAAGTGGAATTTGTTACAAGTTGAGTCTGAAATTTCTGGAGGCTGGGGACAGGGAGAGGTGGACCACACTGCTGACAAATGAATTTTGAGGTATATTCATCACACAACAATATAATGCACTAGCTACAGTCTCTGACAGCCCAGTTCCTACAAAGCAGAAAAGGCTTTCAAACCCCACTGGTTATAAAACTTGTGTAAGAGCTGATCAGATCTTTTGAAATTAGATCCACTGGTAGAAAAAACATCCATTCCATTGACTTAGCTCTCGTGCAATATATATGTGGAGATACATATTGGAAAGGCTGGTGTTTGATCATTGAATGGCTCTCATTTTAGGGCTGGGGACAGAGAAGAGGACAGCCTTCCCTGCTCTACCATCAAGTCTTGCACCCGCACGGCTTGCTGACTGACAACAGGCTTTATTCTCAGAAAGCCATGCATTTAGTGAGAGGGAAAAGGCTTGGGCGTTCCAAGAAGTTGAAGTTTAGCAGTAACCACAGCAAAATCACGGCCCCTGAATTCCTTATTTTGAAGAAGTCTTCACTTTTCTCTACCTCTTGCACAGGCTATTGCAAGGAAAGGGTAAGGTAGAAGAAGTGCTGCTCAACCCGTATCTGCCTCGGAGGCCGTTCAGGGATGGGGAGAAGAATAAGAAGGGAGAGGAAGAATAAGAGTGCAGGTGACCTACGCAAAGGAAAGGCAGAACTGGTGAACTTCTGCCCACTGAAATAATCCAAATGTAGTCATTTCAGATGTGTCATCAGACTTCCCTATGCTGAATAGATGTGTACACATATATACAGCTCTAAGCCTAACAGATGTAGCTATGGTTTTCCAGGAAAACACTGACACTGGATCTGCCCTGGTGTGCGGTGGATAGAGACGTTGCTTATTCCCCAACCTACTTCTGCAAGCTCAAATCACCTATTTTTCTCAATTGAGATGTACATATATATAATACACACTGTCTGACACTAGGAGAAAAAGCATAATTGTTCTTGACATTGAAGCAATAGCAAGGTATTTGGACATTGATCCTATCTTCAATGGTTTGGGTTTTTTTTTGTCTTTTTTTTTTTTTTTTAAGTTTGTCTGGAAGAAAAAGATGCCGTCTTCCAATTAATGTTTTAAATTGATTTGCTTGAGAAAAATCGTACAAAAACCAACTGAAAAAAGGCTCCTTTGAAGAAAAGAGTTTGACATTCTTGCAAGGAAATCTCTGCTGAAATGAAGCTAGCCTTGGGACAGTAGGCACTTTGCAAAGAGAATGTTTCATATTGATAACCATGAAAATAAAATGAAAGTCTATACTTCAAGATGCTTAATAACATCTTAATGAGCAATCAAAAATTATATGCTATCTACTGGCGTACACTTTCAAAGAAACCCTGCCTTCGATACTTCCAAGAAGTAACATGGAAGGATTAGCAATAAATGTTTTAAATTCCCTTCTTCTGTTGGCTTAGAGCTGGGTTTGCAGGGTACTGTGGAGTGTATTGCAGATACACTGACTTCTTCAAGACATTTTCATTAAGTGAAGTATATTTTTCCCCTAAAATAAGAACTGAATCCATCATATGAGTTTTTTATGTTATTCACATCTTCCGAAATGGTCTAGTGACAAGCAAATAAATCTTGGTTGCTAGCCACCCCAATCTAGCACACACTTGTAACTAAACAGGCAATGCACTTTATTTTACACTGATTCATTTTCTATTAAACAAGGCAGAAACTGCATCATACACTGAGACAGAGATGAATCAGAGAGCATCCTGCTGTGAGATTTGTGATTATAATCTCTTTTGGAGTGAAAACCTGATTTATTCCTGATTCGGCCTGGTACATTTTAGCAGACCATGGTCAGACGAAGAGCCACTGAACTCCTGGGAATACTGCCTGATACTGGGTCCTGCCTCTCATCTGCAGTACTAGAGGCAGTCTGGAAATGCTTCGTGCTGCTCCCCTGCCTTCATATACCTACACAACAGGTCCTCATATGATGAATGCCTCTTGCACTTAAGCACTGAAGAATAATTAATGAATTAGGCATAAATGCTAAAGTCTTAAGAGTCTTACAAACATGTTAAGTCTATGCAAGACCTACTATGAAGCACCCAGATGAGCACCCAATACAATTTCCTTTGAAAGATGGGTGCTGGAGGGGCACGGAAAGAGAGAAAACATTCTTGTGTAAAACTCACAGGACTCCTGTCTTAAAAACTCCTGCAGCCAAACTATTCTGGGAACTCCATGTGAAACCACCTCCTTCCAAAGGTGCTCATGTTGAGGTGGGAGGACTGAGCCAGTAGGAGGTGACAGCTGAGAAGGTGTCAACTTCGCACATTTCTGGGGTACTTGAGGCTGGTTTTCAGAAGCAGGCTGCCAGGTAAACTACCAACCTTTTGAAGCAGGCTCAACTGCAGTGCTGTAAGCTCCCACAGTATCAGTTTAACCAATGTTACTATCCGCCATTTAACATTTCCTTTGATCACAATCTTAGGATGAAAGAGGGCTAAAGATGATGAAATTTTGTTCAGCAACTCAGTTTTATTAATGTGAATTTTTATTACTTATTCCATTTTCCAACATATGGCACATACTTCCCTTTTTATTATCTACTAAAACCTGCTTTCAGATGCAAGAAATGTAGAAGCTGTCTTTGTTAATGTGCTTGCAATTGCATTAAGAAATAAATATTTCAAATGAAAACAATACATTGTGAGTTCCTCGGGCATTTTGGGAAAATCAACAATAAAGAAGGCAAGATGACTGAACTGGCAAGTTGGCCAGACAGGTTGTCCTGAGAAAGCATGTTGACACTGAATGGCCTCAGAGGGATGTGGATTAGCTATTGCTTGCAGTAACATTGCAGGCTAAGATGTCCCGCTGATATATCTTCAATACAGATTAAAGACTTCCCTTAAAAGACCCTGGTTAAACTGAAGTACTTTGAGCGGGATTTCATGAAAAATCCACATCTACTTGCAATACCATCTTTGGATGATAAGATTTACCATGTTGGGATGATATAAATCATCTAGAAAGTGCTTTTTCTCTCTAATTGACTGCTAAGATTCTCAAAGGTACCTGGCATAGATAGTGATGTCTACACTTTGGACACCTAAAGTTCAGTGAGATGATTTCCACCCATACTTTCTTGAGATTGATCTTAATGCTCTTGCATAAGCCCTGGAAGCAGTATACTTCTAGAACTAGGATTTTTTTTTTTTTTAATGTTATCTGAAACCATGTTATAGTTTATATAGGACTTCCCAATTTTACTCTAGCCAATTTCAGCTGTTATCAAAGTCAGGATGCTGTAGATGCCACGAAAGATCTTACTAGTTGGCCCTCACTACAGCTTCCTGATACCTGTCCAGCACAGCCTTAATTTTCCATTTAACAGATGGTACAGTGTGGTCTAAAAGGAGATCTCAGGAAACTGAACTAGGACACCTCTGAGCCAACAGACTATAGGTTGTGTCCTTGGTACAGAGTAGCCTTGGTTACATTTTCTGGCTGAATCTGGAGCGTTACCTTCATTCTTAGCTTGTTTCTTGGTCCCTCACTCACTGTAAACATTTTTTTCTTCTGACAAAAGTCTTGTATGCTTTGGAAAGGATTAATTTCCCTTTTAATAAAGAAGATGGTTTTTAAAGAAAGAAAGCACTGAACCTTACATGTCTAACGGGAGAGGACCTTCTGATGTAAAGCTTGCCACTCATTCGATGCAACGGACAGGCCAAGGAAACTTTCCTGAACCGTTAAAAGGGATTTCTAAAGGTCACCTGGAGAATTTGCCTAAGCCAAGATACAAAGCAGATCTTGCGTTCCCACAGAATGTGGGCTCTGCATCTCTGTCCCTTTTGACTCTCGGTGTTGGGTTTTTTTAAAATATTATTTTATTTTCAAAAATATTCTGCTTATATTTTGACTATTGAATTTGCTGCAAGCAATGACATTGTGGGGTTCTTTTTGGGGAAGATCTTGGGCCTCCCTATGTTCCTATCAGCTGCTGATATGTAGTTTAAGATGGGATTATGCTGATGTGAGAAATTGTTTTCTCCACTAAGGGAAAAAAACATGTCAGCAAATCTGGAGGATTTGTATACAAATTAATCCCATGTGAGGGCCCTTTTCCCTCTTTTCCAGTGGAATGTTCCAGAAGAGTAGGATTGAATACACATCTCAGAAATTTGTGAAGACTGTGGAGAATCACATTTGTTCAGTCTTAGACGAAAAGATGGATCACACTGAATTCTGGAGGACATCCCCAAACCAAATACAGCTAAAACTTGGGAAGAGTATTCCTTGACTCGTGGATAGCAAAGAGCATCCACGCTCCATGTTCAAACTTAATAAGGCCAGGATATACTGAGATCCTCACACAAGCCTCCTTTGGCCTACCATGCCATCATGGGCAAGTGGAGAAGAAGAGAAATACAGGAGATGATCGAATTTAGAGAATAGTCCTCTAAAACACATCTCAGGGCAGATCTTGTCCCAAAGTGAACTAACAATGCCAAAGACAGTGACAATAAATTGGGCCAATTACTACAATTCTCACATCGCTCAGAGTAAAGAATCAGAGGAAAATGCTGAAAACAAATTCTCCCTGAAACTCAAGGGTGAGTGAAAAGTGCCTCTAGGATTTTCAGGAAAAGCAGCAAAGCCACCATTTCCAATTTTTCCGTTTTCAAAAATGATGAAATAAATTTAGCAACTGCCTCAAGAAATACAAATTCAACTACAGAGTTTACATGATAAATATCGGTAATATAACAGGCAATTATTTATTCTTCTATGTATGCTATTGTGCTAAGAGAAAGAAAATAATGCAAAGATTGAATTTTCAGATACAACTATTGTAAGGAGAGTCAAAGCCTTGGGTTTGCTGCTAAGAAGCTGAAGGTAAGGGCATAAAAAGCAGAAAAGAAATCAGAAAGGTATTTCAGATAGTTCTCACAGAAGATAATTCAAAGGAGGCTAGCGAGCTACATGTTTTTGACATTAATGAAAATTTGCAGCACTGAATTAAATGTATAATTAATTAAAATTAATAGATATTAAAAATACTGTCATTTAAGCACTCTTGATTAAAAGTTCTAATGTGCTTTTAAAGTTTGGTTGCTCTTACTAAGGCATAGGCTGGGAGAAGAAGGAAAGGTAAGAGCAAGGCCTGTTTGAAGAATCAGAGAGATGTTGTGCAACATGCTACTTAAGCAAAAACCAGCACCATGCAGCTTAGCTCCAGTGTCAAAGTAGTCATCACACCATTCCCACCACTAACAAAGGAAGAGACAGAGAGGGCTCAATTTACCTGGGAGAAGTAAAGATCTCTGACTTACTTTGGAGTTCCCACTAGAAATGAGTTTCTCATAAATTACTGATTACATTTAACCCAACTGAAAACAACTACATTCATGTCTTTCACATTGTGGGATCTGCATGAACTGAGAATGGCGTTGAATGCAGTCTGAAAACAGAAACCAGGTATGACATCTCAACCATTCCCAATTAAACAAACAAACAAACAGGTAAGCATGCTCTTCCTTGTCTAGTCCATGGAGGGAAGATGACCTCCCCATCCGCAAGGCACCTTCCTCTCTTGGAGCTGATTAACTCAAGAACTTAAACATTTATTTAAAATGTATGTAATGTAGGTGCAAACTAGATGCTGAAGTTAGGCAGACAGAATACTACATAGCCAAACTTCATCTGCCCTCCCACTATTTTTTTTTTTTTTTTTTTTTTTTTTTAGCTGGGAGAAAGTACATGTTATGCATTAAAAAAGAGGTCCTCTGGAATTCCAATGCCCAATTAGTTTGAAAGGTCATAAACATAAAGGTCAAGCTGCAAACTCTATATTAAATCATGCCTCTACATAAGCCTTCAGGGCTTTTGTTGACATTACTGTGAACTGTGCACCGGGGTCCAAAATCAAAAAATACCAGATGGAGCAGGATGAGGTCTAGGTTTTACAGCAGCACAGAAACCACCTCCTGCATCAGCCATCCCATATAGCTTTCCAGAGACGACAGCTAACTTCTGCTAATAACTGAGGGCCTTCACTGGGCTTTTCAGCGCTAGATCTCAACGTTCCCCCAAAAGTAAAGGGTCAACATCTTTTTTCCCCACATGACGATACTGAGGAGCAAGGAGAAAAGGTATTTTTTGATAGTGACACTGAGTAAAGGCAGCAAAGATAATCTAAACATATAGTACCCTGTCTATAAACCTCTTGGGGTGGGTTTTCTCTTTGCACCTTGTATGCAGAGTGTCTGGAACAACAGGGTTTTCTGTTGTTCCATGGAATCCGATGCCCAGGATTGCTGGCTATTCCTACTGCAGAAACGGGTGCTGTTGCTAGCGCTATTATTTATAACAGCAGTAATATTTAATTACAACATTCATATGGTAAGAGTACCACACTGGATGGTCAGGGTCACTGATTTCTCATTAAGTCTAGGGAAGCTCTGTCTCCGTGATGCTTCACAGTGATGCAGGGTCTTGCAGCATCAGGAGCTACAGCCTATAGGCAAACCATTAGAGTTGTTTAAATAGCAAAAATCTTCTAAACCATTTGAACTATTTTAGCCATAAAGGTCACGTTAAATGACAAATTAAAGGTTTGAATTTCATAATGCTCTCCCTATCATCTCTGTTTGTTAGGCAAAAATTAAATATTATTATAAGGTGTTGCTTGATTGCAAGTGACACTAATAATGTAAAAGAACACAGCGGAAGAGTGAGGGCTTCTCTCAGTGCTTAACACAGGCAGCATTTTAATGAGAGTTGGTGAATCTGCCAAGGAAAGGACTATAGGTCCATGAAAGGCAGAGGAGTCCAGGAAAATATTCAAATGGAAAAAAAGTGTCAATAACATCAATAAAGATGGATTTCTCCTGGGAGGAAGGTTAGGGTCAGTGAGGAAGACAAAGGGAACGTAAACGTTAGCTAATAAATTGCATGTAGCATACTGAAACAACCAAGGGAATGGGAGGAAAACCGTAGGAAACATATGCTGTCCTTCCCCAGGGGCTAGCAGGAACCCTAGAACATGATAATAGCTTTGGGTTTGATTTTAATGTGGTTGGCACATCAGAAACGGTGCTACAAATTCAAAGAGGAAATGTTGCTGCTTCTGTCTTTCATCTGCACAAATTGGCAATAAAAGTTGGATGAAAATGACTCTGACAGACCCTTTCTCTTGTGGTCCTTGTCCTTCCTGTTGGCTAAACCCATCCGCAAATAGCTATGCTGAAATGAGAGCCAAGCTCAATCCCTGTAAACAAAGACTGCTGATGCACCTTTTCACTAAATCTGTGGCAAAGGCTTTTTGCTTCTCTAATCTTTCGTATAGTATTTGCTTTACAACCCTTCATTTAAATAACACCACTTTGTGCAGACACGGTGTTTTACATCCAAAGGTATGCAAACATTACACACAAGTACCTGCAAATACTAAGTAGCTTGGTAACTTTGCAGGGTCATTCTGTTGCTGGGGAAAGTCTCATCCTGGACATGCTAAAGGAGTTGTTTTAAACGATATAACTGAATCGGCAGCAGAAGCAGGACAGAAATGCTTAGGAACATTGACTCCTGTTTTTCCACTGCAGCCAAGTGAGACCTTCTACTCTGTCTTTTTGGCAGCTACATCCTTAGTGGCATTTCCCTGCGATTTTAAGACTTCTACGACTTCTCCTCCTCTTCGCTGAGGATATTTCTCCCTCCTTATTTTCATAAGCAATTTTATGTAAGTCAATTTTGTGGTTGATATCTCACATCAAAACACATTTCTCTTTTTCAGCTTGCATTCAAGACAAACTTTTGGTGGCTCCATTTGTAACCCATATGTTGATGCATCCCGTTCTGTTTCACAGTTAAATGGATGGCACTGGACTGTGAAGAGTTTGAATTAATTATTTGTGATAAACTGTGGAAAATCCGTGAATAAAATGATAATAATTGGACACAAATACGGTAAAAGCTGTCATAGAAAGGAACGCAGCACATCCATGTGTCGCATTGCATCCTGTCACAGGCACTTATGAAAGATGTAATATAAATTGTCTCAAAGAACTTGCAAAAATAAAAGGCAGCCTGGATAGTTGTATTTTAGCAAATGTGTTTGCACTAAGGGTACCTTCTGTTGAACAGTTCTGCACACAAGC
>JAVJGJ010000014.1:10829978-10846767 GCA_035590215.1 Microhierax caerulescens | reverse complement strand
GATCTCTCGAGCATGCTTGCCACCTTGAAGCAGGGCAGTCGGAAGCAGAAAAAAAAGAACAGAATGCAGAAAAAAAGGTGAAGAAAGAGAGAAATGAGGGACAGCAGTCTAAGTACCATAAATACATTTAGAAATGAGATTAGCAAAGTATGACAATAGAATTTAAATGACAGACAACATTAAGATTGCAGTCAATAACATAGTATGAAAAAAAACAATTCAGCCATACAGCGCTTTTTTCAGCTTAGCTAAGGAGTCATAACAAAAGCAGGAATATTATCATTATTATTATTGTTATAATTATATTAAAATAGCATTTTAATTTCAGCGTTATGAAAGTGGCTTTAAGGGGGGGAGGGGTGACACACAGTTCGCAGTTAGTTTTCTTGCTCTCAAAACCACACATCCATATGCTTTGCTTCTGAAGTCTCCTCCTCACACCGCTGGCTCCCAACTTACCAACAATATCAAACCAGAGAGGAATGTTAGATGGCTGCACAGACACCACCCCGACGATTTCTGTCACTTTGTCACTTTCCATGACGGTGAAGTTGTAAAAGGGTTCATCAAAAGTCACGGGCAAGGGTGAGGGCGCAGGCTTTTTTATCCACTCAATGTGGAGGCGTGCAGTTGAAGATTTTTGGGGCCGGCCATTGTCCACTGCTTTTATCTGGCAGGTACAAACAAAAGAGGACTCAGACTGAGCATCCCAGCTTGGCAGTTCAGACCTTATTCTATCACATGACGATGATTGCTTGGAAAATGGCCTTTGCAATTCTCTACGTAAAATCCCACAAAAAAAAGAAGAAGATAAGCACTTATTTGTCAGTTCTTATTTTTTTCCATTACACTTTGACTTTTCACTGAAAAGACTGATTTTGAACGGAAACGTTTTGTTTAGAAATGCTGGTGTGAGGCCTCCTGAAGATGCAATTCAAGCACTCCCCACACAGATCCTCCTCTCCAGAACCAGCTTCCCTCTCATTTCAACTTCTACCCTGATCCCTCATGCAGCAAATCTGGGAGCTTTATAATGACCCTGTGGGACATCACATACTTGTGAAACATGCTCACACAGACCCTGTTTGATTGCTTTTAAATGGCATCTGCATTGCAGATAAGACTGGTATTCCTTGAATTGCCTTCTTCAGGACCTTTAATTGAGTTAAGTAAGTTCCAGATCATTTCCCCCATTCTCCAAAACAAATATAATTTAAATTTTTGCCATATTTATTCTCCTTGCTTTCTTCTCTCTGCCGTGTTCATTAAGAGTTGCCCAGCTTGGTGCTAATTCTTTCTAATATGTCCTCTAGAGGGATGGACAGACTTGATACTTGCCTGGCGTGCTGTGTGGTTTTAGCACAGCAAAGACAAGATGAGCAGCAACAAACATCAGGCTTAAGGAAAGGGAGAATGTAGGTTACAAAATGGGTGCTTTGGTGAACATCATTAATATCAATCCAAGGGGGTTGCTTTTAAAACTAAAGGAAATATTTCTGACTATAAAGGATCGTTGGTGTAAATATGCTGTTACTATGCCTGTTAAAAACGAGAAATATTTTCCCAAAATACCATGCCCTATTTCTTTCTCTGGAAATGTGTTAAGTGGGTTTGGTGCTAACACTCACCACCCTGCTCCGTTCAAGGTTGGCAGGCCCTTAGTGAAAAGATGCTGAAGGTGTGATGAGCTGTTTCAAGGTAGAAAACCTTCAGCTGTTGTGCTATAATAAGGGCCAGATCCCAGACGTGACTTCCAGCTCTGCGCAGGGAAAAACACTCGCTCACCAAAGGGTGCTCTACTCTGAGTACTAGCTATTTCTCAGTATCTTGATATTTATTCATTTTCCTGTCACAGTTTTCAACCCTATGAAGGTATCCCAACAGAGACCTATTACTATAAGTGACATTGCTTCCTTCATTATGAGCCAGACCGTGGACCTCTGATGTTTTTTCGTCAGCTCCTTAACTACAACTGGTTGGCTTACTGCTCTTGATGAAGAGTACACATTCAAGTCTTTCATTGCTTTATATCAACACCACCATCCTGCGTTCTTTCTTTCTTTGACCTTGTCTATATAGTTTGCATTCTGGCAGAAGTATTTTGACAGCTTTCTTTTAACTGAAATTGCTGCCATACTTCCACTCTTTAACGTGGTGAGAGGGGTACCTCTCACCACAAGACTACACGGTACTCTTCCCTAACTTGGATGGCATCAAGATCTTTCCAGGAGGGCAAGCAGTTGTGTCCACACAGTAGATGGATAACCATTTGTAGCTGCATCTGCCCAGTTCAACATGATACAACTTTGCAAGCAGTCAAGCCCTTGGTCTTCATTTCTATTAGAGGGAATGACTTATGACAGCAATATATAAGTTGACTGAATAGTCTGAGATTAGCTCGCTACGTGCAATAGCATGAATGCTCTCTCAGACTCAATTTTTCAGCAGCAGTTGTATGAGAATACTATATTTCTTAATAAGGTCAGATCTTACATATAGGTCATACGTTAAACACAGTCATATATCACTCTTTATAGAGGAGGGCCTATTTCTGAAAAAAAAAAAAAAAAAAAAGGTATCAGTGAAATCATGTACTTGTATGTCAATGAAAGAGCACTTACTGTTAAGATGTCATAACTCCCCGCTGTGAACTGCTTTCTGGAAGAAACCATCCCTGTTTTGGGATCAATAAAAAATTTCCCATCATCATTTCCATCCACAATGCTGTACGAGATTTCTGCATTAGGGCCTTCGTCTTTGTCAAAAGCAAAAGCTCTGTAGATTGGCTCCCCTCTTTTCTTACGGTCCCTCTCTGGCAGCTTGATCTGATAGACTTTCTCTGGAAACTGAGGTTTGTTATCATTCTCATCCAGAACCTGGACCACCACCCAAACTGAGGACTGCTTGGGATATGTGCCCCCATCTGAGACGGTTACCTGAAAAACAACAGCAATAAGGGTTATTCTGAATAGGTACAGTGAGATGAGAATTTATAAATTGGAAAACCCATAAAACGGAAGGAAAGACTCCTCCCTCTCCAAACCTAACCTGCAGTTTAGCGCACAGAATTCCTGTGTACACAAGACATGCCCACTATAAACCTGTTCAGTGTCCAACTCAAATATGCCCAAATGGCAAATACAAGAATTCAGAAGATTTATTTACTTTTGAGATGAACCTAGAAGAGGGAACCTGTGGACTAGGAATCTATTTCTCAAAACATAAAATCCTTTTATCTCAAGTTCTGAAAGTTCATCTCAGAAGAGAGATCTGGAATTAACCCATTAAGCAGGATCCCTGCTTTTTTTGCAAACATATTTTAAAGTTTCTTCAGTCACACAATGAATTTGAAAGATGCATTTCTTCTTAAAGCCTAAAAGAATCTCTGTCACTTTTTTCTCATTAATTATGTGGAATTTTGTAAACAACAAAAGGATTTCTGTCAGTTCTTTTCATTCATTACCTGAGATGTGACAGCTCATTAATTCAAAACCTGCTTTATATGATTGTAAGGAGCACAGTGAGGCAGGTAGCAAAAAATTTCTGCTGCGTTGGGTAGAGCGCACTGTACTGCCAGAAACACATAAGAAATAAAATCTTTGAGGCAAATGTTAATTAGTAATTTAGCTGCAACTAAAGAATAATTACTAATTATTTTCAGTCTGAAACAATGTGGAAATTAAACGATCCAAGATCAACAAGCAGAGATTTAATAATATGCCTTCAAAATGCAATCAATATGTTTCAAACTTCTCCTTCAATATTTCAATAGCATTTTTTAAAGAGAAAGAAATAAGGAAGAAAGTTATTTCTGTTTGCATGAAAGAACTTCAGATCTCTCTTTCAGGTACATAT
Organism: Microhierax caerulescens; assembly: GCA_035590215.1. Lineage (NCBI taxonomy): Eukaryota > Metazoa > Chordata > Aves > Falconiformes > Falconidae > Microhierax > Microhierax caerulescens. The sequence goes on along the minus strand of JAVJGJ010000014.1, from coordinate 10,842,912 downwards.
GCTAACATGCCAATTCCCACAGTAGCAATTTTTGATGATAGTACACCCTTCCCTGCTCATACCAGTCACCGTACATTGGTTGCTAATGCTTTCTTTTTGCTTAAATGTTTTTGTGTTCCCTTGCAAATCAGAGTCCTGATGTCCAATCCTTAGGCAAAGCAAAATTTTCTGGGAACAATGTCCCTCGGCATTGTCTTCTCCTTGTGACAAATAGTCTAAATGTAGAGTAAGCCTGATTTAGTGCTGAGATCGGCAGAAAAACCACAAAATATTCGATGAGAGAGGTCAAAGACCTTTTCCATTTCCTGTATTTCACCCTACTTTTAAAAACTGATGCAGTGGAAGGGAGCAGACTGACAACCTTAGGGGCTGAAACACCGTATTTACAGAAAAAGAAATGGTATGGCCATATATTGTGGCATCGTTGAATGCTCCAAATCAGCCCATAACTCATGTGGAGAGTGGAGCCTGTCCTCCCAGCAGCGTGCATCAGCCTCAGCCGTCTCTCCCGTACGACTGCCACCAGCATTGGCCGTTAGCATTGCTGGGATCACTGCCTCATGACGGGGGTGACTGCTGAGAGCCGCACAGGGACCATCCCCATCCTGCAAAGCCACGGACGTGCCATCTGTCACTCACTGGCGAGGGCGTCCAAGGAGAGGACCTGCAGCTCATTACCGGTGTTCTCAGCCATCCAGTTCCCACCCACTACACTTTCCAAAATAGCATTTATAATGCCGAAAGGCTGCACAACATGGCTGTGAATCTGCCTTTCCACCGGGTGAGAGCAACACGGCTGGGGACCTCAGCCTCTCCACTACCCCGGGAGAACCTCAGAGCTTCTGCAGCGAACAAAACCCAGTTCTGCCAGTTCTCTTATTATGGGCTTTCAGCAATAACTAACTTCTGCCCCACTTAGAGGCTGGTCCCCTCTACGTTTGTTCTAGCCCGCTGGAACTGGCCAAGCTCTTGGCAGGAGCACAGGTTAACAAAGGAAAATCTTTTTTCAGGATTTCAGTTGCCTCCACAGACAAAATAACCAGTGATGCCAGGCAATACACTGAATGCAAATGCTGGTCAAAAATACTAACAAAATGCTTTTTTCGGGGGTAGTGTTCTTAATGCATAGAAAATGCTAGTAAGATTCAGGAAACTCCTGTTTTCTGAAGAGAATACCACTCAACTTCTTTTAAAAAATGACATTTTCTTTAATCTGCTAGCAGTCATCTAGAAAAAATGGTGTGTGTGGGGGGTGGTGGATAAAAAGTTTACGACTCATAACAATAATACAATCCCTGACAACCACAGTGGTATAAAGAGTCAAGTGACTGTGATGAAAAACGTACTTAAGTCAAGAAACTGCTCAAGAAGCAAAGCCGTCCTCCTGCCTTACCAATACACAGTCTCACGGTTTGTGAGGTTACTGCTGAAATACTTACTAACATGGTGTTGTGCCAGTAAATATGTGCATGCATTCGTTTGTTTGTGTAAGTCCAAACTTGTGGGAAATCCATTCAATAACAGAAAAAGTTGCACTGAAAATATTTGCTGACAGCTATTTGAAAATAGTAACGGCTATAACACGAAATGTCAGCTAATTAACAGAAATTAACATAGAAGGCCTGAAGTTAGTAAATTCTACTCTGTCTAAAACTTTACGTCCCTGGAGAGGAAAATGTTACATACCAGCTAAGGCTTTTTCTCTGGGTGACACTCAAAACTTTTCAAATTGACAGGCTCCAGCTCTGCTTGAAAAGCTCTGGGTGCCAGACATGGGAGTTTAAGTGTGAGTTAAAGCTCCCTCTTTGTAGGCATGTAAATTAATTAATTAAGCCACCCTCACACCATCGATGTGGTTATTTCCCCACCTGTAAATTCACGCCCCAACTGAACCTTCTTTTCTGCTCCATCAGCCTGACCCTAGCCCGGCTTTTCAGGTTCCAGCTATAAACAGGGTAAAATAGCTGCAAAAATTTCCTCTGCTCCTACAGCAAAAACCTCCATGACAACACATTAAGACAAAATAACTGCTGCCAGTTCCAAATTGTTCCCAGATAGAAATGGGGAGGACTAGGGAGGTCATTCAGCACGCTGCTCTGCAAATACCGTTTCCGTCAGGACTCTGTATCACACCAGCAGTTAGGGGCCCCTCTAACTAAGGCAATTTTGATTCAACCATTACCACAGTTCTCAGCAAAATCCTTAAACAGCTGGAAATTACTGAAAAGTAACCAGGGAGGGGAAGGAGGTTGGATACTTGTAGGACAGAGATACAAAAGCTAATTCACAGCTGCTATCTCTGGAAATGTGAAAGGCAGATGTGCAAGGCGCAGGAGAGCTTGCCAGGAGAGAAGACATAATTCAGGACCAGTGAGGTTCTTTATTTGAAAGAATATATATATGAATATATATACCTGCAGATGACACAGCGGGGAAAAAAACTAGACAAGAAAGGTGATACAGATGAATGACAGAATGTCCTAATATATGCTTGTCACGGCGTGCCATCAAAAACTTAACGAGGTGAATCGCAGTAATCAGGATGGGGAAATGGTGAGGACCAGAACTCAAGCTTTCCCAGAGGAGATGAGGAATGGCTGCTTGTTCAGCATGTGCCTTTCTCAGTGCTGAACACTTTCCCGAGTCTATGTGGCAGGTCTGGTATCCAGACAATGGGTGCTGGCATGGTCCTTCTTGCCCATGGGCAACCTTGGATGGACCAGCCAGCTCCTATCCCCTCTGCCCTTCTGCTTAGATATTGCTGCTCATGCTGCGCCAACACAGCCTAACAGAGGATACGGCCTCCCAAAGCTGGGATATGGCCAAAAAAGCAGCGGAATTTTGACTCTCTGACCAACCATACAAAGGGTTGGTCCATTCACCAAGGGTGGATTATCTTAAAAGGAAAATGATGACATATTTAATGGGGTGAACTTTATATATATCACTTTCATGGTGAAATCTTAAGAATCACTGCTGTTTCCCCACAACCTACAGACAGTTCCACTACAGTTTTCTTCATTAAATGAACACTTTCTGGCAGGAGTCTGCGTTTACCCATTGGCTTTACTGAATGACTTTTTTGACTTCACTGAACCATGTCAGTCAATACACATACAGCTACTGGTTACCTGGAAATTTCTTTGCTAGAGAAACAACATTCACACATCCCTTACAATGCTTCCTTCAGCTAGATGGATCAGGACAAGACCTCCTGAAATTCCCTCTTCTTACATCAGAGATGTATTTTTGAGGAAAACTACACAAAAATATCTCCTGCAGAGTATGACTAATCCAGTATAATGACAGAACTTCCAAAATCCAAGTAAGGCAATTTCCATTTCTTCTGCAGGATCTACTTCAGTAGGTTTGATCAATGGACTTTAAGACTACCTGTCCAACAGGACTGAGAGATACTCTTTCATATTCATGTTTATGTTCAAGTCTGCAGATTTTTAACTACAAAGAGATTTCCATAGCAGCAGACCTTCTCAATGAAAACCAAGGTCAACACCATTAACATACAGCACCTGGACTGTTCGATATGAAAATCTCATCTGCTCATGACGATGGGGAAGCCACAGAGGAACGTCTACCATGAAAGTATTAGCTAAAACACAGCATCAGTCTAGCAGCCTCAAAGCTGGTGACAAAAATATTTTTGCCTTGAGACAGTCACTCTTCCTATGAACTGGACTGTGACACTTAACTGAAGAAGGTTTAGCTCTTGAATTTTTTTCAGAATATGAATGCAACTGTGAGGACCACCCTCCTGAATTAAAAGTACAATATTGAGTCTCATTAACAAAAGCTCATGACTTCCAAGATGATAATTATCTCAGCTGGAGAGAGTAGCTGGCAGGGATCTTACTTCAACAAGTATAACAAGACAATCAGCAGGTGTTCAATGTGAGTTATCGAGCCTTGAGAAGAATGAGAATCATCTTCCATATAATTCCTCGGGAGGAGGAAGTACTCAGCCTGCCCAGTTTGTAAGTTAAGAGGAACTGCCACATTACTGTCATTAGCATTGCAAAATACTGAGGATGTCGTATTTACTTGTTTATTTTCATCCATGTGATAACTGCTCAATGCAAAAAGAGGGAGCTGAGATGCCTGCCTCTCATCTGAGGAGTGTGCATAATGAGGTTTTCAGGTAACAGACTCTCCCTTACCCACCAGAATTGCCAATGTTGCTTCTGAAAACTTTAGAAAAGAGAAATTGGTTGAGTTACCGGAGACAGAAAAATGATCAAAGGGAGCCTGAGAGCTGAGGCATACCCCTGCTGTTAGTGACTAATGGGTTTGTTTCTTCTGCCAATGCACAAACGAGCTGCAATACCTATTGTAAGAGTCTCTGGAATTCAGCCCAAGTAAGAGAAATAAAAGATTATAAAGGAGAGCTCATTGAGGGATGAATGGAACTTTAAAGTCAAATACACTGAATTACTATCACTGTCTACTTCAGAGAGAGACTAAATTTGTGGCTAAATTCTTACAAGGAAATATTTCTTCTAAAATGCATATTACTGGTGTACATGTCAAATTATTGCTACAAAGTGAAGGCAGCATAGCTCAAAGACACACCGAATAGGAAAGAAAAAAAGGTACAAATGTTGTTTTTTTCTTTTAGTTCAACACAAATATGAAGTTAGCTGTAGCAGACTAGACGCCTTTTCTTTCTAATCCTTTATTTGGCATCTATGGAAAAGGAGTGGGCAGCTGCTTATTTCACTGATCCTAACAGAATGTAGTGCTGTCCCAAAAGACAAATTACTTAAACACTTGCAGGAAAGAGTGCCAATCATATCAATATGATCCATCTTTCCTTATTTCCTTTACAATGTGCTAATCTGGGAACTCCTGTTTTCGATCATAAAAAAATTAATACATTCACTCTGGCCAGCTATGAGAAATAAATAATTTAGAGTACGTTTTAAATACAGATTATTACTGACACAAACACTCTAGGTGGCTGATTAGGAAAGTCAATGGCTTCCAGCCACATTCAAGCTATAAAACGATGCATAATGGTCTGTTATACCATTTGAGAATTAATGATGACATCAGGTAATTTCAACACTGTATTGCCAAAAGACAGGAAGGAAGGAAGGCAAGCTTTTTCATTTGGAGTTAAATGCTCCCTGCAGTATCTGCAAACCTAAATATTAGAAGACTGTACTGAAGAAAGAGGCTTCAAACTGAAGCTTTTGTCAGACTCACAGTAGTAAGACCAGTAGATGGTAACAAAATGACCTGGCAGAATGTAATATCAAAATGGGTGACTTAAAGGTCCAGAAACACCACCACCACCACCACCACTACTACTACTACTACTACTACTACTACTACTACTACTACTACTACTACTACTACTACTACATCATCATTTCTTCTGTTACACATTATTCTATGAGCTTTTTTTGAAAACTGAAACAGTAAATGAGTCATGAACTCTGAAAAGAAACTTAAGACTTGCATTTTAGCTTTAGTAACAATCCAAGGAAGGATCTGCATAGCTCTTGACAGTGACTCTAAAGGAGAAATAGTAATTTTCCATGGGCATTGCTTTTAAAGTTCATTACAGCTTGGAGATCCTGGCAACCTTTGTGCATCAGGCTGTATTTGTAGCGTTCTTCAATCAATAATGTGAAGGAAGGTGCAGAACCAACCATTACTCCACTAAATTCCCAGGACAACAGAGCAGCCTGTCCTATTTTAACATAGCAGCTCCTTTAAGCAATCTCAGAAAGTATCTTGTGCTTTTCACTAAGTAAGAAGAAAATCATAGTGCTCAGAGCCAAGCTCATACAATTTTTCTTTTGACAAACAGTAGATAAAACTTTGCCCAAGTGACTCCAAGCCAGTCACTTTCTAGAGGACCAAATGTGCCTCATACTTGCACTGGTGGAGTTAAATACGGAAAACCTTCACCTCTACTGTGTAACAGTACACACTAACAGAAGTATGTAATCACTTAGGATTCAGCAGAAATCATCTGGTAAGAAAAAGCATTGCTCAGCTAAGATTTTTCCTGAGCTTCTAGGTGATAACACCACCGTCAGAAGTGGTGCGTGAAACTGCATGTAGATGGCTGGAAAATTTGAGATGATCATAGTATGAACATCAGCTTCAGTCTCCAAATATCAACTGTAACGGTCTTTTGAGTACATCAAGAATTTTCTTTCTTTGTTCATGAGGCTACAATAATGAATCTTGCTACTCTAGCATATAAGGAAGAAAAATTTGGAAAGCAGAAGGATACACTCCAAACAGTCCTCTGATAATATCTGGACCCAAGACCACTTACCCACCTTCAGACCGACACCTTATAAAGAAGATAGACTGGTATGCATTTGCTTAAAATTAATTTTTATAGGCACATGGAACCTCTTTAGGAACAACCTATTACCAAACAGAAGTATAACTACCCTCATAGCCTCTAAATGAGAAAGAAGATAAAAGCTGTGTATTGATCTTCACAGTAAACTTTGAAGATGGTTTTTAGCTCCTGCTGATAGTGAAGATTATAATCAGAAAGCATTGTGAACAGAAAATGAGTAGTAATCAAATCTGAGAATATTTCATATCAAGCAGCTTTAAATAACATAAAGCTTGCAAATGAAGATGTTTATGAAGTTTAATGTTAGTAGTAATCTCTATGTCAATTTTAATTCCATTCAAACCTGCATATCTACTTCAGCCATTTATAGATTTTGCTTTTCTTGTGATAAGAAACACATGTGATGTAATATGGATAAATTCCCCTCTATCAGATCTACCTCCACAGATAATGCCCTTCTCCAAAAATTTTATCTCAACACTCAGGAAATACAGTAGCTCTCAGTTTGTGTGCCTCAGAAAAGGTGGGCCTCGAGTTCTAAGCTCGCTGCACTGACTTTTTCTCAAACGTTCAATTACTCTTCATTTTCTATCCACATGTCACTTGGTTCTCATCTTTACTATAAACAGGAACCAAACGCCCTCTCTGAAGTTTACTTAAAATTATGAAGATTGTTACACATTCCCAATCTTTCCTTTTTCGTATTAGACCAGTCAATATGTGTAATCATGTGAGAAAAACATTCTGGCTGTTAATAAGGCCACGAGATTTTATCCATGCTTCCAAGATCTTTTCCTAACATTAATAATTCGGTTTATGTTTTAACGATCAGCAGAAATGCTGTGCTCAAAAATACATGCTGATACACTGCCAAAATTTAATCAAGCTACAGTACTAGTCACTGTGAAGTTAATCAGGCAGCAAAACAATATATACTTTACATCCTTACTTGGGTGTGCAGCTGTATCAGTTTGTAGTACAGGTCCCCAGGTATTCAAACTGATGGGAGATGAAGGCACAGAAATTCTTTTAGCAGAAACTCTCAAATTTGGTGCAGGTGATTTCCCGTGTGTGACAAGAGCCCTCCATCTATTTTGCAGTAAGTCAGCAGCACTGCCTCATGCTAACGTGGCACAGGCTGTTGAACCTCCCCTGAGAGAAGATGCAGTACGAAGGAGCTTGCACTGCATGCCCTTAGAAATATTGTGGCATGCCTTTTCTGTGATAATAGAGTAATAACTTCAACTAAAACTTTCAGTCTTCAAAGGAAATCCCATCTTCTCTCCTAAACAATAATATTAAGACTTACCTCCAAACAATTTTTGTCATGCTGACAGCCAGTGTCTGCTGACACTGGATGAAACACCCTTAGGTGACCCTCTGTGATGGCCAGTCTTGAAACAATATTGTGATTACTTAGGAGCTAATAGATTTATTCGGCAACCAATGAGATGAAAGATATACACTGGAATTCCTTATTTACTTTATAGGTAAACTGCATCCAAATTCTATCCTGCTATATGAAGCAGAACCAATATTTTCAAAAAGAAAGATAAACCTTTTTTTTTTTTTTTCTTTTTTTTTTTTTTTTCCCCCAAATTGCTCTAGCAAGCAGCACTTGGTTGTGCTAATAGAGGATGACACCACCCTGTCTCTGGAAGAAAGGCAGGCTAAGATCTAAGATGCATCCAGCCCCATCTCGAGCTCCTCCTCCAGCCATTTGTTCTTCCCTTGTCACCAGTTTGCAGCCACCTTCACCCATCCATAAACTGTTTGTGCATCTGTGCATCAAACAGGGCTACTGAAATAATCAGTGTTTAAAATGAACTGCCAAAAGAAAACAAAATCCTCCAAAAGGCAGATGGTTAATGAGTGATGGCGGTGAGAGAGCAAAACGAAGAGAGGCATGCCAGGTCCCCAAGTCAGGGTGGGGGAGATTTTTTTTAAGACATTTTGGCCACTGAAGGAAAATGCATTGCGTAACTACAATTTTGGTGACAAATTCTGCAATTTCACTACAGATGGTAACTTATTTCCTGCACCTCCCCTTAAGAAAAATCCTTACATAGAATTCATCACTTACCAGCCTGTCATCAATATCGAAAATAAGCGAAGCCAGAACCATTGATCTCCAGGTAAAAGACTTTGTTGTCCCATCAGTAAATGCTGAAAATACCCAGTTTCCATCTTACATAATTTTTCCACAATATGCAAGAAATAATGAATGCTCTCCATCCACACATGCATGTAAAGCATTTCAAAGACAGTTTTATGCCTGATGGCCTGACGAGTAGCCTCTGACATTTAAATGCAATTTAGTTTTCTCAGGGTAAAAAATGAAGCTTCTAAAGTTTTATGTTCAAAATAAAGCTTACCAGGTAAAAACCTAATTAATACAAAATTCATTTCTTAGCCAGGTAGAAAGTATATAAAATCAGACTTATAAGGGGTATAGGCTGTTCCAGATCTTTGATCCTGTGGAGATACTCTAAATTTGCAAAAAGCAAAAATGTCTATTTTAGGCCTCAGAAATGTATCTGGCTTTATTGAATAGTCATTCAGGAAGATTGCCTTGACCATCTTCATTAATCTAAAAGGAAAAAATGAAGACATGATATTTTCTGTGATATTCAAATTATTTGATAGAAGTTTCTTTGGTTAGCAATGAGATGCAAAGTAAAATTTTACACAACTTAGAGGACAATATGACAGCAATTACTCATGCATTTTGGAATAAAGTAATTTTTGGAGTCAGATGAGGACTACATCCTAAAATGCCATATAAAGTAGTATAAAAATGCTCAGAAAATCAGTATGAAAAATAAGGCAAATAAGGTAAAAGAGATAAGAATAAATAAGGAGGTTTGTTGTTTGGGCTCTTCCCATGGCAGATTTTTTTTAATGACAATATCATCCTGGTTTTATCAGACCAGGTTAAAGTAAACCACATCAAGAATTGCTTTGATTTTAGCAATAAAAAAGTTCTACTTCTTCATGCCTACTTCACAACCTTCTGTGACAAATTAATTTTAGACAGATAATAAGCATTAATTGGGCCATATTTAATCACAGTTTCATCTAACAGGCAACACAGACAAGCCTTATTATCTCAGTCTCCACTTGCCTTCAATTTTAAGTGTCCCATAAATATCTACTATACAGTTTACATTGACATGTGGTCAATTTTACGAGCTGGCTGAGAATCAGCATGGGATTATACACAAGGGAAAAATGCAGATTCTGATTTTGAAGCAGAACTCACATTCTTGGACTACCTTTTTGCTTTTTTCCAAATTCAGCTTCCAGCTTTGAAAACTCAGCCTGGAAAATGGGCTCAGGTATTATGTCTGGTACAAAAGATGTGAAACTGAAAATCAGGTAAGTGTTCTGGTGATGAAGGATGAGAGCCATCAGCCCCTTCCCTGATGGGTGCATTAGGACTCCGTGTTTCATCAGACATAGTAACAACCTTGCTTTTTTTTTCACTAGACTAGACTGACACAGCTAAGAGTACGCTTAGGGACCAGTCCACTGTAATCCTATTTTTTGTGTAGTCAGTGTAGTTCTCTTTTCAGCTCCTACTGAACCTCTACAAACCTCCACCAGCACCTGAAGAGCCTCAGCACCCCCAACTGCACCGTGGACGGTGGGATCTGCACATGCTGCGTGGCTAGAGACACACAGGGAAAGTCCAAAACTGTTTCCCTGCTGAACCAAGCTCGTGTTGTCTGAGCAGCCAAAGAGTTACAGGTATCTTCTTGGTGGAGAAGGACCTGGCCGGCTGTGAAATCCTTTGATTCGGAAATCAATGGGAATTTTCCCATTGACTTTGGTGAGAACAGGGTTGCATCTAGAGCTTAACAACCTCTTTTCAGTAGTTTTTCTTTCTTATTCAGCTTTTGTCCAGCCCTGGACTCCAGTTGCACAAGTACCTGGAAGCTGTAAGCCTAGGAGATGTGTACGACTGCAGCACCAGAACCACTGTATGCATTACAACTGACCATGAAGAATCCCACTTTAATACCTAGGCAAATATAGGATTTTCTGTTTATTTTAAAGAAGCAGCAGCTTCATATGTAACTCTTTAACATTACTTTTTTTTTCCCTGTTGGCTGAATCCATTACATTATAGCCAGTGATCCTGTGTACAGCAAGGTATACGAATAAATTTCAGAATGTGTCAAGACCATACTGCCAACATAAATAAGTAGGTGTGCCTAGAGGAACAAGGTCATTCAGGGGCAACAATACAACAGGAAACGCTGCCCTTATGTTTTAACATAATTTCCAAATGTGTTGGGGAAAAAGAAGAATAATCCTGGCCCAAAAAGTTAATTTCCCTGAGTAACACTCAGAACGCATTAAAAATGTTCAGGTTATTAATATTAATTAATCAATTAATACTATTATAATTAATTAATTATACGGCGCCTGCAGTCCTGGAAAGGGATCTTTACGTGTCTGAATAATAAGAAGCTGACATTCTACTCCTGCAGTGCAGGAGGAATTTTAAAATACGGCAACTTTTAAAATATTCTTAGCACTTTGATTCTTCTGCAGAATTAGTCTAACATGCATTTGGTTTTTGCAGCCACAGGATGGCATTCACTGCTGTGCAAAGGGTCAGTGAAATGTAAGCAGAGCCTAGGAAGCATGCTTTCCATCTGGGGAAAGGACATATTTAATCAAAAATTACTAATAGAAATTTACTGCTTTCTACTGATAACAACCATTTATTCAAGAATGTAGTATCAAAATCTTACTATGCACAGCCTTTAAGGTTCATGTTCTCTACTACATGGACCGCAAAGCCCTCAACAGATACTTATCTTGCCAGCCTTCAGTAAGCTGGGACCTTCTGAAAATACAGAGCAGCAAGTCCAACTTGGGACACCAGCAACTGCATAAATCACTTCAGTTTCACTTCCATGCTTTATGAAGTCACAGTAGCTCTTCAATGGATTTATACAGGCTCATAATTTACTGTTTATTTTCCCCTTAGGTCAGTATACAGGGGAGGTGTTGACACACGACATATCAAAGGAAGGACAGCTGGACTGAATGAATGGCCAAGGTAATTGGAACACAAATACCAAAGAGCACGGCTGCAAAGCCAGGTATATCAACCCACACATACTTTTCCCGGTTGCGAAATGAAAGTTAAGAGCAGGGGCAATCAGCTACAAGTAGTCACAATTTATAGAACTGTGTTTAAATCCAGTGGCAAGTAGCATCCAATTAACTTCAGTAGAGATGTCTGACACCACTAGTAAAACGACTGGATTTAGAGTGATGAGCAAGAATGTCAGACTGAGACAACCCAGTAATGCTATTAACCTTTGCGAGATTGCCCCGCCGATAATGTGGTCTGGGGGACAATAAAACACGGCATGAGGCAATATGCCCAATTTGGTAGGGCAGGATTGATACGTGGGAGAAGAAGGAGAATTTTCCTGGATTCGTTTTATGGGCCTCCAATTAGCCCTCACTAGGCGAAGGGAGCGAAAGGGGGGAAGCAGGAGGAGTCCCTCTAATGAGTTGCTTTGTTGGTTTGAAGCAGAAGAGATTGAAAAAGCAAAGTTTCAGGAGCTGCTTTGAGATTGTCTCAGGAGGTGTTAAAGGGGCCAGTACTTTGTTGGAAATAGCCGTGAGAAAGCTCCTGATTTGTGGGAGTTGTTGAACAGCACAAGTGCATCCTGTCAGGATCCGTACAGGAGGCATGATCCCTTGGCACAGAGAGAGCAGATATGTCAGTGCCATGTGCTAATCCTCATGGTTGGATGCTGGGGTCAGCACCACAGATGCTCACGCATGATGTAGGGCCCTGGCTGGCACCATCTATAGATGCTGCCACTGCTTCCTTTGAGAAATTGTATACAAAATAGAAATGTACTTGTTCTCCAAAAGGGCATCTTGTTCTAGAAATGGGGGTATTAACAGCAGGTCTAATCTATGGATTACCGGTCTGACAAAATACCTAAATCTTGTGTACAGGCTCGGTGCAGCAGAGGCAGTTTGTCAATCACGTGAAGTTTACGATGCAATTCCTGTTTGGCTATGTAAGCCTGGTGAATGTGTGCCCGATAACTTTGAGAAAACAGAATATGAATGTGTAATTTATTCAGATACTGCTGTTTAGGCATCAAAGGGCTAGTGGAGCATATTGCACCCCAGAGAAATCGGGGTGTGTGTCTCAAATTAGGAAGTCCTGAGGTAGATCTCAGTACATCCTACAGCGTGGAGGAGCAGGAAGGAACACCAAATTAGCCCCGCAAGAACTGAATGAGGTACTGAAAACACAGCCCACAGCTCCAAGTAGGGTAATTTGCTCCGTCAAGGAGCAGGATAAATGACTGCCTCACGCTGAGCACCGTGCTGCAGCAGCAAGGATTTCTTTCGGGAGCTCAGCAGCTTGCTGGAAGTTGAGCATCCCATCACCAGTGTCATCCACCTCCAGGTACCCTCCCTGTGCTGCAGAAAAACCGAAAAACCAAATCTTCTGTACATGTCTGACTTCTTACTCATCAGTGACCTGGATGAGGGGACAGTGTCCCCTCGGCACGTGTGCTGGTGACACCACACTGGGGGGGG
>JAVJGJ010000014.1:10797752-10817440 GCA_035590215.1 Microhierax caerulescens | reverse complement strand
TATATAAAATAATTTTTATTTTTAAAAAACAAAAACATCGAGAAATATCTGTGTGTATATATATATATATATATATATATATATATATATATATATATATATCAGTATATTTTGCTGCCAGATAGTGATTGCATTGGGAGCTATTTTGTCCAGATGTTTTTTAACTTGTATGGATTTAAAGAGAATTTCCAAAAATACATAGTAGGAATGATTGATTATGCAGGACAACATGGTTCTTTTTTTACTTGCACCAACACAAATCAAGAATTCCTTATTTCGCAAAAAAACGAGAACAGAGTCAAAGATTTGCTATGCAGAGGAAAAAAAAAACCACAACATGGTGTACAGCAATGTGAAAGAAAACACATGTGGTAAACCCAGTAGTTTACAAGTGCATCACTCCATGTCCAACATATGTGAGCCACTTATATAAAGAGAAACATTAATCTAAGGGCCAAGGGAATGGTTTAGATACTGTTTTTAGCGAGCAAATTTAACTTGAAAATTGTCGTTGATAGCCCCAATAACTGAAAGCTTCGTTGATTCTGATGATGCAGTGAATGTGAGCAAGGTCAAAGTTTACTTTCAACCAAAAGAACAGTTTGTATGTTAGATCAGAGATGGAAAAGTTTAAACATGTTTAATCTGATAGACTGAAAATCTTGGCAAGGCTGGGGTGATTCCAACAATTTTTTTTAAAAAATCGGATATTCTATACTTCTGTCACAAATAAAGCCTAAGAGTGACAATAAAAGATTTAACTGAAGCAGGTTAGAGGTGGAAAACAAGTGCTGTGCAGATTTGTTCTATTTTTTCCTGTGCTTGTGAATTGCAAAATTATTATTTCTTCTGTATAATCAGGCAATTCCCAGCTTTGTGTGAGTCTGTCATACATTGAGAGAAGGAAGAGTACCACTCTCCTGGAACAGGAAGAAGTGATTTAAAACTACAAAAATCAGTTAACCTTTTAACATATATTTCCCACTTAACCTTACTTCCAAAAAATGCTCTGCTTGCTGTTCCCGATCCAATTTTCTTGATGTTGTTGTAATCAGACCTGTGAAAAAAAGGATGATATTTGTCAATATCCGTTGAAAAATATATCTTTATCGACCAGAAGAAATAAATTAATTTTCATACAATCAAAGGGGAAAAAAAATAATCTATGAAGCTATATCAGACATAGATTTCTTGGCATCTCTCAAGCATTTTCTTCCTCAGTCCAGCCATTATGACTTTCTGACTAACAATGAATCTTTGAAGCAAAATGCTGTGATAAAAGTAACTGGAAAAGTAAGCTGTGTACCTGAGTTAACGTCCTACATTCATTACAGTAAATAAATAAAAAAACTTAAGAAAGATTCGCTATTTGTCTATAATGAATTGCTTCAATGAATCATTTGCATTTGACTGAAATCCATCCGTAAAAAAAACTCATTAAAGATTTCAGAGTTCTCAAACAATTAATGGTATAGGATGATGATTACTTCCATGCCAAGAATACTTGACAAAGAAGGTTATTTCTGTAATAACTACTTGTATACATAATGATTTCCAAATGAAATCATTCTAATGCATTAAAGGTTTTGTACTACAATTTCATCAATTTGTTCCATGCTCAAATTGAGTCTTTAAAATAAAGTACCTCTTTACATGAGGATGATCTCAATATGTTGTTTTTTTTTTTTAAAAAAAAAAAAGCAACATACTTTCACAAATTATTAAGCTCTTGTGAGACTTATACCAAGGAAAGATAATTAAACACTTCCAAAGTTCCCTCAAGAAAAACAATGCATATCACCTATGAACATAGCTTAAGTTTTTTATTTTGTTCTCACTAGAGATCTAAAGGGCAGATTTGAGTTTTCCCTCACACAAAACATTTCATTGGATATGAAAACGCATCATGTGCTTGCTTTGTGATAGATTGTGATGAGTGTAAAGGGACACCTTCTCCTAGAGATAAAGCTGGTTTCGGAGACAATTCCAGTGGACAAAGCCAGTCCCAAAAATTCCTCATCTCTAAGATTACCAAGGAGACAAGAAAATAAATACTCCCTGGACTACCTATTACACTGATTTATTTAATCAGACCAGCCAAAAATCTAAATACAAATCCATTATGACCTTAATTTCTTAAAAAATCCCAGCATAAGCAACATTTATATCTACATAACACCTCTAGTCCCAGAAGGCTTCTACAGCTACAACTCCTCATACACTGTTGCCTTCTCCCTGAACGAATCACTTTACATATTTTGGTGAGAAAGGAGGTAATATTACTTAAAGTAATGGGATGAAATGACCAAAGGCAAGTCCACTCTGCTTCCAATATGTCAGGCTTGCTACAAGATCTATTGGACCACAGAAGTGACACCCAAGGTGAGGTCACAGAAACCAAAGTGGATCGTTAGAATTGCATGGAAGAACCTGGTGCTGGAAAAAGCCTGAAAACCCACAACTGGTATTGCCTGCATGCAGCAATTGTAAGTATTCAGAACGGTTACACCATATGGAGATATCTACTCACTGCATGAGTTTAAACAGATATGACAGCATGGATGACAAATTGGTGTCATTCACATAAGATCCCCCCATGTCTAGAGAGAACGCAAAGATACACGGAACATGTTCCTAATCATGAAAGAAGTTCAGTCCCAATAAAGCGATGAAATAAAATTTTCAAATTTGAAATATCCCTGTTCATCACACGTGTGGTCACTATGGATATTTATCAAGCACAACCTAACCACGGTAACGAATATGATAATTTTTATATCATCTTCCACTTCCCAGTGTGCCACTGTGAACTCCAGCTTTCTTCCTGGGTGAGAAATGTGTAGCTGTAAATTATAGAAAGTCTCTGTCCTCATCATCTTCTTCAGGCAGGTAAATTCACATTCCTATTGAAGACCAAGAGCTAACATCTGAAACTGAATACCACTAACTGTCAGAATGAGCAGCACTTGTTCGCTGGTAACACTGAAACTACTCCAAGTACTACTACTACTGCTCCTCCTCAGAAAAAATACTGTTATCACTAAAGGGTTTTTTTTGTTTGTTTTCCTTTTTTCAATGTAAAGCCTTTTGGACTGCAATAATGGTCAGAGTGCTTCAGACTTGAACTTCCTTCTAAAAGAGATGTACGAACATATGGCAAGTCTCTACGACAGAACTGCCTATGCTTTAAACACAGCAGATCTTAACAGATTTAGCACCCAGACCTAACAGCTGGTCCTCAAGGGCAGGTAACCAGACCATCCCCATCAGTTCTGCCGACCTGATCCTGAGGTACGGTGCTAGCACAACTAGTTGGTTTTGCTTTAAAGAGTGCTCTGCGTACAAGCTCCAGTCCCAGGCATTAGGTGGTTACAACACGCTGTAGAACTAATTGGTCGTTTGCACAGTCATGGGGCGTCTAGTTTCCATTCCTGTTCTCTGAGGAACTCCCATCTGACACTTCCACACACATTCCTGAAGTCATGGATAGATCACACGGTACAAAACTACTGTTTAAAATACGATTACACGCAAAATCAGATCTCAACTACTTCATGCTAATATTTAAATAATTATGGTCATATATTACTATGGATGTGAGTCTGGTCCTTTCAGATTATAAAACTGTATTTCAAGGAGTTTTGTTGAAGACCAATCATCAAAACTGAAATAAATAAATATATTCCAGTTACGTCTAAGAGCACCCACAGCTTTACCACTCCAGTCTCAAAGAAATTCATTTCATGGGTTTTATGAAAACTTTGCTGTGTCCGTCCATCCCTCCTGTACTCAGTACTCCACGCCACAGGTACACAACAATAGTAATATTTGGCAGGATGTAGAACTTTGAGATACAGGGGCAACTGAGAGAAACTTGACTTTGCACAAGAGAATATATCCCGGGTTTAGTTCTTCTCTAAATGTGTTAAACCGCCATGCTCTGTTACGGCACAAAGACATTACCTAAAGAACATAACTCACTGAGAAAAGCAAACCCAAAGAAAAGATGTTAGGCTGCACTGCTGGTTATGACATAAAATCACAAGGGGACAATGATAAAAAAACGACCCTTTCTTTTTTCCCATCTTCAATATGTGGCATAGCTCTTCTAGACACAGCCATCTGGACAACTGTCCAAAGCTAGCTGGGAGATATAGCACGCATTTATCACAAAACAGTCAAAAAACCTAACAAGCTTCAAAAGTCATAGCACACCTCTCAAATGGTTTCTCTCAGATTTCCAGGGAAATATCATGGTCCTGCTAAGGGCAGGAGATATTTGTAACTGTGATGACTCTTTAAGAGCAGCCACAAAAAAGAAAAGGAAAATTGGATCCAATAGAAAAGTTATTTACAATAAAACCATCAGCACACAAGCAAGGTTATGTGATTCTGTTCCCAGCATTTCGTACTTTTCTTTGACTTTCTGAGTTAAAACATCTCTCTGTGCATCCTGGCACATCTGTTCCTCAGGTCATAAAACCGAACTCCTCAAACTCAAAACATTGCTTGACCCAGTATTTCAGCTTGGAGACAACTACATGTTCTTGCGTAACTTGCTTTTCTACAATACCTGTTGCTGTTGATATTGGAGTACTTTTCCCACCATGAGAAATGAAAATTATTCTTCTCCTACTCTTACGGAGTTTAGAAATGCTGGAAGGTGAATAAGACCACCCCGTACAACATGTCCCATTATACTGCAGGACACGGTGACACGTCCCAGCTGACACTGACTGGGGAACATACTTCCAGCACCTTCCTGTACACTGAATCGGTGGTTCGTCATCGCCTCCTGCATCATTCCATTTTAAAAGGAAACTCAGCATGTGGACAGAGAAGAAATAGCGATGTCCTTCACCCCAGCACCTTATAATCTGGATGGGAGAACCAGAAATGTGGGGTGGGCAACAAAGCAGACCTGACTTACAACTTAGGTGCAGCCACAGCAACACAGAAAGAACAGGACCAACACTAAGAAATCCTGATACTTCATACATAAGCCTATACAGTCTCCAGACCATGCATCATCTTGGAAACAAATCACCAGTTATTAGGGCGCAGACGTGTGACCAAGACATCTGAGCAACACTCAGCACTTAACACCGATGCTTGGGATAATGCTTTTAGCGCACTGACATGGAAAGTGAAAAAAAGAAAAATTTCAGTGACAGAGATCAAAACCTACCTGAGTTACTTCACATTTGCAATGAGTGAAGGATGCAGTTACCAGAGTGCAGATGAAGAAATGTCACTTCTTAGGAAATGGTAACTTGATCATAGGTCTGCTGTCTTAGAGTTAATGCCAGATATGTGCATGGCTGCATGCATGCATGAGTGTGTGGGTATACAAGATTGAAGATGACATAAAATTAGGACCAGTTATGCATTCAATAGTACAACTATTTTTTTTATTATTTTTTTTTTCAGAAAACTGCATCTTTAAGGAGAGTAGCAGCTTGTTGGTTCTATTACATGACCTAAAATATACTTTATTATTCACAAGTGGCATAATGTTTTGTATCAAACTGAATCTTTTGTGATGTATTATATTTTTTTGAGCAGTAGTTTGTTCTGCTTCGATGCTTAAACTTGTGGCTATGCTAAATGTCTATATCCAACGAATACCCAGAAGTACACATTGCTCTTTGATGATATGCAGGTAATATGCTCAATCTACTGCAATTCCACTGCAATCAAAGAAGCTCTGTAAATTTAGGCTAGCTTCTCTCAAATGAATGTAATCTTTGCTTTTGTTTTCAGTCAGTACATGAAAAAACCTACAGAAAATTATTAACTTATTTAACATAAAGTAAGGCAAACAAATGTATATTCAAATGTAATTCAAGGTCAATATTTCATTTTAAAAAAATAACTATATATCTATTTACATATCCAAATTATTCCTTCTTCAGGAGCTTTGATACTGTCACGTAATCGTACCAGAGCTCCAAAATTTGATTTGAATTCTGACGCCTTTGTTTATGTTCACCTTTATGAAATTTTATTTTGTGCATTACTGGAAATATATTTTATAGGATGGCCTAAAGCAGAGACACTTATGTTTATGCTCATTTTTATTATTAACTTGACAATAAATGTGGGATAGTATGCAAGCAAGGTGAGAATCTTGAAAAATGCAGACAATACAGCAAATAACATTTCAAATCTTAGGTAAATTTGATGCTGATTAAAGTGAAAGTGACAACTGAAGATGGGAGAAATTACACCAAAACTACACTAGCCCAAATTGTCATCTGAGGATCATGTATTTATTGGACAAGACAATTTTATAAATTCCATAAATTATTAACTAGTTAACCAGAGCAGACTATGCACACAAGCCTTAATTTATATGCGAGAAAAGTTAAGTGTTTCTTTGTTTTCTGTTCTAGAAAAGTCAAAGCACTCTCTACTTCCATTCTTGCAGTCAAAAAGGGTGATGGCACCTGGACAAATGTAAACCTGCCTGTTAACTCTGTCTACAATGCTTTAACTAGAGTGGCCAATTGCCGGTTAGGATTTTCCAGGTGAATAATCCATGCTCTGCCTTCAGTTAGCTCTCTTGCCCTCATACAAATAAAACCTCTGCATGTCTGTGTGTGCTTAAACTGATAGAACATGCTATACAAATGCATACATACATACTGTATATACAGCCAACTATTTAAGTATGTGTATGTATGTATGTGACATTTTACATATACCCAATAAGTTGGCTATTAAAATTTATCCTAAAATACACTTATTTACAAAGGTATATTTAGATCTGAGGTTTACCTATGTTCATTTTTTCAATATATGTGCAGAATTTGTGTTAGAAACAAATTAATTCATGGACTTAGAGACACAGAAGAAAAAAATCACTGAGGGCTGTTAAACGCAAAGGCTACGGCAGAGGAAATGTCTAAGCACTGGAGAGCCTGAACAGTAGCACACAGCAGGAAACGTTGCTGTGGGTTTGCTTCTTCTGATGCTTATTCTCTATACATCCAGACCAGCCCACAGCTGTAGGTGTGACAGTGAACTAATCTGACCTTTGGCTTAGAAGAAATTCACATATTTTTCAATACTATGGCACTTGGGGACCAAAAATCAGTTTGCCACAGGCTATTTTCTAGCACAGATTGAATTTCCCTAATATGGCTATGAAGCCAAGGGAAGTTCAATAGCCTTCTCCTGATGAAATTAAATTATTTTCATTCAACCTGTGGATGGATAACCTTACCTGAGCTGCTTCCTGAAGTACTGCTTTAAAGATAACAGAATCTGGTGTGGAGAGACAGCATATTTTACTGCTGTCTCTGGAAGTGTTGCAAGTTTTACGGTATAAAGAATAAATTCTTTTAAAATGAATTTTTAAAGAACTCTTTATTAATTTCTCATTTCCAAACCTTGTTTAGATGAAATACAAACTGAGTATATGACAGGTAAACAAGCAGGCTAAAGCAAAAGAAGCCAAATACATTTCTCTCTTTTAAGCCAAAGGCTGAGTGTCTTTACAGAGATAGGAAGTTGAGTAGGAAATCCAAGCCGTCTTCTCCAGCAAAAGACTAAAAGGATACAATTTACTCTATATTTTGCCGTCCATTATTAAATATTTTTTTTTCTTGCTGCTACGCATAGTTATGAAGACCATTTCATTAAAAAATACAAGTGTGGGATGGGTTAGAAGTATAACTAGGGACTTCAGGTGATGATGCAGGGTTTGATGGTAACCTCAGAATATATTGCTGGGCTGCAGGTCACAGCAGCACATGCTTTACACCCCGACCGTGCGCAGTGGCTGTAGGGTCTTTCCCCGGGACAGCCAGGCAGCACAGGGTCATAGATGCCAGGGCTTATACATCCCCCCCAGAGATGGCCAGGGTGGATTAGCTGAGGTCTTGTCTGAAAGCTTTCTAGATGCCTAGCCGCTGAGGGAAACTTCCTGCTCATTCAAATATCGATCCTCATCTTCAAAGAAAACAATTTTGAAATGGAAAGAAGAATATAAAATTAAGGAGCTTTTTCCACAGAGCTCCTGCACCCCATAAGATGCTCTGAACGTCCTGCGACACTCATGTTATCTTATCCCAAGCGCATCCCAAGTGGATGCACTTCCCAATCTGCCTTTCTCAGATACTGTAAGGAACAAGGATACGGAAAGAAAACCACGGGAAGGTGTCAAAGGAAACGTTCCCCATGAAAGTTCTGCTTGGGGGACAAAGACGCCTTGGAAGCGTTTGCTGAAAATACAGGCCTTCTAACCCATGAAGTTAAACAGACAAATAAGTAAAACAAACACTGCTTTTCCAAAAATATTCCATGAATTCACTGACTGGTTATACATGCTGCTTCTCCACCAGGACCCCAAGGCTGAATTTACAGACATTCATATGGGAAGGTATGGGTTTACTGATGCGTTTACTAGAAATCTCAAATATTTATTAACAGTACACACAAAGGTATGAACACGGCCTATCCATGCATATACTGAACACAAAAAAGGGCACAGATCTGTGAGAAATATAACCATCAGCTGTCAACTGTGCTGCTACTCTTTGAAAGTAATTTTAGGCCTTTACATGGGAAAAAAAAAAAGGGGGGGGGCACAATAAACAGCATTAGGAATTCCACCATATATTCAGGCAAGTAAAACGATCACATATTCCTAACCACAGAAATGTCGAAATGAATAGCAATAACCAGGGTAATTTTATTACCCACAGGCAGTGAGAGGCGTTGTAAACACTCTAAAAGCACATTCATCTCCTGCAATAAATTAGAGATTGACAAAATGAAATTGAATTTCAAAGATAAATGATAGAAAACGATGTACATTTTACTTGGAGATGTAAACAAACATATCATTTTATATAATTACACATGTAAACCTCTAATTTAGAAAGGCTGTATTCTGATCTAAATGAATGATACTTCACTGAACAAGAAAGAGAACCCACCAGGCGAGCCTGTGCAATTACGTGGAGGACTGCTGCTTTATTGTTTTTCCTGAGGTGACAATGAGAGTGAAACGACCTCTTTGAAACAAGCCAGGTATAAAAAATGATTGCTTTTAAAAACAGTTACATTTTCTAATGTGTGGTTATGTCTGGGGAAAAAAAAAAAATAAAGGAGAAGCTGAAGTAAACCCTTTCTATTCCTCTTTGGTTGTCCCTTCTGTCTCTCGTTAAGAGTTCCCCCAGCTTATTGCTGAAAATATCAAAACTCAGCACAAAATGCACAGCAAACATATACTTCAATGAAGAATTTGGATTATGTTTTCCTTTAAAGGCAGATTCTGGCTTTTTTTGTTCCTAGAATATGTTTAAAATGACAATATGGTGTGCCAGTCTGTTCAGCCTGGTGGAACAGGGGACTCAGGGACTCCCTTTCATCCCTTCGAATCTCAGCCAGTGTAGCCCTCAGCAACTGCAGGCAAAGCCACCACTCCTGTAAATATTCCTCTCAATTTTAAAAGTGGCCAGGTTTTCTGTTCCACATATTCATCCTGGAAGGGAACATGACCGCATGGTTGAAAGCCCCCGGGTTCCACACAGACTGTGTTTATGAGCAATTTGCACTTTCATTTTGGTCAACTGAACAAGCCAAGCTCCTTTGGCTTCCTCTCACCTAGTGCACTTGCTGTTGCCCTTGCATTGCGATTCCAGCCCTCATCCTCCCCGGCCTGATGGAGAGAGGCTGACCACCGTGCTCCAGACAATGTCTACTCAGCCCCACTAAAGCAGCCTAACTACCACCTCCATGTCTAGCAGAGAGCAGCAATCTTGTTATTAATCATCAAATGTACTGTTTCATTTACTCTGCTAATGCATTTCTACCCTTCAGACTCCCAGGGATCCTTCCTTTCTATTTTTGTTTCCCCGACCTCTCAGGTTTGGATGATGCCTGCCAACTCTGGAGCAAAGCAATCTCCCACTTTTTGAAGCCAGCACCATTGAAGAAGCCACCAAACAAGATCATTTATCTAATGCCAATACTTGAAATAATCTGCTAATGTGTGCCCTTCAGCATGCAAATTCCTCTTTCAAGACTCATCATTTTTATTTTCTCTTTAGCCAGACCCATACGCACATATCAATTTGACTATTAATCTCCATGTCCTTGTACCTCATAAATTCTGCAGTATAACCATATCAAATGCATTATCGAAACCCATGTAGATGACACACAGAGCATTTCTTAGAACATCATTTATCTTATCAGTGACATCAAGATAGGCTGATACGATTTACTTCTGGTAAACCCATGAGCATTTTTATCCCATCTTCTATTTACTTCCATGTTTTTAATTATACTGTCCTTCAACATACATTCGAAAGCCTTACAGATGGCAGAGGTCACACAAACAGTTCTGTGACTACAAGGCTTATTTCTTCACCCTGTCCTCCTGCTCTTTACCATTGACATCTTTTAATTTGTTATGTCCCAATTGTACGGTTCAAATCCCAGATCTGATAATACCCATCAATAACTACTTGCTATAGGAGTTCAACTTAAGGGGCACATTTCTGGAGTGGAGATTATCACAGTTATTCTCACTTGCCAGAAGAGTGATGGCACTGAACTGGGTTTGGCCAGGAAGGAGCCAAATCCCAAACAGCTGTGGACAGCAGGATTAAGTCTGCAAACCTGCCTGTATCAAACCACAGCAACCACCTGACTGGGGTTGCTTTGGGCCATCAATAGCTTCAGGCATCTCAGCCTGAACTCAGGTGGGATGAAGCTACTGCTCGTACTGCAACCCCAGAAAGCCTACCCTCAAAAATGATCCCTTGGCGAAAGGGCGGTGAACCACCATCACACACAGAAAGTCTGCAATCCACAGCTGCAATTTTTAAATGAAAAGACTGATAATACTCCAAGCGCCCAAGCTGCCCCGGCTCTTCTAGCACAACTGATGAGCAATTTCTCTGCGGTGTCATTTCAGCCTGAGTCATCTCTTCGGGCTGCGATGCTCTGAAACAACTGAGCAAATGACCTTGAGGGACTATCACGCAGGGGCTTAGCTCTCACCAAACACTTCATACAGAGGTTCACAGTTTGTGGGATAAGAAGATTTTCGAGTTCAAATCCTTTATTAAGGCTGAAATTAATACATAAGAATAGAAACAGCATGCATATCTTTTGTTTTCTTCCCTTATAAAGTGTAGTGCCGCCTCAAAACCTAATTGCTAATACGATGCCTCAGCACAGATTTTAACATCCCCCTAGTTTGCTTTCATTTTCAGGGAGAAATTACAGGATTCTATTTGGGTTATAATTAGCATATAATTATTACTGGCAGGAATAGCTATAAATACATGTAACTGGTGGCTAGCTTAGTAACCAGCACACATAATCATTATACAATTTTCTTTAATTTTTTTGTGCACAAAGGCCTCATCATTCTGTAAAAGCAACGACTGAGCCTAACAAGACTCTGGTTATAATTAATGCTAATGAATTTCACTGTTTGCAGGAGAGAAGACTTATATAACATCCGTGGTGGGGGTAGGTGGTGCCAATTTCCGTGGGAAGGGGCTGTGCAAATACTCTGTACCTTGGGCCTGAATACATCATGAATTATTGTTTGATCTCTTTCCTTGGCATATTATGACAAAGAAAGGAAAAAATAATAATAAAAAAGTCTCCAATGTACACTCTTGTATAACATATGCATAGGTCACAGCATGCTGAAGTCCTGGCATTTTCCTTTCTCTACTGTGGAGGAGGTGTGGAGGGTGAGAGGGCAGAGCTGTCAGTTTTTCCTCCTAACTTAGATGCCCTCATTACCTTCTAAAGAGAAATGATTTTGCATTCTTACACACACACCCTCAACCGAGCACTGTTCTTGACAATTGAAAAACAATGCTGGGTTTTCTCCCAACCACACGCAAATGAAAGGCATCGATCCCTCATTACCAGCAATTGTCTCCTGCTCAGCAGGGCCACAGGGCTGGGAGAGGGGTGCCTTGTGCCAACTGCATATTCCCCAGGTCAAGTCAATCTCATCTTCATCTCTAATAAAAAAATGATTCATTGGCCACGTGACCTTCCTGATCCAGAGGCAGAACGCAGAGATGTGGAAAGAAGCTTCATCGAAAAGATACATGGCCTTATTTCATGACATGCAGCTCACAGACAGACCCCAGCACTGTCAAGATCCATTGCCTTCCCACGGCGTTCTGCCTAAGAAACCATACTGAGACATCTCTTGTTTGGTTTCCAGCTCACCCTCTATCTTGGTCTGTAACCTTACATGAGACATTTTATGTCTCTGTGCTTCAGTTTCCCCTCCCATGGGATAATTGATACCTTTCTTTGTGAAGTGCCTTGTGTTCTATAATGAAAAAAATGACTTGTGTAAAAACTAAGATACTAGTATTAACTAACAACCTCATAAAGCTCAGCCATAACAGCACTAGGCATTTTCCAAAATTTATTGTTAACTAAAGAAAATAATTGCTTTGAAGACTGAAATTAATTCCTTTGCTTTTCAGGGTTTTTCCTGCTTTCTTTTTTTTAAGTTCTCTGTGCAGGGATTTATTTAAATTGTTATTAATGTGTAAAATATAGTATTAGCTCTAACCTCCTACCTCAGTGGCTCAGCACTGAAAAAACAGCAAAAATGCACTTTAAAACTAGAACAAGAGCAGTAGCTGCTTTTCTCTGAAAAGCCAGTCCAGTAGCTCAGCCTTGCTGAGCAGCTGTCAGTGGAGAGGCAAGAGTGGGTCCTGGGTACCAGTAAACCTTTGGCTGAGGAAGAGGAGCAGAATCAGTTATTCGCAAAGAACCCTTTCTTGCTTTTGACACCAAGTGAGAGCTGGGATCCCCAGACTGAGCTCTTTTCATGTGCACAGGCAGATGGTGCAGAGGAAGGACAAGCAGACCCCATGTTCAGTTGCTCAGTCGAGGGTCTCAGAAGCATCACAAGCACCATCCCTGCTGGCTGCTTTTAAACAATGACATTGATTTATTTATAACTCCCAGAGTGAGGGGGGGAGAACCTGAAGGCACTAGGATGAAAGTATAGAGGGGATGGAGGAATGGGATGTGCACTGAGGAGCAATGTGAACGCACATCAATCTCAGCAGAGAAGAAGAAAGCTGGGTGTGTTAAGCAAGCCTTTGCCACCGATGGGGCTGGTGACAGAGGAGCAAGGGCCAACCACTCACCTAATGAATGAGGAGGGAGTGGTGCTACTACAAGTGCTTTTGGAACAGAAGATGCATCCAGAGGCTGTGGCAAACTACTGCTGGAAGTACCGCAGCTGTAGGGACAACCACCACTTGCTTTTTACTTTCTCCTGACTGAAGCACAGCCATGCAGTTTTGCTCCATCACTGCTTATACACATCTCCTTTAACCTTTCTACCTTCTCCTTTTGACTCTTGCTTAGTGCACAAGCCTTCATGCTCCACTTCTTCACCCCCTGAAGGCCCCAGATAACGATGTGCACCTAGCTAAAGAGGGATGTGTGTGACTTGGTCCAGGCCTTACCCGTATTTCTCTCCTGGACACAAAAATGGGGCTCAGAGGTCCTCCCAGACCTGCATGGCAGAACTGTGAGCCCAAGGAGCTATCAGTGCTACCCCTCTAATCCTTCCTTAGTCCTTCCAATTGAGTAAATCAAGTCTCCTTAGCTACCTCCCTCTTGTACAGATCCCTATAAAAAATATGAAGATGGATATGGATGAAATAGAAATGGAAACATGATGGGTGTAAAAGCACCAAAAGAAACAAAGAGTCAGGTTTCAAAGAATGGTCTGTATTGGTAAACCAGGGAGATGACTGACAGCAGTCAAACAGGTGAAATCTGGGGAACGTGCTGTTCACATCTGGGCAGAGGGCTCTGATAAGGTCCCAGCATCGATGACTTGTCAGCAGAAGACCCGTGGTCTGGTAACAGGAGGAGGGAAACAAGGTGACAGCACTTCACATATACTATCATCCTAAGTGGAAAAAAAAATGATACCTCTAAAGATATCCAAGATGAGGAAATGAAGAAAGCAAGCAATGATTTACAGAGACAGATGAAAGATTGTGATGCAATGATAACTGCTAATTCCTAAATGTTTTAAAAGACCTGCCCAAAACTCAGTTCCTTGTCAGTCAAGAAGAACCCAAGAGACACAGTGAGGACTTCAGTTTCCCACACGTCATCTTAGTCCCAGCACTTGGATACACATGCCTTGGTGTGGTGTGTAGGGTATGAGAGTGTAAGTAGTTAAAACCACCTTACAGAGCAAGCTAAATGAAACAAAATGCCCTTCTCCCTTCACAAGGTCTCACACTGAGCTTTGTTACGCTTAACTGTGACACTCTCAATTCAGCTAGTTTTAATCTAGGCGACTTCTCAATAAAATGGATGCCACATTTAACTATCCTGCTGACCACAAGCTGGGGAGAACCATGAGGATAATACACACACCCATTGTGAAACCTATTCTGAGCTAACCTATCATGACTCAAAAGCTGGTTGTTATTGCACTACTGGATACAAAGGCTCTGAAGCAGAGTGGGATGCTCGGTGCGCTCATTTGCATCTCATTACCCAGCATGCTCTTCCTCCTCAGAGCTATTTTCATAGCAGCATTGTTGTCCGAGCCCTGGGAACAAGTGGAAAGATTTGGTGACTTTGGATGCATGCAGTTCTTTTCTACTTGCCTTGCTGCCCCTTTATAATGAAAGG
Source organism: Microhierax caerulescens (assembly GCA_035590215.1). Classification (NCBI taxonomy): domain Eukaryota; kingdom Metazoa; phylum Chordata; class Aves; order Falconiformes; family Falconidae; genus Microhierax; species Microhierax caerulescens. The sequence continues at coordinate 10,802,764 of JAVJGJ010000014.1, read as the reverse complement.
CTTTGCAAAGTGGTGAAAATGAATCAATTTTCCATTTTTAAGGCTGTATGGGTGGAGTTTTTTTTCAGCAGTTTAAGCTATCAGCAACAAATCTTGAATTACAAATAAGATTACAGAAATGTGAGCCTAATGTTCCTCTCTACAAGGTGCTCAAGCATGAAGGTTTTGATCGGAGAGTAAGAAATGAGATTTAACTTCCTTCTGATTTAAGTTTCATTTGTACAAAGAACCTATTCCAGCAAAATGTGATTGCAAGCTCATTATTCAGTGAAGGGCAAATATCTTCAATCGTAATCCAGTAAGATCAGCAGCTTTCTCGGAATGTTACAAGCCTCAATGAAGAGAACTGAACATACTGGCTTCTGTCATTGTCTACATGTAAGACTGTGATGATTTCACCCTGTCCAATTCATTTCAAAAGCTGTAGCTTCCAATTAAAAGTATAAGTTGTCAGCCAGAATAAATGTCTATCATTTGAGCCAGAGCAGTTTTGGTTTCTGGCAGTTTTACTGCATCAAAGGGTTGATTTACAGATCAGTTACAAGTTTTTTATTCAGTACTAAAGGGAATAAAACTGCCTCAGACACAGGACTCAAAACAACACTAAGTTACTTAAGTTTTCCATAGTTTTTTGCTTTTTTATCAAGTTGGAAATAGATCTTCATTCCTCAGTGACTCTATAGCACTTCAAAATAATTTTAAAAAAATTCCACAAAAATCTAAGAACTTCAACATCAACCTTAACAGCATCTAGCATACAAAGATTACATTGTACTTCATAAATGTCAATGAATTCAGCACCAAAAGTCTGTGTGAGGTATGAGGTTAATCCCTGCAAAGGTTAAACAGATTTTGCCCATTTTACAGACAGGGAATCTTCGCTTAAAACTACGTGCTGAAGCCTGGTGCAAGCCACCGCAGAGGCACATTCAGAACTCATCTTCAGTCTGTCAGGTGTGTGCTTTAAGAATGTCAGCAGTCTTGAGACTCCTCCCTAAGGGAAAAAAATAGCTAAATATAGGTAAAACCAATGTATAAATACATGATAGAAAGTGTCTGGACAAAGAAAAACCATGAGTTTCTGGGTTTTTGAGGCTAAGACTCAGTACCGCCTTAAAACACACGGAACATTTGCTCCTTGGGCTTCACATGGCAGGAGGCTGAGTGGCATTTCACAGCAGGATCCTGTGATGATGCATTTAATTGTTTGTGCTCTATAACCCTTGATGAATCAATTAGGCATTCTCACTCAGCCAAATTATTCATTTTACTAGTAGTATTGTTTTTACAGCAATAGCACAGCCCTAAGTCTAGAATCTGGTCACATAGGATCCAAATGGAACAGGGTATACCAGTTGTAGGTTCCTAGGAAGTGCTTGGTGAAGTTAAAACATCCAGAGATAAAAGGCAAAAGAATTAGGTATTTGAAACATTTTAATATGGAGAAGATCAATGTCAGCTTCTTTAAAGCCCAAATCTACCCCAAGCACACTGCACTGACTGTGCTGGGGTATCACAGAGACGTGCAGGAACTGGGAGCAGTGACTGGAGACTGTTTGGCAGCTGGGATGGGGCTCTGTAGGAGCCAGGATAATTAATCACATGAAGAACTAAACACAGTTTTAAGAAGGCCATGATATCTTGTAAGAGTGACACAGAACTGAGTGCACTGCCGGAGCACCTGGACAATGCTGGTAGCTACTGCACAGAGCGGTGATGGTGGCACAAACCCACAGATGCACCGAGAGCTACAGTGGCTGCTTCTCTTCCACAGGCAATACTCCCGCAAGCAGGTAGAAATGATTCGAGGCAGCAACAGTACAAAGTAAGAAAATGCACAGTAGTTCGTTAAAAAAGAGAAATGAGCAACAGTTCATTAAAAGTTCACTCAGACACACTATGCCTGGAAGTAATTGTGCTTTGTCAGTCAAAGGAAGAAAGACAAAGAAGTAAGATTAAATGCACTTTCAGTACGTGGATTTTGCTGAGTCAGTAAGTATTCCCCCAGCCGCACCACCAAAAGCCTTCTCAAAGCCAAGGTGCAGGTACCACGCACCAGAACAGGACCCTGATTAACCAGTACAGGTAAGACTCTCTGTACTCACCTACACCCCACCTGGCTGACAAACATCCATGCACCGTCCAAGGAGAGAAACAGGCACTTCATAAGCATGATTTGTACGTTTTACTTTAAATAGCCAAGCTGAGAGAAGATAAAATGCAGTTTAGGGGTATCTCTCCTATATGGCAGTTTCTAAAACTAGCTCAGGTGCAGGTGACTACAGTTTCATAAGGGGAGTCCCACCCTCTGTGTCCTAAGGTATAAAACATATACAAATGATACAGGCAAATGAGGGAGGTGGAGTGGGGCTCTCTTGTCCCAGGTCTTCCTGGATTTTGGGCTGTCAGCATGGCCTTATGATATAAATTAGAGCAGCACCAGAAAGCTGTGAAGCAGCTCTGAATCCCTTATTCCAGGTTACATCACTCTCTTTCCCATCATTGATATTTCTTGAGGAATCTCCGCTGACCGGCCCCTTTCCACATCTCTGTGTGAGAAGGGACCTCTCCTGTCCCTTGGCTCTAAGAGTTCCCTCATCCTCTCTGGCCATTGGAAGTCAAGGAAGGAGACAGCACCTGTGATCCTTATTTCTGCTGCTGAGATAAATTCAACATTCCATTCAACTTTTATTTCTAGGTCAAGAAAACGAAGATAGATTAAACACAAAAATAACTGAGCATTCAGTCTGGAAGCTGCTGCAGCACTGCGCTTCCAGCCTGCGGGACCCCAGAGAGCCTCCTGCCTCTGACTATGCCAGTTATTGATTTTTGTACCAAAACATTTACACTGGCACAACCCCCAGTGAGTGCAATAATAGGGGTATAAAGGTGCTTTATACTAGCAAAGATTATGAGATAAACAAGCTCATTTATACCACTGTAACTGCATTCACTTCAGGGTATTTGTACTGCTTTAATGATACCAGCGTAGTTAAAGCAATGCAACTTGTGTCTACAGACAAGACCTCAGCCTAATGGTAATTAACACAGACATTTCCAGCCACCCTGAGCAGCTGAGGTTTACGTTAGAAATGGCAACTGACCCATAACGATTTACAACAGCATCAGAAACCTCTATAAAAGAGATCCACTTTCAATTGCTTTTGCCACATTTGCAGGAAGGATGTTTATTATGCCCCTTTTAGCAGGAGGCCCCAAGAGCTAAAAGTTGCTTGTGGCCACTATTCTCTTGCATCTGGACAGCGAAACAACAACAACAACAACAAAATAATCAATTCAGCCAGTGACATTTTGCTGTGAAAGAGCTAAGCCAGCGCAAAACCGCTGATAAAAGTGGCAGTTAACCCTGTGCTACCCTTATTGTTCTTTATTCACAAGCTCTGAGTGCTGGAGCGGCCCATGGGGTGCAGGAGAAGGGGCTTTGCCATCTGTTGCTAGGGCTGACATCACCCCTGTTTGCTCAAGCATCGCCTCACGGGGCTCCATTTGCATCATTAATCAGTGCTGGCCCATTCAGCGGGGCCTCGGCTGTCAGCTCCTGAGCACCTTGCTGCAAAAGGGACCTGCCAAAGTGCTTGGCCTCACTTGGAGAGAAGTTTGGATATACATCAAGATTCATTTGGACAGAGGATTTGTCAACTTGTCCCGTGAGAAATTACACCCTGCACCGTATGTAACTTGACAAAGGGAGAAAAAACAACCCCAGGAAACCACCCCCTGCTCCCATAAGCACCCTCCATGGGTTAAATGTAACTCCAAACCACAGAAAACCAGATCGTCCTTTCTGCTGGGGCTGGATTTGCCAAGGGGCTGCTGAACCCATCAATGGGATAATGGATACACATTTTGCTTAGCTTTGTGCTCCTGGTCTCTTTATCCCTCTTCCCTTAATAATCCTAGTACAATCTCACGGGAAACTACAAAAAATTCCTTGTCCAGAAAAAATTGAGGTTTAATAAAAAAACCTGCCAGTGCAGACAGGTGGGAATGCTGCCGCTGGACAGTCAGGGAGCTGATGCACAGAGGGGCTTAGTGGCTTGAGCAAGGTCAAACACATAGACATGCATGAGCAGGGAAAGACCAAAGCGCTGTCTGCAAACACTGCAACAGTACAGACACCAACTAGACACACAGACTCCTCGTTTCCAACCATCTTCTATTTTCCCAAATGTCTAAGTAGGTCAAGCAACATTAGGATAAACAAAGGGCATGTCATCTTTAATACCTATCTATATATATATGGCATAAATATGGAAAATGCTTAACAAAACTGACATATATATCGAACAGGTTTCCAGAAATACACAAAATTTCTATTTGGAGTTGTGTTTTCTCCTTAGGGATGAAGAGGGGAACGTAAATACAAGTTACTTTTACAGGGAGCAGATCTGTAACTGAAAAATCAGTAATTCTTTAAATGTGAAACTGCAGACAGGACTCATCTTGAGACAAAGACACCTAAATTGAGGTGTTTGCGTGTGGTGTAGAGAGCTCATCAGCACACGTTCGGCTCAGTTGCCTCCACCTAAGCATCTAGGGCTTTTGGTGCTTCCCCTGGTCCCAGTTGTTACTGGAGAGACACAGCTCTCCTGCAGGTCCTGTGGATGCCTCAGGTATCCCAGAGCTTCTCATTTAGCCCTCCATGCCCATGTCTGGAGTGCCTTCCTCCCACTTTGAGGGAGAAAAATAAAACAGTACTTTGCCTGCACGTTCCTGAAATATGATGATGGGGAAAAATCACTGAAGAATAATTTGGTTTCCTAATTTCAGTGACTTTAATTTCATTTTCATCTTAGGTGGCCTGTTTTCCAGGCCCTAACTGACACCAAGCTGTGCTAATTAATACCTTCCTACACTGCTCAGCACCAGTGATAGCCTCCCCCCCAAGTTTTTTTGACAAAATTGGGCATCAAATGAAGTGCTTTTCTCACTGAATCTCAGCTTTCCAACAGTTGTGTTTTTTTGTGAACCCCCCCCCCCCTTCATTACAG
>JAVJGJ010000014.1:10754879-10797652 GCA_035590215.1 Microhierax caerulescens | reverse complement strand
CATCAAATGAAGTGCTTTTCTCACTGAATCGCCGCTTTCCACCAGTTGTGTTTTTTTGTGAACCCCCCCCCCCCCTTCATTACAGTGTTTTTAATTTCCATATTTTTCCTCTAAAATTAGGAGTTTGGATTTGAGGATCCCACTGTGCTGTCTAATAGTGTCTCTTCATGCCTTGATGCAGTCCAAGTTCCAACAGCCCTCATGTCCCAGAATCCCAACGGGACAAAACCTGCTGCCCAGAGGAAGTTCTCTGTGTGGGTTGCTCAGCCCAGAGGAACATGAGCTGTAGAAAATTGTAGTATTGGTAGTAATACTCTCAAAAGACCAAATAATTATTTTAAGTTTTGATTTTTCACCCCCAAAAATTCAGATTTGGGGGGGGTAGGGAGCAGGGATAAGGAAACTCAGACTCTTGTGTACTTCATACAGTGATATATAACTCTGTGGTGTGTCACCAACTGAAAATCCTCCTTGCAGAAAGTGTTTCTTGGCTAATGACACATATTTGATTTCTGCAGTACTGTCATCCCTGACTGTACAATATGTCCAATCTGGAAGCACTAAGGAGCTGAGTTAGAACCCAAATAGCCCTTGAACGGTGAGTGCTCAGGGCTGCAAGCAGATACACCTATTTGCCTGCCCTTCCCAACACACTGCTCCTGAGTGGGAACTGCTCACTTTTTCCCTGCCCTGCTACCCCAAGGGAGGGGGCAAAGGGCTGGCTTCGGGCAGGGGTCTGCAAGATGCATCAGCCACAGGAGACAGCGTGTCTCTGTTCTTGCTGCACGCTGCCCCTTCTGCAAGAATGATACCACCAAAATATACAGCCTTAAATGAAGTTGTTTGATACCTCTATATTAAACCATCTTCTAACAGGGAAAAAAAAAAAATCATCAACCCACCATTCAGTAATTTTACACCGTGGCAGCACCATGCTGTCACAAGAATAGGATTAATATTTTAACTGATATAACACAAACACCACGCAGGATGGAAGTCACCTTGTCTAGTTTTGGCTAAGTAAATCTGGTGTCCTGTCTAAACCTGTAATCTAGGTTTCTGCTGCAAGAGGCACAGGAGGGGCTGCTTGGCAGCCTGGACCGCTGCTCTCTGCCTGCTACCTACAGGCGAGTCTGCACGTCTGCCTTAACACAGATGCCTAACTCTGAAACATGACAGTAAATAAGATTAATCCCATCCTTCATGGCCAGCAGCACCACCACAAAAGCTGTCCTCAGCGCTCCTTGCTCCTCTCCTTTCTCTCCCCTTGCCCATTCAGACATAATCAGGAGGTCCCTGGGCGGCAGCACGCTGGTACTCAGAAGTCTTCGTTTCTTTTGGCAATTTAGTCCTGAGGTTTAGCTGTTTATACAGGAAGACTTAATGAGTACAGTTACTTGTGTGAAAACACAAGCATCTGTGGTTGTGAATATGGCTAAATTCAGCCTGCAACCTCAGCTGTCAATAGTTTATTATCTTTTATGAATTACAATAAAATTAAATCACATCCCCTAATTATAAAGGGACTATTTGGAGAAGTCTGAAAGAGGTGACCTGCACTTTTTGGGCAGGAGTGCGTTCGCTGTGTGACCTTCCGTCACCCTAAGCATAACGAAGCAGAAATAATTGGGAAATTCCCTCCAATTGCACCTCTCAGATTGTGCTTGCCGCTTCTCAAGGCTGTCATCGCACTGCCGCCTGCTCGCCGTAATCGCTGCTGGCACGGGACGTGCTCGTACCACGCTGCATTATTAGCAAGCTGTCAGACACCGGCGACGCAGAGCCCCAGTGCCAACACCGAGAGAGTTATAGGGGTAATAATGTTGTTCATTAGGTAAAAATAACTGAACTTTCAGAAAAAAAAAAAAAAAACCAAACCACAAAACAAAACCAAACCACAACACCAAACTCCAGTCTTTGGTTGAATGCTATTTTCTGTCTTTCCCCATGCCGAGCGCAGGAATGGGTTTATGAGGTGGATACAAGGTGATGCTGAAGAGCAGTGATTTATTTGTAGAATTCTGTCTGCAAGCCTACAAGGGTTGCTCTGTGTGTGTGTGTACTTGCTATGTTTCAATTGCTTTTATAGGCTGGGTAGTGCCTGTAAGCCAAACCCTGAGTAAGGACTCGAACACGACCCATACCCCGAGGAGAAGAGCTCTAGGTGCCACCGTGACTCAGACACGCTCCTGAGTCCCACCTACTCCCATGCATCCCTGTTGTGTCCCAGAGGCTGTCACCCACAATGGACCTGTGACAGTAACACAGCCTGGCACGGCTCCCTCTGCCCCCGCTCCTTGGAGGGTCCAGAGGGAGGAGAAGAAGCCACCCACAGGGTCCCCATCCACCCACTCCCAGCAAGGGGACGGAAAAGTGAGCAGTGACCCCCTGCATGGCCAGCCCCGTATTTTGAGCAGCCGGCAAAGGAGGGGGGGATTCACACTCTCAAGTAAAAAAATATCCATCACAAGTCAAAGTCCAGCTGTCAAACAGTTCATTCCTTTATATCATCTTCCCTTACATAAGGAACAGCCTCTCAGTTCAGTTTTCAACCTAACACCTCATTCAAATCTCTCCTGGAGCCCATAAAAAAATCTGTGAAAGGCAGTAAATATTTCAAGAACAACTCCAATTTACCTCCCTCTTACCAACTTCTCAGCATATCCACTACTCCGCTTCTCCCGGTTCTGTTGTAAATCCAGGATACAGGAATACCATTAATTTGCAGCAATGATGCCTGTTCAAATATTACAAAGACAACAGGATAATAAACCAATTTACAAGTAAGGTGAAACACTTAACAGCCGACCTTCTCTCTGTGCCAATGAAATCAATAGCCAAAATTTCCCCTCCTACAACAAATGTAGCTCAGGGGTTTGCTTGCTGTACCTCTCTGCACAGCGTCTGCATCTATGCATTCACGTGGAGTGCAGGGCACGTAGCGTGGGATGGCACCTTTCCAAAGGATATGTGCTGTATTAAATGGAAATAAAATATGACCATATATTTCCTATCCTCTCCAAATGATCGAATGTAAGATTCATTTACAGACACAGCTTAGGAAACTGGTCAAAATCTGTGTCAATTCCAGCAACAACTGAGAAATATATTTCTGGGACTTTTATTTCTTGCTTATATAAACGGTCAATACTCAACGGTCAAATGCCGATTTGAAAACGGCATTTCAGCCAGCACTGCTTTTTAAACTGGCACTTAGGAGAACAGCTTCACACATGACCATCTGAGATTGAAGACCTGTTTTACAGAAATGAGCAAAGGCTGGGTAAATGCTGGACCCATAAGAGACAAATGATTCCTCTCCTCAAAACACCTCTGAGAAGGGAAGCAGTGGACAGTACACTGCCCTTGGGTGAGGCCAACTTTTTGGCGCTGGCACCAGCTTACTAGCCACTTGGCAAAGGTGATGATCCGTCATCCACACCCATTTTGTCAAATCTCATCACACTTCTTAGCATAGGAGTAAGACTTGATGTGCTGATGAGGTTTCTGTCTTCACAAATCAGAGACAAAGGGCAAGAGGAACGATCACCAGTAACCAGGGCTTGCCTCTGCTGACCTGCACAGGGCTCCATTCTCTACCATATCCAGGCAAGGTCCACCAAACATCCAGGTCAAGGTATTGCTAGAAACTAGGAAAGACCACAGCCCTGAATGGCAACAGTGCATCGGCATGCTGGCAATGTCTCCCTCGGAGCCAGCTTGCCAAGCAAACAAATCTGCACCTGAAGGAATTGTAGGTCACTGAAGTGAAGGCTCAGCAGGACGATTTGAGTTATTATGCACTTAGGGATAAGGCGCAAAACCATATTTTACTAACTACTTTAAATATTCAGATGTAATAATTTGGGGTACTACAAGTACCTTAAAGAAGGTACAAGATACCTTAAGAAGTCAGGTTTTTAAAAGACTGAAAACCAGCACCTTGTGAAATCAGACCCCTGTTCACTGTTTCATTTTGTCTGCTCCTAAACTGAAATAACTATTCGTAATGAATTTTTTTTTCATAATCAGTCCAAATTTAACTAAGGATTTTAAAATAAGGATAGACAATACTGTGTGTTTAAATCTGGCACAGGGCACAGCTCTTCGGAGTCAGTCCTATCTGCTAAATTCCTCTTTTCATGCTGAGGTCAGTTACAGATTTTACCAAATACAGTGTCCCTCCCTTTAATTGCTGAGTGTAAGTTTGTGCTTTTTTTCTGATGCTTTGCAACCACGTGGCTTGACATCTCTGGCTCCAGATCTCAGGCTTTCAGGGAAGGACTAACTGCAGCTGAAAGCCAACCACTACAGAAAAGCAGGCTTTTCTTTACCCCGTGCTTGTGACTAGCTGTGAGAGATCCAGGCAAGAGTGTCCACCTCTGCAGGCAACTGAAAAATGGAAAGAAATCCACAGCTGCCAGAGGACAAGGAGATGGAAAAGTTGAAGGTTCCTGAGTGATCTTCACAGACATTGAGGCAATATGAGAGCCTGGTTGCTGCTTCTGTTTAGATATTTAGGTTTTAGATGTTTAGTTTCGGTATTAGGACAGAATTTTTTCACTGAAAGGGTGGTGAACCATTGGAACCAGCTGCCCAGGGAGGTAGGTGGTGGAATCACCATTTCTGGAGGTATTTAAATACTGTGTAGATGTGGTACTTAGTGACATGGTTTAGTGGTGGCCTTGGCAGTCCTGGGTTAATGGTTGGACTTGATCTCAAAAGTCTTTTCCAACCTAAACGCTTCTATGATTCTGTGATAACCTGGGAAGCACGTAGAATGGGGCAGAGTGGGGCTGAACAGTTATCACTATTGTCCCTCTTTGGGTAGGAAGGGGGGGGTAATCCATACGAGAAAAAAAAAATGAACGCATCTGTATACGCATACATACAACAAATGCAATAACAGAGCTCTGGGTCTACAACCCTTGTAAGTCTTGCGGGGAATATATTAGGATTCTTTGCTGAACAAGGATGAGAGGAAAGCAAGGAGAAGCAACGGTGGTGGAGGCCCCTCCACACAAGGCAGCTGACGGATCAGATAGACCTGTCTGACTCTCCTATTATAAAAGTTTTACAAGCATCTGCACCTGATACACTTGTCAGAACATGACGGGTCCAGATAGTCGGTAATCAGGCTGACAACTGCACCAGTTTCTCCTTTGCTTGGGTAGCTCCAAGGAGTAATCGACGCTGCTGTCAACTAGAAGCCATCATTTAAATACGGGGATCAAGCACATCTTTTCTCAGTAGTTTCACAGGCACCCTGTTCAGTGCCTGTTTGCAGACGAGATGATATTTTCTCAGCATAAGTTTATCCAAGATCTACACTTCTGCTTACCCATCTGGTCTTAAGAGATAATTCTCGGGCATCTTTTGTTCTTCTTATTCCTAATGCACTCTTTGCTTGCTTAGTTAAGCTGAGGAATAACTCAATTTATTTTGCCTTCAAAAAGGATATATTACAGAAATCTACTTCCTCTGAAGATGACAAGCTTTTTAATAGATATCTATCCTTTTAATAGACAAGAATTACAAAGGTCATGAAAAATCCCTATCCTGTTAAGATATCTTCACATGTATATTGCTAGCAGCAAAATTAGGAGGTCAATGTATCATTTTGACAGTATAAATTTTTAGTGGAAAATACTTTGTATCCCATCTAGTCCTCTTCTATTATAGACTGAACTATACTAAAAGCTTACCCTCAGCCCTGGGAAGACATCTTTCCGTATCTGTGGCTAAGATACAGTCTACACTGAGGATTGGAACAGCACATAAGAAAGCAATATTAACTACCACCACTTTTTAAGACACCAAGGCAGTCGCTGCAATATGACATACACTAGAGACCAACAGGAAGGATTTACACAAATTCGACACCGAGCTTCTGTTTCTGCATATCTTTTGCAGTCACAGAATATATTCTTTCTCTCTCACATACACACAGATCTAAAAAAAGCAGGTGATCTGTACCCACATGGGCCAAGTTTCTTTTATTTTTCAGAAGGGCTTAAAATTTATGCTTGCACCTATGGAAGTGAGGATCTGTTGTAGCTAGACAACGTAGCTAGCAACCAGTAGCTCACTGAAAGCTACTTGGGGGATCTCTATTGAAACTTGTAATTGTATTTACATCTGCCTGGACAGCAGGGAAAAGGTGAAGAGAAGCAAGAAGGCAGATTGGTGCAGATAACAGGCTGAGTTGTAGCTGCTCTGCAGGTTTTCCCTAAGGCGAACCCGTTTGCAACCCTGTAAGGGCAGCTCTGTGCTGGAGCCACTGAGCTCTGAAAAGGTCAACCTGTCTTTCCAAAGAGGACAGAACGAGGGGTTAGAAGACACTACTTTCTCCCTCTCTCTAAAGATATATTACTCCTCACGTAATGCAGAATGCACTGCAGACAATCTTTATTGATTCAGGTTCAAAATGTGTGATGCAAGTTTGAGAAAAGCTGTAGGTGGGTCAGCATATCTCAGGATTGGACTCTGGGGCATTAAATATAAAACCAGTAAATTCAGTAACAAAACCAATGGGAAGGTGATTGGACAAAAATGTTATTTCCAATTAGTTAGGTTTTGTAGGGAAACTTCAGTAAGATTTCCTGAATTTATGTGATAACGTAACTGAAGACAACACCCCTCGTTCTTCAATTTTAAACTAGCTTAACTCCACCGACTCCTCTGCTGCTACTTCCCGTTCATGCTGCTGTGACTTGGATGAGATGTAGACCAAGCATCCTAATGACATTATAATTAATCATTCAGCACAAGCCCTCAATAACATTTTCAAAACTGCAGCAAGCGGAAGCAAGTACATAGAATAACCGGTTGGTAATGTTCTACTGCTGAGACAAAGAGACATTGTGTCAAGCCTGTTTTTGAAAGACTGAAGCAGCCCCAAAGAACACATCACTGACACAGAAAATTACCAAACATTTATAAATAATACAGTATGCTCAGACCTATCACACTGCAAACAAAACAGATCAGCAAGCTATCAGGCAGCTGATGAGAGAGGAAGACACGAAGTCAGACAGCCTGAAGTCAGCCAACTGATGACAACTGGTGTCAGCGACAGGGCAGGTGAACCGGGGTTTTAACAAGGGCTATAGCAAGGGGGGCTGCGACGGTACGAGCCGCCTTCGCGGGCCTGACTGTTCTTATAACTGCACCAGGCGCCAGCTCCTGCAGCTACAGCCACGGCTCGGAGCCCTCCGCCGCCGGCACGTCCTGCGAGAAAATCGAGGTAGAGGGAGCGGGGTATGGGAGTGAAAGGAGAAGTCTGATGACAGAGATTATCTGCAGCAGCAAAGTGGAAGTGACATTGAAAGTAAGCTTCACGGATAATAGACAAACGCAGTCAGGAAATCCTAAGTACTACTAAAAGGCTCTGCAAACGGATATATCTATTATAAGAAGCAATATAATTGGCTCTTTTGAAGTCTGAATGTCACTCAAAAGAGTTTAGCAAGACAAAGAAGTAATAAATTACATCTGCAAGGAGGTTCCTTCCCCAAACCATCGCTGAACAGTAATGCTAGATAACAGGTCATAATGCTACAATTTAGTGCTCCCGTCAGACAGAAATTTAGGTAAACTAGCGTTGTGTTATTTACAGGATTCGACTGCCAGGGTCAAATCATCACATCAAATCAAAATTGGTAAAGAAACCTAATGGATACTAGGTATATGAACTAAACCAAGCTGTAAAATCCACCTCCCTTCTCCTCTTGTTGACATCCCAGTGCCACAGGCAGACTGATACTTGCTTCATAACATACCCTCAGTTTAGCCTTTTTTCCTGAGGTAATGAGATGACAAGATTGTGCTGTCCGATAAAAGGTCTCGATCGCTTTTGTGCTGCCTGATAAAAGCCCTCAATTGCTTTCATTAGGTAATTTTGACAAAATTTAACAGAGGGGTACAGGACTCAATGACACTAATTTGACAGAACTTGTTAGACATTTCAGGAAACCCAGCAGCTGTGGACAGGAGAGACTGACGAGTTCAGGAAGGTGGTGGTGGATCCACCACGACAACAGGTAGAAGCCTCAGCATTAGTGGACACCAGCAGGGATGGCAATTCCTGAGCTCCTGACTCTGGCTGGGGGGTGAATCCAAAACCTTATGTCCTACCTCTGCAGAGAACAACCAACCCAAACCTCAAGGCATGTGTGTGGAAACACAGAGAAACCTCCTGGCTCTTCCTTTGGGCACTGCACCACGGCAAAACAAAATATCTAAAATTAAATGGCTCTGAGAGAAAGGTCAAACTGGATCACCAACCTAGAAACTCATTCATGGAGAATCTCAGACTGGAAATCCTCTAATGTTATGTTGGCTATTTTAATGCAGTTGTGGTTCAGCAGGAGACACCAAAGCCTGCCTCAGCGGCAGAGAAGAGGGCCTGGACCATGCCCTCCCAGGTAAAGGCTCATAACACTGCAATGGAAAGTCACATTTTCTTTTCCTCCCTCTGCAAAGCTTGCTCTGCTTTACTTCTGTTCTTCCATTACAGAAAATCATGAATTCTGTTTTGCACTGAGAGCCAGCATAAAAGAAAGGGTATATATAGTCATCAGTTTAGTGCCTCTTACCTAGTGCACTCATCTCCTGGAAGAAGAGAAATACCATCTTGAATCTTTGGGGCGAGAGAACATTAAGTTTCCCGGGTAAGTGCTGAAGCCACTGCCTTAATACATCAGAGACAGAACCCCTCCATCCTCCCTACAGCTATCTTCAAAACCAGCGTGGCAGTGACAAGGTGCAGGGAGCCCAACCTTATCAACAGCCATTCCTTACACTCAGAGAAGCCTTCCTGGATAAAAGCTCACACCGTTTTATACACAAATTACAATCTAGGCTGAGCAGTCCTGATGAGAACACAGAGATCCAGGGCCCTGGGATGGGGCAAGCATGCAGTATTAACGCTGATGTATTGAAAAGCTGGAGAGGCCTCAGGGCAGTGTGTAAGTAATTATGGCTTTTGGGACTGCAATATTAGATTTAGGTATCTAAATTCTAAGTCTCGTTTTAAGCCATCGTTGTTTTCTGGATGTGGTCCCTACTGACTAGTCAATAGAAGCAAATTTCCTCTCGCCTAAGTGTAGAATAATGACTGTACACCTGAGTAACCACCTGAGTGTCCCTTCACAGCCAGTGCAGCCCAGCTCCAGAAACGCTGGCTTTTTAGGGGCCCACATTTGGTTGAGCCATCCCACCTCAGCTGTTCATTGCACACACAAAAATCTAAAACTAAACCGTATTTTCTGTGGCCTGGAGGAAATCCATGCAGATCTGGGAATTACGTTGAGGGGGAAGCAGGCACTGGATCCTCGTATGCTTGCTGGGAGAGTTGGAACGACCACAGAAGAAGAAGGGGACGACAAAAGGGAAGGGTTTGCCACACAGTGCATGCTCCTTCCCAGAACCAGCACTAGCCTCAGGCACACAGCAAATACTTTAACTACCCTTGCATACTGCAGGTCCATCCATCTCACACGCACAGCGCTACTTTCAAGACTAATCCCAAGCAATTTCCTACAGACAGTTATAAAACCCAAACAAGGTGATTCCACAAAAATCCCAAAGCAATTTTAGTAGTAAAACACTGTTTGGTTTGTTTGTTTTTTTTTCCCTGACAGCCTATATTAGGAAGCAAACTCAATCATTGTGGCTCTTACTGTACAATTTAACCATCTGGATGCCACACGCAGTGAAAGGGCTGCATGTAGTCTAGGTTTGAGAAGTCACGCGCTGCTACGTCATGGAATTGTTTTTTTTCCCCCAGTCACAGCCTCTAGGGGCTTGTCTGTCTGGTTTGTGCTTGCGCTTTACAAAAACACGGTCACGCAAAAGTGACGTGAGCAGAGCTGAATGGCCAGAAGATCTGGGTCACGGCTTTGCATGGGGACAGTAGATGGTTCTCATCTGAAAACATTGAGGTTACACATGAAATTACGGGACACTCAATGGCATTTACTTAAGGAACACTGACTAGGTCAAATCTGGTTTCTGTAAAAATAATAATAAAAAAAGGAAAGTGGTTAGTAGCTACTGTACAAAGCCTTCCATCAGTGTGTCTCAAAGCAATTAAAAACATAGTTTAAAACAATACACCCATCTAAGAATTCCCACAAAACGTAGTCATTTTCCAGTCATGTTTTGCCATTTAAATACAAATGCACCTCTTCACAGGCAGATTTTCAATTCTTTACCCAAAGCTAAGTTCTATGGTGTGGCTTGCATAAAGGCTCCTTCACCCCCAGGCTAAGACTGGGGATCCCCCTGCCTGGGATGGTGATGGGACAGGGACTGTGGGGACAGGAAAAGCATGATGCCATGGCCAGGAGAGTCTCATCCTCCTCCATATGGAGCTGGGAGGCTGGTGGCTACACCAGGTGTATGAGTCTGGACACCAGGATTGCACGGGGTACGATGGGGCAGATGGGTATAGCCTTGCACATGCAGAATGAGATTCTCAGTCTCCACACAGGCCAGGGTTTCCAAGACAAAAGACCACGTAGACATTGAAAAAACATGGAAACTACAGGACTTATGTATACATCACTCCTGCTCACACTGCTTGTACAGCTGTGCCTTTCCCTGCCTTGCCCTTTCAAAACAGAAAGTTCAGACAGGCCTGAGTCTGGTTAGAGATGCTGTGCACTAGGTGAGTTTATACAATAATAATGAAACAGATCTTAAAGCACAAGAGTTGTTAGATTCCAAACTTAGTAACTAACAGAAAAATACTTGGAAAGGATATCCTGCCTCTTGCACAAAGAGAAGTAAAGGCACCCAGCATCAAAATATGTTTTATACAAGATTCAGCTTCAGGACAACTTGTTACTTTAGACACAGAATTCTTGTTAGATTTCAAGATTTGGACTGATGCAGGTAGTCAATGGATAAGGAGATATCTGGAATGAAGTGAGACAGGATTAAAACACTCCTAATTTCAGTGAAATAAATCCCAAACTTCATTATAAGTCTCTGATCTGTATTTGGATTTGCACTGGTAGATCCCTGAGGTAGTGTGGCTCCCTGGGCGGCACCAGCAGGATTAACCACTTAGTCCTTGTTTGGCTGCTACTGAGAGGAACTGTCAGAAGTCATCAAGTCAGTGGCAATTTTTGTAAACAAGGAATTGATTAAAATTCTGCACAAGAATCTTCCTTTTGGAGAAAACCTCAGAGAATCCACAAGATGCCACTGAAAGCAGCTGGCAGCGCGTCTTCGTATAGCGTGCTCTGGCAAATCGCTCAGACTTGACCACGTTCAAAACCTCTCCAAGGCTCAGAGCCAGTCTTGCCTCTCCACGTTTTGTAGAGCCTGACTAACCCTTCCCACAGCTGCTGCTGCTGCATCTTCTGCAGCTCAGCACTACTCGGCAGCCTGGACCACAGAGATGCTGCTGGGACAGCCCTGCTGCTCAGGCTCACACCGCTTCTCAGGAGAGAGGTACGGAGGGCTGTCCCTAGAGCAGAGACGGCACTAAACTTGTAACTCCACAGTGCTAATGTGTGACTTTCACAAGGCCACAGAAGGGCTTCATGTTGGAACAAAACCACAGGCAGATTGCGATGACAGGCTCTAAACCCTGAGCAAGGGCATGAGAATTAGCCCCTCTGCTGCTGCGAAACAGCTTAGAGACCTTAAAACCACTTCCACTGTCTGATAAACCCATCTCGCCATATTCATAAATTATTTTTGAACCCCAGAATGCTGGAAAAAGCAGATGGAACAATTTAAATTAAAAACCCGCAGTCAAACTCAGCTTAAAACACTGACCAATTTGTACTGTAAATTATTAAACTCTGAACTGGCTTCCTCCACTCCTAAAAGTAGCCAATATCTTTAAATGCAGGATAAAAACCCAAACCCAATAACAACCAAAAAGCATTTAGAGGTTATTCCCTAACCATGGCTAGATGTATTGCATCATAAAATGTCAACATCAAAACAATATAGAAAAAATAATTACAGACAGTGTTAGTGTTGTAAGCTGATAAGGACCAGATGGTCTTTTGTATTTATGGTTTGCCTTGTGCATACAAATGCTTTTGGGATCTAATTAGCCTTCTACAAAACTCAAACTGGGTAATTACTATCATTATCCCCTTTTCAAATAAATCTGAAGTCTAAACTGCAATTAAGTTTTTTATCTTACAATTCATATCCACGCATTTTAAGAAATTGTTCTTTGCTATCTTTTCACAAATCTTCTTCTAGTGATTGACATAAATAAAATGCAAGAGCTTAAAATGATTCAAAAAAGGATAATTTTGTACAAAGAAGAATTCTCAGCTAGCAGAGGTAAAGCATTCCTGAGAAACGCCGCATTTGTGGTGAACAGGTTGCTGATTTCCTGAGCATTTGATTCTGCCACCTTCAGGGTTCTTGAATCACGTCCCATATTCCTATCGACAGCAATCACTAAAAACAAAGAACGAGGCACAACTGGCAGAGCTGCTGACAAATGCGTATATCAGACCTATAACTTCTCCTGTACATAGCATGATCATCTTTTATGTGACACAAGTGGCAGTCATTCTAATTAACTTTTGACTTGGGCAACACACAGGCTGATGATGGCCTATGAAAGGGTAGCAGTGCAAATAAGAAGAATGTAATTTTTATTGGTTTCCTGCCCTCAGGACAGTGAAACACATGACAAAGGTAGCATGCTACAGAAAAGCGTGACAGTACAATAACGCACACCACTGAATTCGTTTAATGGGGAATTAATCAAAATCTGTCCAAAAATAGATAGCAGATGAGATTACAATGTTGTAAGCTAATCATCTTCCGCCCCTGTTCACGACAAACGATTATACGTTACACAACTGCACTGCCATTTCCTCTCGCAAGAGAGAAAGTACTGAGATAAAAGCTGATGCTAAAAAAAATAACATTTCTGGTGATTAAGGGAGGACATACTAGGTGGCCAAAGTTTTAATGTAAATACCTCTTTTCCTGCTAAAATGATTTAATTACCTTCTACTGCTTTTTGAAGATCATTAATAAACAAAGTATCAAAGTCAGCACTAAAATCAGAGTGAAAACTCTGACGTTTCCACCTGGATTAGCTATCAAATAATAATAACCAGTGGTTTCTCTAGATAAACTGCAAACATGACCTTCTCCCATGCAAACTGCTTCCACTGGAAAAAACATTTAAATTTGACTGTTCGGTGAACAGGAGTTTAAGCATTTTTAACACACACACACACACACACACCCAACCCCAACTGCATGCCAGGTATTTCAGATATGGGACCACAGGATAACTCAGGCTGGAAGGGACCTCGGGAAGTCCCATTTTTCAAATTCACCACAGCACGGCTCATTTTCTGCGAACAAGGTTCACAATTTCCGTTTTTATTAAACTTTTCCTTTTTACAACACCAAACCTTGAAGCGTTGAACTCGGAAGATAAACATGGGCTCCTATGCCAATATGGAGAGATTTCCAATACTCCTGCTTGGTTTCCACACAGATACCTGAATCCCCATCACTGCCTGCGTTCCTGAGCCCACATCTGTCATGTGATGAGGAAATACGTTCACACCTGGCTGAATCTTGATGTGACTAAAATTAGGTACCCATTCGTCTGTCGTCTCATTTAGCTGCTGCGGCGTTGGGCAAGTGCGCTTAGAGCTTGCCTGAGCACCCAGGCAAGGACAGGCGAGCGTGGCCACCTTGCCTCTCCCACCTCCTCACCCAGAGATTAATTCCTTCTGCTAAGATACGTGAAATTGAAATTCGATTCGTTCTCTCCTCCTGCCCGGTAAAGACCAGAGATCTGAATCCAGGCTTGAAGGAGTGACAGGAATTTTCTGAGACATCCTCTCCTAGTGCATCCCTTTCATTAGGGAAAAAAATAATTCATGGAAGCAGGGGCAGAAAAACAGATTTCTCTTTTCCCAGCTGAGTGCCTGTATCACCTGGCTATTGAGTCACTGTCACTCTTTGCGGCCTTGTTCTGTAATGATTTCCATGACAACAGAGCTATCCGCTATTTGAATATTGTGGAGTCTGGGAAAAAAAAAATAATCTTTACAGATAATAATGCAAAGAAATCTCACAGATAATACTAAAAGCAAAAGGAAAAATGGCAAAACCAGCCACTATCCAGGAAGAAATCATCATCTCCGACTTGAGCAGGCAATTTCTCTGTTTGCAGGCTAGCAACAGAAACTGCTTATGTGTGTCAAAAGATCTCTTCTGCCATAGTGAGATAAATACATGCTTAGCTGCTGATTTCCTAATCTTCAATTAAGAAGACAAAAACCCTTCAAATCAAAATAAAACATTTTTGGGAGACTTTCATCTTTCCCTAAATGATACATCTGTAAACCAGACAGGCTGTGCCTCGGAATGGCCTATTTCTTTCTACTGATGACAGAGTCAGAGGAACACGGTGTGATTCAGGTTGGAAGGGGCATGTGGAGCACATACAGCTCAACACACTGCTCAGACTGGGACAAAAAGATCAGGTGGCTCAAAGACTGGTTGAATTTTGAACACTTCCAAAGATGAAAACTCCATAACCTCTCTGGGCAGCTGGTCCAGTGTCTGACCATCCTCTAAGTGAAAATGTCTTTCCCAATAATGTAGCTGGAATTTCTGTTTTGTAACCTGTAATCCTGGTGTTACAAGGATATGTAGACTGCAGATGTCTAAGCGTAGGCGAGGTGAACATTATCCTGAATTTTCTTCCATAGGTAGGGCAAATAATATTACTCTCTGACTGTCATGACTTTCTGATAGCCTGTGTCCAGCACTTGCAGGATCTATAATCTCAAAAGACCAACAGAGTCTTGTGGTATCTTGGGAGTGTGAATCAATACAAAATTAATACAGGATTGTATTGTGGGGTTTTTTTTATTCCCCTGCCCCTTTCCTCCCAGTTCTTCCAGTCTCATCGTTAACTTTACAGCGTCACAACACAGTCTCACACTTTTTTTAGCCATGGCAACCACTGAAAGAAAAGACAGGTGCGGAGAAAGAGGACCCAGACTCATAAGGGCCTTGCCAGCATGCTGCTTGGGCAAGGCACGAGCGGCAGACATCTACCACACTATTCCTGTCCATTCGTGTTCTCCAGTGGGAGGATGAGACCGGCTGGCTGAAGCTGACTGGTGCAAATGTATCCCTGAGTTCACATGTAAGCTTCTCTACTTCCTCCACCATGGGAATCTGTAACACTTGACTTCCTCTTCATCCCTTTCTGCATGCCTCCAAAGATGCCCACCTGTTATGTTAATGGAAGGATGACTATTCATCAAAGGAGACAGATGAGTCAGACCACCTGGCGATCAAATCAGAAAACTCCTCTTATCCTACAGTGGTGGAACATAAAACCCAAGTGGGTATGGCTTACGATGTAAAACAAGTACATCCTTGGCGGTGCGATACGCTTATCCAGTCAACTCTTAAGCGGAAGGAGGGCTCACAGCCAAAAGAGCCATTTTAAGGCAGAAGGTGTCTCCAGAGCCAAAAATCTAGGAAGGGTGAGCTGGTGGAAGGCAAGCTCAAAGGCTCAAGAGCCTTTCTTTCAGAGGGCTGCCACGGCTTCTCTCGGAGGTGCTCAGATCTGCGGGAGGTATCACTGTCAAAGGGAGAACATGGAAAGCCCATCTTTGTAGGCAATGCTAATGGAGCAGAAACTAGGGAGAGTTTCCAATTGGAGCTGGAAGGATGGGGAATTCATGGTTCTGGACCAGCATGAAATCTTAGCAGTGCAGTTGCAGCAGCACCATTAATGAGCATATTTCTGTAAAATGAAGTGAAACCTCCAGTTCCATCAATACTGATGGAGAAACGCAAGAAGTCTACCAGCACGGAACACCAATATTCACAGGGCAAGGCCATAAAGCCACGCTTTTGTCAACAAATTTGTCACTCTGAAACCATGCTTTGTTCTTGGATTTCACTAGAAGTTTGCACCCACTGAAGTTACTGCATGTAGCTCAGTCCCCTGCTATGGGAGCAGGGGCTGACTCCACTAGCAAAACTGGAATCAGCTCTCAGCGTGCTCGTTCCTGTCCAAGAAGTGGATAATACACAGACAGAACAATTCCCACAGATGTGGCAGTTGATGGGCACGGCCTCATAAACCTCTTATCACAGTGATCTCAGGAGAGCCACAATGTTGACCAAAGGAGTGTTCGAGTCAGGAGAAGATGGAGGCATCCTTATTTACAGAAGCCCCTTGGTGCCTGGTGGAAGCACGTCACATCTGAATTAAAGCTGACCTAAATGGTCCAGCTTCAAGCATGAGTTGGGCTAGATAACCTCCAGCAGTCCCTTTCAATGTAAACTTTTCTATAATTTGGCAGATGAAAAGAAATAAATTAAATAAAAAACAAAACAAAACAAAACAAACCACATAACAAAACAAAAGGAAAAAAATGGAGCTTATTCATAGGACATATGCAGGGTGTGAATGCTCTCTAATAACAGAGGTTGAGGAGAGCAGTAATTAATGCGGTATCATCCATGCTCCCTTTGCATGGGATACTTGAAGCATCTGAATACACACATGACAAACAGATACCCTAAGGAAAACGGTCTTGTCACTCGTGTGCTCGAGGTGCGTGGAGGTCTGCAGCGCAGTGTGCATACAGACAGGCACTCTAAGGATAACTACATTTTATTCCCCAGCATAAAACTCAATTGTCCCAATAATGGCATGGCTTGCAGCCAACAGCACTGTTGTGTTTTGCTCCGAACAATAATTGAGTTGACAGTCAATTTTTTTTACCGAGGGTTGAAATATCAGATTTGATCAGATATTAGTACTGATGCTGCTGCATTTTGCCAGCTTGCCAGTTTTTCTGGATGACAGGCAGATTTGTGATCACAGGACTATGACTGAGAGCCACAGCTGTGGTAGGACATTGCCTTGGCCACAGGTTCAGAGACTTGCTGCAGAATATAATACAGTGCAAGAGTGGAAAAATGGTTCAGACCCATGGGTGACAGGTGACTCTGTGTATTGATAGAGTCAATGAAAATGCCATGGTCCGCAATGCCATTGCTGTAACTCCCCAGTCAAACTCCTGCCCTCTTTGGACTTAGGATGAATTTCTAACGAGAGGGAAACACAACACAGATAAGGAATATGACAACATGTGTCTTTTCTGTAGCTCTGTTAAACTCGAAGCTGGTGATTACATTCAAACCTTTCCAGTCATTGGTTTTTAGAATTTTTTTCAGACTTTTATGCAGGGAAACACACTGTGCATATGGTTTAGTCTCCTTGTTTTCAAGAACATGCTTAGCTTCAGGAGTGTGCTTAAATGCCTTCTCAAACTGCTTTGTGATATGTGCCTTAACGCGGGCTGGCATAACTGCTTAGCCATGTAGCAGCTCACCCAAAAAGTTCTTACTACCCAGATGGCTCATTACACCTCTCTCTTGCAATCTCTGCTGGATGCCAAATGGCTCCTAAGTGAAGCTTAAGGAGCGGTACTTGACCTTCTGAAGCCATGTATAGTTGATAGCACTTGGGAAACCATCCTTCTTCCCCTTTATAAAAGCCAAGCAGCCACACTCTCCTGATGCAATGGTGGTGAACTAAGTTACTCAGCAGAAAAGTTTCATGATCTGAAAAGTATGCGAGCAGGAAGGGAGTTCCTAAATATGTACACATTGATGATCCTTCCTGAACCATGAAATGCAGCTTCCCCCATCAGAAGCTACACCTGCTGACACCCGCAAACCTCAGACAGTCCATTTCCAAAGAACTGAGAGTTAAGTGAAGACATTACGCGTGCCTATCATTCTTCCCCAATAACATTTTTTTTCTCTCTTAGCCAACTTAACCTTAATTTGACAGAAAGAGAATTCTCCATCCAAGTTCCTATGAATCTGATGAAACAAGCAGCCAACTAAAGGATGGAGGCCTACGTTAATGCCTCCCTGCACTCACGACTTCTGCTGACTTAGTGGTAATTAGAGAATCCACACGTCAAAAAAATGAATTATGAATGGAGGAGTCATACGAAATGGCACCAGCACCAGGAGATTTTTTTTTTTTTTTTTTTTTGCTGGAAGACCACGGTGAGCACAATCACCTTTCATGCACTTGCTGCATCGTTAATGGTCCTGTGATTTTTTATCTTTTTTGGATAATATTAACCAAGCATGACAGAGGGACAGCTAGAAAAAGGAGAAAAATACCAAAGCATTTATTTCAGTTATCCTCTAAAATCCCATCAATTAATCTCTGTAGTTGTGTGTAGGAGCCTATGCGTCACCATCAGAATACTCAGAATGGGAAGGTGAACGAGGGGAATTTCAGAGATGTAGAGGGAGAAGAGAAAATTCTGTTTTCCAAACTACAATTTAAAAGCATCTTTAGTTGTTTTTAAGCATGACTTAATATTTTTGTAAGACAGAAAACATGTAAGAAGTGCGGCTGCGGGAAAAAAAAAATCTAAGTAGAGAAAATTTCTTAATAATTATAAGTCATTACCATCAATCTTAACCAGCACACCTTTCTTAAAAACTGCTGTCAGGTATTGAGACTAATTCATGTACGTCAATTCTGGGGGGAATAGTAAGGAATAACAGGTTGGCTGCATGTGCCTGCAGTCAGCAGGACCAAATACATTCTTTTACAGTATATTATATTATGGTATAATTATAATAATATAATAATCACTAATCACTCCATTTCCAGCCCAGTAAAAGAACACGGTAATTGCAGCCAACTGACACCAACAGATGAGGAAACCCACCTCCCACAGTTGTGGATCTCCCCTGTACCCATCCTTTTTTGAGGAAACCTCTCCAAGAAGTAAGTTCCCAGAAGATGCTTGCAGGCTTATGGTCCTTTCTGGTCTGGAAATGTGCTTAGACCTGCAAGTTGAGAAAGAGGGTCCTGGGTGGACCCCCAGCATGTGCTCTCGATTCTGGTACAGAGCTGAGCCAGCATCTCTTCCAGGTACTTAAAGACTCTCTATGTCTTTCTACAGGGCCCAACTTACTCAAATAGAGGAGGGCCATAAGGTGCAATGTGCAACACTCCCCCAAACCCAAAATATGTGCACCCATAGCCTAAACAAATTGATTAGATGTATGCAGAATTTTAAACTGAATTTACACAGGCAAACCAAGCACAAAATCCTATTTATTTCTTCTATCAACACTACCTGTTAACATTTTTCCATTGGCCACATTGCTTTCAAAAGGGATGAAGTTAATGCATGCCCTACTGGCTCCTGTAGCTCTTAAGGAAAAAACTGGGTTTGCATTCCAAATAGCGATATATTCACAAACGTTTTCCCCAAGAGATCTCTTTGGAGCAGAGATGATGACACAATTATTACAAATAATATTCATTTGCCAAGCTGATTTGCTTCAAAGAAATGACTGAGAGAGAAACTCAGTGGAGTTTCCACCAGACTCTGTGCTGGAGAGAGCACAGAGAGGCCAAGCCATGTGTCGAACAGAGCACGCTGCTAATCCAAAACTGCTGGTGCCAGCTTCCCAGTGGTTCAGAGCACGGCTGCTTCTTAAAAAATTAGAAATGACATCTTTAGTGCAAGTTCAAAGGGAATAGAGCATTGATACAGGAGCCAGAGCACCTCATAAGCTCTTGTAGTAACACCAATGCTTTGGTTCAGTCAGTGTTCCCTACACACAACACAACCCACTTTGCCATTTTTGCTCTAACCGATGTGTCCTTCGTGCCTCAACACAGGATACATGGTATGTGGTGGCTCCGTCCGTTTCCTGGCTTTTCCATTCACATGTCAATCTACCACTTGCCCACTTATTCCACTTTCCCCTGCAATTCAAAATGAATGCTAAAGTCAGCGCTCTGGCAAGCAGCAATCAACTCTGCTTAAGTGAAATCTCTTGTCGACCCAAGCTGTAATAGAGCAGATTGACTATATAGCTCTGATCAGAAGGGGAGCATCTCTAATCCTCCTCTTCACTCAGCCTGTACTCCCTTCCAACTGTTATAAGCTTGACAGCATCTGCTACCACCGGTCTGAGAGCAGTTTTACTTCTATTCTCCAGTTAGGCTCTGGTTTTATGATATTTTATGACCATCCGCACCCTGTCAACAACCGCCTGCGTTTCAGTATTGGACATGAAATGTGAAGTGCAAGGAAGAGGCAGCCTGTGCTCCTTCCCTCCCTGCAGTCTCTTGCAGACCAGCTCCCCCGAAAGAAGCAGGGGGTGCCCCTCGCATCAAACCCAAAAGACAAAAAACCCCTCAACTAGGGTTACACAAACCCTCCCAAATGTTTTCTGCTAAAAATACCTGGCAATATGCAATCAAGCCCAGAACAGTGAAGTAACACTGTGTGCTTCAAGAATGAAGGAATAATGTGAAAAGACTTTCAACAGGGAATTGTCTAAGACAGAACCAGTGACTGCCAAAGAATTCAGGTTCCTAATGGTCCTGACATGACCTGACATGACACCGCTCCATGACAGTGACATCTCAAGTGAACATCTGTATTTGATTCGATCATACTGTAATTGATGTGCAACAACTTTAAGGCAATAGCTCTTTGTATTTGCAAGTACTCCAAACATGAATGTATATGACCACGGGCAGTCTGCTACCAAGAGCATGTCTGCGTTCCAGCTTCAGGAGCTTTCAGTCTCTTAAAATACTATGGAATGCATGTCAATATATCCATGGAAAAGGGCCATCATACTTTCTATTACCCTTCCTGTTTCATTGCCAGTCTCTTTTGGAGCCAGGGAAGGACGTTTCTTTGAGCATTTCTGTTTCACTGTGCCTTCATTGCCATCAAGACACCCGTAACACATATTGCAGTCTGTTGCAGCCTTCTTTATGCCCTGAGGGGAGAGAGGGGTGCAAGCTGTTCAAATCCAAATCCTCGCATAAACACGATGCAGCCTTAGAAACTGAGTCCTTGCTGCCAGCGGCACTCAATGGGAAAGCTATTGCACACCAAGCACCGTCGGCTGCACGAGGTTTGGGTGGTAATGAAATCCCGTGTGGAATGCTGGCAGAGGAGCTCCTGTCCAGATTTAGCACAGTGAGAGTTATCAACTAACCTGTGACACAGCTTGGTGGTTGGGATGCTTCCTGGGAAGGCAGGAGACCTGAATTAGAGACCTCACAGGCGCAGGAGGGAACCGAACCTGGTTTTCTGTTTGGGAGGACTTCTTTTAGCATCAGTAAATCATACTGCAGAGGAGTAATACTGTTGTCATCTTTTTCCAACTCAAGTTTTTGTTGCAAATCTAGTTTTTCCAAACTCACCTTCCTGCAGTCCCGAGAAAGGAAGGACTCAGACTATCCCACATGGAACAGGAACCCTGTGGCCCAGCCAGAGCCTTGCTGGTAAATGCTTGTGCTTGTCCCATATCTCAAATTTTACAACAATAAATAGCAGTATGAGCTATGAACAGCTTCAAACCTTTCTAAGCCTTGTCTGCTTTTGAATACTTTAGGCTGGTTTTTCCTGTATCTCCAAAAGTCAAGCGCTTGCCACTTGCTCTACAATCACATGCCTGCTGTCTAGTTTGGCCAGCTGTAAAGTGAAATCACCTCACGGTTATTTGCCTGTTGACTGCCTTGTGGTTTTGAACTTGGTTTAGTTGCATCATTACCTAATTCACTTTAACTTCAGTTCTGCTTAGCTCTGTGCAATCGCAGATTCTTTCCCTCCCCCTAGGAAGAAACCATGGTTTATACAGAGAAGGAGGATTAGCAAAATTAAGTGAATGTGGTACAACTCTCCCTGTGAATCAACAGGACAGTGCAACCTATGAACTTCTGTGACACTGAATCACATAGAGAAAATAATTTTGAGTGAACCAAAACCTCAGGAGAAGAAAATCCCCATCATCGACATCATACTCTTCTTGCACAGAGCACGCAGTGCTGACAACTCACCCTACTAATGCGTTAGATGTAACATCAGAGGAAAGGACAGGTACTTGTGCACATAGTTTTACTGTACTACTAATGATTCTTTACATAAATTTGGTGATCTAGATTCTTGTTATAACTGGTCTAATAATAAGCAGTTGTTGCCTTTTGCTTAGACTGGAAAGACATTATTTAGAACAAAAATAAATCTGATTCTTATGCTTTTGTATTAGACACGTTCTTTTGATTGCCTGTATTTTGTACAGAAACACTTAGAATTCTGTATGTAAAATATGCACATGTATATATACACATAAAGTGATTTATAGAAGACTTTTATTACACTGCAGTGCAGCCGTGTAACCATCGGTGTAACTAAACGTGTAACTGTGCAACTATCACCACGTTGATTCATGAATTTAAAGTAAATCAGACCAAGTCAGTTGCTGGAAGATCTGTATGCTGCTATGAAAAGTGTAGGTAAAGTGCATAAAATATCTGTGAAAGTGACCCTCTTAATCCCACATTTAATATAATTTTTTAAAGCATATTATCAGAAATTACATTTTTTCCCATTACTTAAAAATATTTAACTATAATTTGTGTTGCCAAGATCACTTCTCCTTAGGAGAGATGGTACAGGACAAAACAGAAGGCAAGAGCTACTTTTATAGCAAAAAGGGACCCAATCAATCAGTTCAGTGTTGTTCTGAATAATGGCAAAGTTTTGAATCTAGTCCTTACCCCACAAAAATACCTAAAGCAAAACACTCTATTTTTTTCTTTACATTACTTATATGTATCACCACCAAAAGAGATGATAGTTAAATGAAAAATCTTACTGAAGATTTTAAGTGCTGACCCTTTCAATGCTCTGAATTTTTAGTGTCGCATCAATCTCACTCTCATTGTAACTACTATCATCAAACAAAGATGATCACTCTTTATAAGCAGTCAAAAGAGGCTTCTGAAGGTTGCCAGCAAAGAACAGTTAAGGGAAAACTTTCTGAATTAATTGACTGTTTTCCCTTTCCTCCAGAAGACATAAGGTTATAAAATCTTCTTTGAAAATAGGTTAAGGTGAAAAGAAGTCTTAGCGATTATGGGACAAATTTCATTTGAGAAGAGGTCAAAGAGTGCATTCCTAATTCATTATCAGACGATGCAGCAGAGGACCGGATGGTCAGCCGCCAGCTCCTGCCACAAGGATCTGTCACAAGGCAAAATCAAGTCGTTCATTTCCCCTGGTGTTTCACGTTGCTCAGAGGAAAACGTAACAACAGCACAACCCTCTGCAGATTTGATCTTGGCAACCTCTTGCCCCAGTGAGTATTTACTAGAAGCACTATAGAGATACTCTGCGGAAGGATTTATTTAGGCCTGCGAAGCGTGCCTATTTGACCAATGTTTTAATCGCCAATTAGTGCACACGGTACTGCAATTAACTCACTACAACTTTATCTAGAGTGAAAAACCATCAGCTTGCTTCTGCTTTAGAAAAAAGTAATAGGAACGGGCAGCACAGGATCGGCTGAGCTAAACAGTAGCTTTGCTTTTACGAAGATAACCACTAGGCATTCTTAGTTTTCAGGGACTGGTGAAATTGCTTCAAAATGCTTCAAGGTCAAAAATCTTTTCAAATAACATTCCAACCAGGCTCAAGAGGTAGCATGTCTTTCACATTGTACTGTAAACAATTATGGAGCAATACCACAGTCATGATCTATGCAGACATAACGGCGAGCTGAAACCCTAAGCCACTGGCGGTCATTTAGCAATATTCGGTACAGCTGGTTTTATTACACCTTCTTTCTTTGTGCACTGTCTGATTCCTATTTTATATATGTCTTAGTCACTATTTCACCTGTGTTTTCAAGCATACATCTGATTTCCTGCTTCCAGTCCCATACCATCTCTTTTCATACATTTTTTCCCCAAGGGGTAGCATTCCTCCACTGACTAATTAACAAAACTCACATCCACATAGAAATCTAATGCTCCACAAAGCTGCCAAACAACGTGTAATCAGCATCTTCATCTTCAAATTTATGATACCTGACTAGTGCCCCGAGCAATTCTTAACTCTGCCACCTTCACTTTAACAGGGATGAGTACCAGATGCTCCTGAAGAAGTTACAAGAAGCCATCAAAATGTGTACCCTGTGCACTGTGCAGGTTTCTTCATACCTCCCTGCCAATTAACGGCTGGCTCTGAAGCATGAGGGTTTCTAATCCTTGTTTTTTTCTCTTTATCCTTCCTAGTACAACTGTGGATACTCTCATTAGCTGGTTTCCTATTAAGTTCCATACCTTGAGGCCACAAGCAGCACAGGTTCATTATCTCACATTACTTTTAATTCTGATTGTTCAGTGCTTGAAAAAATGAACAGTAAAAACTTCTAAATGCCTTAATGACATGAGATTCTCTAAGGGTGCTTCTAATGGGAAATAAATTCCTTTTCTCAAGGAATAAAGTACCAGTGGTGGAATAAAGCTTACCATGACCAATGACTGTTCCTTACAAGCCATACACATGCTTTTACGTTCCTAAGAGTTTTTCACTAAACATTCATTATGTGGATACAACTTCTCATCCTACATCTCTGCTGAAGATATTTAAAAATCATTTAAATCCCTAACAGCTTTAGTTTCTTCTTTTTCTATTTTTGCAAGCAAAGCAGCAATTTAAGTCCACATAACAGACCCAACAGATTTGCATTAAAAATATGTGACTTGAACACAAAAACAATGAGCCTTTTGACAAGCTCACTCTACAAACTGATGAATATACTGTACCTAGCTGTGATGAAATATTTAATACTACAGGCTATTTGCAGTTCACTTATAAAAAGCCACTGACAACTCTGAGGAAACTGTGAAAAACATACTAAAGAATTCTGCTGATGAACTAAATTTTCAAAGGGAAAAGTCATTCTTCTATTTTCCTAACCAACAAAACTAGCATTAAGAAACTGCTTATTGTGACTTTGACAATACCCTCCTGTGGTTCCATCCTCACCTGCCTTCATAAGCTGTGCACTTGTGCCTGTGCAATCTCAAGTACTACACTGGGAACAAAGAATCACAGATGTCTGAGCGAGAAGTAGCAGCACATTTGGTACAGACGAGGTCTATAAAGACTATTTTTTCAGAAGCTTACACCAACAGGAGTAGCCTTATCTCATACATATCCATACACAAAGGATTCTCTCAGTGTTACAGCTCCAAATTAAAGGACAAATGCAATACTGGGAGTGGAAGCTGGAAATGACAGGCAGAAAGGAAGGACTCAGGATACACAGAAAGAAGCTGCCCCTTAGTATGAAAAAGCAAAGAGGCACAGCTAAGCACGCTTTAGAAGAGCAGAGCTAGAAAGGGAGCTCAAACGAGACGCAGGGCTGCGAGGACAAGGACTGCACACAATGATGGGTCAAGTGAGACGGCGGGTAAGAGTCCCCAAACCAAATGCACACACAGTGCAGATCTCCATGGCTTGCTTAGCTCCCCAACATAAATTTGCAGTCAATGAGGAATATCCTTCACCCTCACACAGATGCCTGAACCGGGTCTTGTTTGTTTTCAGTGAGCGTTTGGGGAATCCTGCAGAACAAGCTCAAATGCAAATATCTGTAATACTGCTTTTAAAAACTAGGTGACTGGAATTCTACTAAGAAGTCTTAAATGGCTAAAAAGGTAGGGTGTTTTTTTTAAAAAAAAAAAAAAAAGAGAGGCCAGAGAAGCTGTTGGAAATAAAGATTGGAAATTTGGAAACTTTGCTTCCAACTAGGAGCAATTTTTAGGAAATATCGATGAATTTTAAAATTTACGATTTATCATAATGTGTTCAGTGGTGCTTCCAATTGCAGAATCTTAATAAATAAAATTCCCAGGAGTCATCACAATGTTTATGTAAATCAGGAAAAGACAAAGCAAAACTTTAATGTGCTTAAGCAAATGCAGTCCACCCGCTATGACTTTAAGCACACAACCAGCTGCTAAGAGCACAGATTTAAGGCAAGCCAGGATCACACGACATGCAGATTTTATCACTCTTACTGTTACTGACCTGGACATACCGCCTGCATATAATGATGTGAGTACTGCTAATCTGTCAGTGCCTTCAAACTGTTGATGTGATTTACCTTGTCACATGCCTCACTCCATCGCAGTTAAAACTCAGGGCTGTGAATAGTCACAACAAACCTGTCACCCACAACTACTCGAGAGCTGTATCAAAACGGTGCATCAAACCGCCTTTTCAGCCCAAATTAATTTTATACCCAAACCAAGAGAGAGGTAACATCTGGAATGCGGTAGGGATGAAATTTTGTGGCTCTGCAGGACCTGGGTGACAACTGAGGCTTGCAGTCCAGACATCAGGTAGAAGCTGGCCCTAGCAGCTTCACTCTCATTTACACCAGGCAGCCCATAGCAGCTTCCAACTAAGGTGTCTACATAATGCAGACAAACTGATCCAGGGTCTTTACAGAAGGGGCGTGAGACTGCAGCGAGGCATTATGGGATGTGTAAACCCCCAGGCTACGAGCATCCTGGTACTCCCATAGGTAAGGATTTCTCAAGAGCAGGTCAAAGTGCTTTACTCTCACTCAAGCCTCTTGTATGGCTTGTGCTCCCTCAAGCAATGCAAAACAGACACTGAGGATAGGAAACCTGTCATCTAGGACAGGCCCTCTCATAGTAGGTTTTTAGTGACACTGAAAACTACCCTACCCTACTTTTTGAGGAAAAAAAGGATGTAAACCTAAGTCAGCATTTCATCGAACTACCTGTGCTGCAGAACACACATCCTCACAGAAGGAAGACCAAGATTTTTTCCCTTTAGGGATCGTGCAAAGTTATCTTACTTAATATCACAGTCACTTGCCACTTCCAAACGCTAGTGCTGGGGATGAAAAAGCCTGGTACTGGTTTCTAGGCCTGGTGGAAATACAGGAGATACAGCGTTTGGCAGTAAGGAAGTCAGTAGCAAGGCTTCTTTCTTTTAACCGGGTTTTAAAGATGCTGGCAAGGCTCAATGCTCTCCCTGTAAAGTCTTCTCAGGAGCTTCCTGACTAATGAAAATGGCCATTTGTCTTTGGAATTCCCTAGTGTCCTTCTCAAGGTCTATTAATATCACCTTTATAGCCTCCCCATTCCAGTAACTTTGATCTTTGAAAAGTCATGGATTCACGGAAAATACACCCCTTTTGACACAGCTTAGGTCAGGTATTGTCT
Source organism: Microhierax caerulescens (assembly GCA_035590215.1). NCBI lineage: Eukaryota > Metazoa > Chordata > Aves > Falconiformes > Falconidae > Microhierax > Microhierax caerulescens. The sequence goes on along the minus strand of JAVJGJ010000014.1, from coordinate 10,770,540 downwards.
CAGCCATCTTAAAAATTCCTCACTGAATTCCTCTTCCTAAGCATCATGCAGAGTAAAAAGCCTTCCATCTGCATCCCAGGCCGGGGTTCAATTTGCATGCTGTCTTATACGATTGATCCTGGATATCTATCTATACACACACACACATATATCTATGGGGGCATAAACACACACAGAGCCCTTATCAACAGAAAGTCATCACTGCCTTTTGAAACGCACCTTACGACGCTATTCGTTTTTATTACACATTTCATTGCTCAGACACCCACATCCAGGGTGAACGCTATGTTCAGAACAATCCATTAATCAACAAATTTAATAAAAGAATATGGAAGACAAGATTAGAAGGACTTTTAAGAAGTTCTGCCCATTACATGGCTGCAAAGATGGATCAACAATACCTAAACCTTTCCCAACATTCTCTTTACTACTCTTACTACTACATATACTCTCACCACCCTACTACTACTACTGAGTATGTATTGTGGCATCTTACGTTTCATCACTGCAGTGCTTAGCTATCCTTACGGTTAAAAAGCTTCCCCTGAAGTTTGGCCTAGATCTCTCTCATTACCGTGTCACTTACAGAGAAAATGAGCCTGGCTTTGTCTTTTAATCACAAGTCCAGCAAAAAGGTGTCATATGAAAACCGGTGTAAAAAAATCCCTTGGAAGCCTCCAGCCTGAATATCAAGCAAAGAAGAGCAGTAGTGATAGGAGCTGTTCCGGCAGCGCACACTTACAGATGGGGCAGCAGCATCACCATCTGCTGGAAGGAGTGAATTCAGCTAACGTACCAGTTGCCACCAAAGGAGGAGTGAGAAATGCCTTTGGCAGATACACAACACAAGGAGAGGAACGCAGAAGACGCCACACACTGCCCAGTTCACAAGAAGCGAAAAGTCAAATGGCTTTCCCAGGCCACAGAGCAGAATAAATCTTACCCTGACAGTCTGAGTAGTTTCAGATGTTTCGTATTTTATCTATTACCCATAGTTGAGATAGAAAGCCCAACCTTTTTAAAATTCACCTCTCTCCTTGTAGAGGCCATCTGCTACTGTGGAGGGCTCCTGGTCACCTCTGCCCAAGGAGAGCCGGAGCAGAGTGAGATGCAGGGTCAGCTCAGAGGGATCAGGCCAGCAGGTGAGCGTGTACATCGGGATCTGCCCATCAGTTTGCGAGGAGCCAAGAGCAAAGGGAGTGTGAAAAGCTGATAATTGCCTCGGGAACAGATTGGACTCCTGCTGAAGAGGAATTTAACACTTCTCTGCAGGCACCGCCTGGTCAGATGGTGCCTCGTCGTGCTGCAGCGCTCTGCATGCGGCCAGGCAGCTAACGCTCACCGTGTCTTCCTACTATCTGTTCTCCTCGCAACCGCTGATACGGCTCCGGGGATCCTGCAAGAGGGGGGACAGGAGGCCTCCACGCAGGCAGACATGGGACATCCGACGGCAGAGCTTAGGGCAGAGCACTGGGGAGATGCCTGCAGGGCCACTGTGGGAGTGTGAGGCAGCACGGTGCTCTCCAGAGGGACTCACGACATCACTGATGACTTCAGAGCAAACCAGGGAGAGAGCAGTGTCCTAGTGTATTTGGCTGCTAGGTTTAACAGCAACAAAACTTGGCTCCTGGCGCTGTTGTTTGAGGCTTTCTGGGGGCTCATGCTGCCAGGGCAATGGAGACAAGTTTCTAACGCATCGGTTTCAGTAGCCTGCTGTGTCGTTTTTGGCGGTGAGAGCCCAGGCTTCAAGAGGCGTTGAAGAGGGTTAGCACATCAATGAACACCACCTTTCACTACCGACAAATGGTGCAGAGAGATGTGGCAAGAGGAGAGCCGGCAGACCTGGCACAGCAACAGCCATTAGGGCTCTGGCTGTGCCACTTTTTGTTGGGTTTAGCATAGAAAAGACTGGGAATTGGGGCTGAGGGTAGCATGTGAATCACCAAAAAAAGTCATTCATGCTGCACCCCTCACCCCCCTTTTGTGCCATCAAACGTGGTCATGCAAGCCCCTGCGCTCAGCACCAATGAAACCCAGCCAGGAAGGCATGCATTTTATCTGCAGGACAACCTGTGTAATTTATTTTTGTAAAAACAAGGCCTTTTGGCTGCTGTGGAGGTATGGAGGATCACTGTTGGTTAGCTTGCTAACGAGCAGCGCAAGGAGGTTGTCATCACCGACGATTTCAGAGCGAAGCAACCACTGTATGATAGCTGTCTATGGGGAAAAATAAAACAATGCAGCCAGTTCTGTGTCAGGAGAGATGGCCCTGGTGTCTCCACACTCCTGTTAATGCAGTGTGGGTTTGCAGCATCTTCTCCCCCCCCCCCAACTCTGGTGAACTGCCCCAGTCACAGCCCCACCAAGCTCCAAGCCAAGCAACATCCCCCACCCTCATTTCTGATAATATGTTTCCTATCAGTCAAGCACTTCCTTACTCCTACCAGTGAACTGTGTGTCACGGAGTCCATTCCCATCCTCAAGATCTGACTATGACGTTGCACTTAAAATATTTCTGTGGTATTAAATAGCTGTAGCTATCAGCGGCCTACATTCTGCAGTCTTCTGAAAGCTGGTTTTGCACTTCACCGTTATCTAATATTGGAGTTATTTTTAAGATGTATTTGTTTCTTGCTGTAAGAAAAGACCAAAACCTCACCACTTAATGCCTCCTCAGAGCCCACAGGCGAAAGTGATTATCACTATGTGCCTGAAATTGCTCCATTTTATTAAAGCTGGCATGTCATATCCAAAGGAATTGCAGCATGCAGGCTGCCTCGTGGATGGTACTACAGCAGAATCGCAACCACGAGCACGGCCCCGCTCCGCACGCTACTGGGGAGGCTGGTCAGATTCCAAATCTAGTGAAAGGTGAGATACTGAACTCCCCTTAGCCTTTACTGCTAATTGCAAAAAGCAGCACCATGCTGCTGATTGCAAATGGTTCGGGAACAACTACTCCAGTTCCCAGTCCGCAACCTGTTATAAACGATGTCATATAAATCTCTATTTAGAGAAAACAATAATGTCATCATCACCCGGGCATGCTCAATTTTGTCCTAAGTCTAACGGTCAAATACATCAAAATGCAGCCCTGCACTGTCTATATTTGAGATGGTATGTCTACATCTGTATTGTCAGCCACTGGTGGTGCCACCCCTCTGTGACCTGTACTGCCACGGTCTCCTGAGCCAGACTGGACCCATCGGGCACTCGGAGAGCAGAGGTGAGATGTGGCAGCACCCACAAGCGTATCACTAACACCACCATGGGTTACAGTGAAGCTCTGTGCCTCTGACAGCATTTTGTATATTTACAAATGTATATTTATCTGGCTACCCACCAGATCCAGGAGTACGAGAACTAAGATCCCTCAGGTTTCATGTCTTCTAGTGGATTGTCTAAAGAGGGTGAAAATGAAATATTCTTGATTTATACCAGTAACAATGTCCTTCCTATCAAACCTTCTCTCAGAAAGTAGACATAAAAGATTTGACAGATGAAGAGCATAAGGCTCCCTTCCAAATGTTGCCACGATATTTCTTTAATATAGAGGTTTTGGGTGTATTTAGATTTAAATTGCATTTAAGCAGGGATCTCCAGAGGGTAATTCTGAAAGCAAATATAGTACAACAATGGAGGGTACTTGTAATTCACAACACCAGCTGAACACAATCTTTTTTTGTGTGTGTATTTAGAGTTGCAGAAAAACAGCACTCCAGAAATACACCTGGAGTAAGCAAACCTAGACTTTCAGTCACTCTGCATCCTGCAAAGTCACTGAAGACAAGGGAAAAGGGGTGTTTATCACTGCAAGCTTCACTGAAGAGCATGTTGTGTTCATTTCACACGGGCATGACTACAAACTGCTCAGCCCTGTGCAAGTCAGGGCTTACACATTTAGGACATAGAAAGCTGATGCCAATGTTCTTGGCTTGTTACTTTGAGGTTAAGAGGGCTCCAGAAGCCAGACACCTTTGTCTGAAAACACTATATTTGGCACTATTTCCAATAGTGAATACTCAGAATTGTTTTTTCTTATTTCTTTCAACTCCGTTATCTAGGTGTGACAATAAGCAATGCCAAGCAACTTGTGACAGAAGCAGGAATTATAAACAGATTTAAAGAAATCCCAAAGTCACCAACAAAGGGATATAGAAATCTCAGGTAATGCCCCAGTGAACATGCCACTTAGGGTAAAAGTTGACTTCCACAGGTATTTATGTCTCTAACATTCAGATAGACACAATAGCATATTCGAAGTCACTAAACCAAAAAGGGCAATCAAGTACCTAAGACTGTGTCTTAAGCACCGTAGTAACACCATTGAAAATGTGAATTTTAGGCTTTCCTGAGATTTTTACTTAATATCTCTTTACACGAGCATAGTTTTGGACTGTAAACGCGAAACCTCTCCTGGGGAGGTAGCGTCAGTTTTCAAATGAATACTGTGCCCTGTTCACAAGGTGGTCACCATAACAGTGACAACACCTTTCAATAATTACGATACTATGGGAAACAGGCTACTAAATATTGATGTTCTGATTTACATGATTTTCAGTATGAATCTCTACTAGTATTACCGCCCTCATGAAACAACCATGTATTGTTACCCTAATCATACCAAGGAACCAGGTAAGTGATTTCAGTGTTCCCACACATCTGGGAAAGAGATTTCAAGAGCAGAAAAAGCCCAAAGGACTAAATGATGTATCAGCTGGAGAGAAGACACTTAAAAAACCATTCAGCTGTTTATACATTCAAGTAATATCAAATATCTGCTACAAAGGGAATGTCTTTACACGTGGTAAGACTAAGCCAGCCTTTCCAACAGTCCCTGGAAGGTGAGCTGATGTCAGCAGTGCCAGATCGCTGAGGTTTCAGCTCTTGCAATGGCCATTTACATTTACAGGCTCCTCAGCACCGGTGAAAACTGAACCTTGCAGACTGGTGTCCACAGACAGATCAAGGGTTTACCAGTAGGACTAGAGGTTTCCCCATCATCTTTCATACAAATAAATAAACCTCCAACCCCAAAACTCTGCCTGAGAAAAGTTTATACTATGAAGAGGGAGAAATGTCGCAGTTTGTGACACCCACTTAGGACTCTGGCTTGTAAATGAGTTTCAACAGAAATGATGGTGGTACCTTCAACAGCATCAAACCTGGAAAGTGACAACTGACACCTGCTCTTGTCTGGGACTGCCAGAGAGCAGTTCCCTGTACAGCCCAGGGACAGTCAAGGGGCACGACACATGAGTGAAGCTTTCAGAGCTGGGGTTTGAATGCAGCTCTCAGCACAAACCCATGCATCAGCAGCCTTGCTCAACAGATTACATGAATTTTTAATCACTCTCTTGAATTCAGACATCAGAGCAGGCGACTAAGTTTGACACAGTAAGTCATATGAGCTTTGTAATTGCTTCTGACTTTACATGGCAAAAGCTTGGATAATGTTGAGAAGGGTATCGGAGACATTTGAATAATTTTGTATTAAAGCAAGTCAAGCTCATAAGCAACAGAAAACACAATGCTCAGAAAAAGCAAAATGTGTAATAGTGTCAGGAGGAACCTCTTCACCAGAGAGTTCACCAAGTCCCATTTGATTCAGAAGCCATTACCCTGCATCTGTATGTTAACGAAGCAGCTGTTCCACTGCTAATTGCTGCTTCGACAAATTGCTTTTTTCCAATTAAGATTTTATTATCAGATTTATCATTGCAAACCGAAATAGATGTATTTCAATTTTAGAAAGACAACAGAATGGTGCAATTATCCAGCAGTCTTCCAGCTGAGCATAAATCAGAATCTGTAATTCCAAGGTTTTACAAGTTCTTTAGAAGTTGAGCAGATATCTAGATGCACACGTCTTCTGTGAACGTCTGCCTCCACAAGGATGCCCAGATTAGCCTTTTTTAATTGGGTTGCCTGGTTAAAATTGAGGCATTTTAAGATTTATTGAGATATTTAGGTAAATGGCTTGATTTTTGGAAATGCTGAATACTTACAAACCCTATCTCCATTTCAGTTTGGTGATCTTACATATTTGATGCCACAAGGTGAATTAATCTTAAAAGTAAGTTACAGTTTTCATAGAGTTCTCTAATATAACACTGTCTATCGAAGTGGTAATTAGACTTTCAAATGAAAAACACTAGACTTTTAAAACTGCATTCAGCAGTACTTTAGAAATATGAGAACTGAAGAACCTTTTTAAAGTGTACCTCTCAAAGTTGCTGCAACGATCCACCATGGCTGGAAGTACATTCCTTTGCTTACTATTTCTAAATGTAGTAACTTACAGAAAGTCAATGAACACTGTGTTAGCCACAGCAGAAGCGTAAGAATGGTTTCCTCGGATGGAAGACGGAGGCTTTGCAAGCCTTTGTCCAGTGCTGCACCAAGACCCCAGTTAATGCAGGTGCTTTGGTTTGCAAGTAGCTCCACTGAAGACAGTGGAAGAGCTCCTGTGCTGGTCAAGGGCACGCTCAACTTGGCTGCACTGGAGGAGGCTGTCCAAGGATACTTGGGACTGTAGTGGATAAACCAAAAAAAAAAAAAAAAGTAAGGAGGAGACTAAAGCATTACGCAGCAGAAATTAAGAATTCGGCAGCTTCACAGACTGAAATGTGATTTTGGGAGGATAACATTTCTAAGACACTGACTGTACTGGTCTCAGGAGGAGAGAAGAAAATGTCTATTTTTTTTTTTTTCCTATTTCTTCTATTTAGAAACTGTGCTTTATAAACATCTCCCTAACTTGCAGAAGTGGCACAGAAAACTCATGCAATACAGAGGAGTGATCCCAAGCTTTCTGATCTTGTGTACTACAGGCATCTTTCAAAAAACTGCCACCAGGCCCTAAAGCTGTGTCTTCACTGGACTAGATGGATAATGGCATTTTCTCTTCAGAGGAAAGCCAAATGTTTACCACAACATTAAAGTATTTATCAACCTTGAGGAAAGAGCTAAACACCAATTTCCAGTTCAGAAATGGGGTCCACTGGCAAACAAAGAGGATTTCAAGGGCACATCTGCTTCATGCTACTGCTCATGGCAAACATCTCTCCGAGAGGGCAAACAGCAACCAACAGTAACAGACAGTGATACTACAGCTACAGTAAGGACAGGCAGAGCCAGGCAGCTGCCCCTCCATCACTGGTAATTAGGAAAGGTTATAGCTGTATTGATTTTCATGTTAATTGCTTTTGTTGTTGTTCTCTTTATGAACACAGAACACATTTCACATTTTTTTTTAAATTTCAAAACACTGTTAAGTTTCCTAAAAAGGGTTCACTGGCTTTTCAGACAGCTGGAAATAACTACGACAGCAAATTTATAACTGGAGAAATAACTGCTTTGAATACAAACGGGGCAATAACCGTCCATCTATCAAGCATCACCTTAGAGTAATGGATTACAGAGAACAGCCACTTTTGTTAATCAGGTTGGACTTTGTAATACTTTTGTGTTCCATAAATAATAGAAGCTTTACTGTTGGAGACCACTTTGAGCAAATTGTGAAAATTAGGCTGTCCTTTGTCAGAAAGTATCTAATGAAAAGACACACTGATGGCTATCTCTGCCCTTTGAAGCAAACTATTAGAAAATCAATCTCGTTAAAGATGACCTGTGTCAGCCCCAGGAAAAAAATCGAGCAGCTTCAAAATCATACACTGACTGTCCGAAATAGCAAGGCTAAAAGGGCTAAGTCATAGACATGCAAATGTGGTTATTTTCTCTACTTAAAAAAAGGAAAAGAACTCACACTGAAATTTTCAAGGTCTCAGAGCCAATGACTTGGGAATACAGCACTCACCAAGGAACTTCGCCGGAGACTGTGCGGTCACGTAAGCACAGCATGCTCGGGACTTTTATGTATTTGTTTTCACCAAACCTGACTGTAATACATCACGTTGCATACACATACACACACAAAACAATACATACACCTGCACTGTGGCAAGGCCAGCCATTTTCTGGAGACATCAGAAAGTAAATTTTCCTAATTAGGCAAAACCTTTGACTCCCTAGTAACATTCTCTTGAGCTACCCTTAGGAAATCTATCAATAATGTAATAATAGCAGAAGTTAACATGATGAATCCGTTTATGGCAGAGGAATCCAGAAAGCTTAGAAAAAACATGTAGTCCTGACACCTTCAAGCTCCTTCAGGAAGAAGTGAGCCTGTTACGGTGATCAGCAGCTCAATGTCATTCAATGAGATGTGCGCTGCCAAAGAGGCTTTCCACTGATGGATAGCTACTACAGCGACAAAGGCTGTAGGCAATTAGTAAACAGCACATCGTGCAAGACCAAATTCTGTCTAAAGTGATTTGGCATATTTCTACCGTTACAGAAAATGGTAATGGAGTATAATGGCCACATATATCAGATGGGGTCTCAGTCATTAAGATCTCATCCAAGAGAAGAAAACACAATAAGATGGCTGGTCTTTAATCCACATAACAGGAAAGGATAAACACTGAGGTGATTCTGCCAAGATTTACATCTGTGGTTCCAGGAAATCAGGGTATTTTTTGGCTTGATGCTTAAGGTTAACAGTCAATCTCATTCAGGATGAAAGATGAGATGTGAATAGCCAGAAGTATTCTACAGCACTCAAAAAATAATATACAAATCAGGATCTCTACTCATAGAAGCATTTATTTCTACTCTTCACACTTAAAGAGCTCCTAGCACGTGAAACAGAGAAGTAATGGGCAGAGGCAACTTGATGTTTTAAGGCCAGCACAGTTCATTTTCTGCCACTGATACCATTAAATAAACATATAGTCACCCAAGCTCTTCCAAGTAAAAATCCCTCTGTCTAGCTCTTGGGTTTCTGCAGCTTTCTTCCTCTTGCTTGGACTGCAAGCCATCATCAACATTGAGACACATCCAGTTCAAGCATAAATAAAAAGGCAATCCTTGACAAAAGAGCAGAGTGAACACATCCCTGCCCACTGTTCTTGTATGCTTGAATATTGGCTACTGCCACGGAAGAATGACAGCTACCCTTACAGATCTATTCTGAATGCAACTGAGGTTGCGTGGAAAGTCCATGTTGTAAAGTTAGAACTTCCAACACTAAAAAAGGATTAAGAAAAAAATAATGTATTCCATGCAACTGGTTCCTATTTCATAAACTATGGCTTTTGTGAACTGTCTAGAGCTAGCCACAAATACCGCTAAATATCCACAGCCAAAAGCAATGAGGATGTATGTATTTCACAATGAACAGTGAGCCTTGCATTCCAAAGTATATACATTTTCAGTTCAAGTAACCCATCTTTTGCCCTTCATTAATTTCTTCTCAGTTTCCCTGCTTAGCTGGATATTACCTCCCCTAAATAATTTTTAAGACAGTAACAGTCTTATTTGAAAGAACTGAGTTTTTCACTGAGCGTAATCTAGTATTATACTTCCAACAATGCCCCGTGCTGGACGCTTCCCACAGAGATGCAATGTACCTACCTGTCTGTGGAAGGCTGGTCTCCATAAAATAAAACAGTCTTTTTAACTCTGTCAAAAGCATAAAATTATTTCCCCTTCCTCCCCAAGCATAAAACCTAGTATCGCTTATCATTTTTATCCTACAGAGCATAACAGTGATTGTAATACCAAATATATCATTGGTGATTGTTTTGTGGTTGGTTTGGGTTTTTTTTTTTTTTTTTTTTTTTTTAATAGTTCTACTTCACATCATCAGAATTTCTGAACACAGCTCTGGGAAACTCTAGTACTATCACCCCTGCCTGAACAAAGGTAAAACCTTCAAGAACCTAAGAGCAAACCATGCCTTTTAAACCATACCCTGTCAACTCTCACAACTTAAGAAGGGGGGCTGCCCGTATTTCAGTTTCATTTGGAAAAGCAAGTGACTGAGGTTCAGACTCAGCTAAGGGTAACTGTTAGTTAAAATTAAAACAAAACTGTGAAACAGGGACTTTGTTTTTTAATGTTCAAATTAAAAAAAGGCAAACTTCTAAAGTCTACTACAAGCAGCAATTTTGATACATCATGATTTTTAAAAAAATCTACCAGAAAAAAAAAAAAAGGAGCCAAGTAAATAGCAAAAGCCCTTCCAGATTTTAATGCAACTGAAAGATAATTCATCTTCCCATTTTAAATGTATCAGGAAGAATTTGCCAAGTATGGCCTATTCGATGGTGTGTTAATTCTGAATTAACTTGGATGAAGCTGCCGACCTTCCTATCTCTTCTTAATTCTGCTGTGGAGGTAGTACCTGAGACCCTGACTCACTGTGCAAGAAGGACAGAGGGAACCAAACACCTCCATGTGTTGCTTCCCTCTGATGCAGCAAGGCAATTAGTGGCCGTATCTGCACCTACTCTTGAAGCTGATGTCCACTCTTCTGAGGCTAAACCAAACGCCTCACCTAATCCATCACTTCACTACAACATGAACTTGCCTAAGTGCACACAGAAACCTCAGATACGACAGTTTCCTGATATCACTTCTGAGAAAATAAATTATTTAACCCATTTATAGAACCTTTTTTTTTTTTTTTTAATTGGAAACAGAAGTGCTGTGTAATATGAAGACCCAACAAATCCTGCTCATGGCTGCATAGGCAGACCACACTAAGAGCTCTCCTCCTTTGCCAAGGCACTTTTCCTCCACCACGGCCAGATCTGTGATTCATGGAACAGTGAGCCAAAGTCTCTAGTATCCAAATACTGTCAGGAAGCCTGTTTTGGAGAAGGTGCGCAGGAGTACTGTATTCTCATTAGCTTCTGCAAGATTGATTTCCTTTACTTATGCCTCCTTGCTCAACAAATTGTTCTTATTGCAGAGCCTGATGGAAACACGAATGGCCCCAGTGCGGATTCTCGTTATTAAGGATGTATGAAAGGATATACAAGTTGTTTAGCTGAAGGAGAATGGCTCAATCCCTTCTGACACTAATGTAAAAATCCTTTAGGATTTAGGTCAGTCGCTTGGTTAATTTAGGGACACTGACAGTGTAACATCAGTTATCAATTATGACAGCATTTGGCACTGGAGCTAATGGTTCTGGTAGCATTTGGGCACTGCAGTCAGTGGCTCACTGTCCCATGTGTCACAGAGCTGGCCGTGGTGGAGGAATACTTCTGCTTCACCCTCACACAACCCCTCACACACACACACACACCCTTCAAAAGCATGCCCTTTCCTTGAGGAAGCTCCACTTACTACTCAGTAGGGCTGGATTCCACTAAAATACTTTTTTCAGGACCAAACTTCAGCTACCCTACGAAACTGTCCCATATAATTACAGTAGGTGATGATATGATAACCTTCCAAATGTCCTTAACCCCAGGAGTGCCGTTACTGCTCTTTAATAGGTTTGAAACAGAAGTACAAAGAGAGGACAGCACATTTTACATTCCTCTTTGCATGAGACATCACCAAATTTACTTATCAAAAGAATTATGAATGTTCCAAAAAGGAAAAAAATAACCTTAGATACTTGACTGAACAAAATCTGTGCATTTTCCACCTCTTTAAAGCCAGTCAGAGAGCCTCTTCATATTCATTCTTTCAGACTTTAGGCAACTGATATTCAAAAACCTGAAGATTTCATTAGGATCTCTTATATTTTCAGTAACGGTCTGATGGAGATTAACCTCTAGGTTATAGTGAAAGCCCTCGTGTCTTCTGTTTGCAGTGGCTACAAGAACTCTCCTGCTGCATAAGATTATTCCATTAAACCAAACTGAAAAGGTAACACAAAACTTTTATCGTATGAAGTCAGACCAGACCAGACCAAGCCATGCTAAACCATGAGACAGACAGACAACCATCAGCAAGGTGGGGGCAATCAAACAAACTGCTGCAGTTTACAGATCTATCAGTGAAGAACTGTGTGCGTGCTCCTACTCTGCTCCAAATGCGAAGGGAAGCGTGCAAACTGTGAAGTACCCTCACGGTGCCTTTTGCACTGCGATGAGTCAAGAGCATCTGACGTCCATCATTGTGCTCTGCTGATGCCAATAACTCACTAACCACAGTAGCTGTAGTATTTACAGCTGCTGATACCCTCCTCCTGCAAGTGCTGGAAGAGCTGTCAAGGAAGGGATCACTGCAGTATGGAAGGGCAAGTAAAAGAAAACACATTTCAAACAAAAAAAAAAATAATAAAAAAAAATCAATAGATAGGTTGAATAATGATGCCAAAGGAAACAATAATTAGATAACTTGCGATACTAATGTACTTTCTTTAGGGAGAGAGAGAGAGGAAAAAAAAAAAAATCCTTGAGTAACTAGTGAAGGCAAAAGGACTCCAAAATTTAATTGTGGTTTACTAGAGGTGGTTCTGTCATTGTGGGAGAGGAAATAATGTCTCTGGTCTTGGATTGCCAGTCTCCAAACTGCGCAAAATGATATAAATAGAAGTGACTTAAATCACCCATTTTAGTCATGATTTAAATCAGCAAGCAGGAAACATTCATTTAAATAATCAATTCTAATCTTGTTTTGCAGCTGTACTTTTAGTTATTTCCCTAAAGTAAGTTTCAGTCCAATGGTTGTTAATCATTAAAACACACTGAATTGTAACTAAACTGTAACTACACACTAAATTGGAAACCTTTCTCTAACCAGGACTGTACACTAAATCTGCACGCACTTTAAAGCAGTTCTGTGCTTTGCTATGCTGGATTGGTGATATTTTGTTGTTGTTGTTGCTAGATTACTTTTATTACTTCATTTTATATTTTATTCCTGTATCAAATTGCACTAGGATGTTAACTAGAATTCCATTATGAAGTCCATAAACAGTATTTTAAAATCATGCATTACTTACTATGAAATTATAGACTAAGTACAGGAAAAATACAATACAAACTAACCGATTTATTAAATTAATGAAATGCTACCTAGAGAATTCAACTGCTGGTTTCTAGCCAATCTCTCAAAATTGCAGATTTTGTGAACCTCAGTCATTGCCTCTCCAATCTACCCTGACATCATCATACAAAGTCTGATTTCTTGCTTTTTGTACTTCAGGCGTGTTTTAGCTGACCAGGACACCGGCAAAAAAAACCCCAAGCTCCCAACAAAACAGAAAAAAAAAAAAAAAAAAAGGAAAAAAAACCAAAACAAACAAAAAAACAACCCCCCAAAAATAAAAAGAAAAATAAAGTAGAGGCTGAGGCTAACAAGACTTGGTCCCATTTGCTGATTTGGTGACATCCACCCATCCCAAGGTGTGGGGAGCACTGATTATTGCATTGCATCCCTCTCTGTCCAGTTCAGGGGCTGCAGCATGCCCAACTCTTCAAAGCTGTGCTCGGGCAAACGGGGGAGAGCGGTCAGGCAGGAGCGGTCTGAGATATCTGCAGCATGGTGAAGGAAAGGAGGACGGCTGGCCACTTATAGCAGGAAAATAGAGACATTTGTAGCTTTGTCCCAGGGCCAGCGTCAGGAACGTGAGACCGCCTGCCATGTGCAAAGCGCTAGGGAAGGCAGCAGAGTTTTGTAGCTCTTACCGTGCCTGAGCAAGAGGCACACACAAGTTTTGGTAGATTCGGGATGGATGAACTCATTGGGTTTCCTAATAAATCAATGCAAGAATCACTATTTTGAAAGGTCTGCTGCCATAGAAAACATTACTGGATTGCTCTAGGAGACAGTAGGAAGAAAGTGACATTGAGATCAGTGTATAAACAGACTCATTGTTCCAAACATCGCTATCCTTTTGTGGCTGTGCTTCTACATAAGGCATAGACCAGGATACTGGTTTTCAGGCATCTGTCAAACAGAGATGTTAGAGAACATCACAGAAATGTATTGCTCATCTTACAAGAAGTTGGCTGAATCCATACAGCATTGAAAATCAATGTATCAGTTTCACAGATTATAAATTGATTGGGATCATGCTGAACATCAGAGTGATACTGCGTATAAAGTATATTATTTGCACAAATTTATAGTTGCTTGCACTCAGTACATCTTAGTTCAGAGACAGAAGCAGCCAGGAACAAGTACATCATCCATACAGGGTAAGTCTGTTTTGGTGCCTTATGGGCAAGATGCCACCCAAGGGACCCTCCCAGACTCCACTGCCCAGCAAAGGGCTGTGCTCAGGTGGGGAGTATCTTCCAAAAGGCCAAACAGCATCGACACACAACTGTAGCTATTTAAAATGCAAATGTCATTAATTTTACTTAATGATGCACCACACTTCAGTTTGAATATTTACCATTTGAGTTCAACATACTTAGTATTTTATGCCCCTGCTCTGAGCACTCAGTGAATAGAAGCAGTGAAATATGCAAAGGAGCACAAAGGTTATGCAGTCTTGCTTAATGTGTGCTACTGAACAAATGTGACATAATTACTACTACCAAAAGAATTAACTACTTTGCTAAAAAAAGAGTAAAATCCAATTCTCTTTCACACATTGGTTTTATGTGCGAAATCTCAGGTGTTTTTCCTTGTAGGCATAAGGTTTTTACTGTATGATACAACGGGCAAGGATTCAAAACAGCTCTACAGCATTAGTAAGAGAAGATACAAACTATGCCTTATCTTAAGCTGCTGCAGAGAAAATGACTGATGTGAGGAAAACAACAAGATTTAACAAGTTGATGTTTCATGAAAGACGGATCCTGCTCCAAATTTGGATCCATGTTCTAAAAAACAATGAAATGAAATGAAGCACAGCTGCAGAGCATCACCTCAAAATGAAGTTTTTGTATTTCGTATAGTTCTCTGCCTACCAAACCATTAAGTGTGGGCAGAAGCAATGCAGCCAGAAGGCACAAACAGCAGCCTGTGGGGTTTTTAAACAGGATCCCCTGGTGTAAGAGCTCTTTGGAAAATGTAACACATTGTGCTCAGCAACACATATAATAATGCTAATTATAATACCAGAATATCATAATTGTACCCATTCTGAAAGACAGTGGTAATTGCTGCCTCTCCTTCTGGAGTGGGACTAGTAAATTTTTTAAATTGTGTTGGATCTAAACCTCTGGGTGGGTTGCAGTTCATAAAACACAAGGGAAATGGCAGCATGCTGGAACACTGCCTCTGCTTTTAGGATCTCAACGCCATCGCCTTGCTTATTTTCAGCCCAAAATGTAGTCAGAGCTAGACAAAACAGAAGGGATCAGTTCTGATTGTTTAAAAGTCATTCTCAGGATGGCAACTCTGAGTTTTAATAAAGATAAAATGTTTAAAGTTACACTTATCTTCAGTTATTAACTACACTTACCAATGTTGTCTTCCATCTGCACTTTCTATAGAATACTCTGCATTATTAATGGCACTGAAAACTGCATTTTTAATGTAAAGTACCGACAACATTGAGGGCTACTTTGCATACATTCAGAATTATACATCCATATATTGAAAATGCAAATTACAGAACTATACCAGAAAGAAATCTACTGATGCACAGGTTATTCCCATTTTTTCTGAAACACTTTCCATTTTTTTTTTTCTTACCTTAAAAAGAAATGAGTACAGTAATGTATATGTATATATATATCACACACACACACATATTTATGGCCAGCAGGACTGGGTCAGTGATCATCCCCCTGTACTGGGCACTGGGGAGGCCGCACCTTGAATGCTGGGTTCAGTTCTGGGCCCCTCACTGCAAGAGGGACACTGAGGGGCTGCAGCGTGTCCAGGGAAGGGCAAC
>JAVJGJ010000014.1:10715124-10747026 GCA_035590215.1 Microhierax caerulescens | reverse complement strand
ACTGGTTGTCTCAAACCACAACAAATGAAACCTACAGCAGCAGGTACTGCCTCCTCAAACAGAGAGCAGACCGGGCTGTAAGAGGTGATCGTCATCAAAGGGTGAAGCCACAGTGAAAGCTTTGAAAGCAGTCACAAAAGTCTGTAAATTTGGAGTCAGCCACAGGGATAACCCAAACAGCATCGTGGCAGCCTCTCGGTATGCAGCGATACAAACCCAGGTGCTGATGGAAACAGGAGGAGAAGAACAGACGTAGCACCCCAAGGTACTCAACCTGCACCTCAACCTGCACCAGGGAGCCCTAAATGCAAAGATCTCGGTGAAAACGGAGGATGCGTGAGAGCAAGCAGGGCTGAAGCCGTGTTCTACTGCAGAGCCAGGGGCTGACAGGCTGCCACGCTGCGCCTGGAGTTCAAGAGCTGCTGAAGATGGAGCAGCAGCAATGACAAGAGTGACTTTGCGAGTTGACTTTGGTGATGGAGAGCGTTTACACTGAATGCAGATCGCGGTTCTGTGAAACCCAGTGCCGCAGCATATTACATCCTTCTAAACAATGTTATTAAACTACTATAATAATCACCCTGCTCTTCAATCCAAGGTCTCAAAGCACATTACAGGCAGTAATGAAATAACTCACACAAGACCACGGAGAGGAAGAAGGGGATCATTACTGCTGCTGCTCACAGTCATAAAGTCATGCTTTCAGACACAGAATTTTGTTGTGAGGAGCCAAGCACACAAGTCACCGTATACTTCACTCCACTGAAGTCCTGTCAAGGATTTATCATTGCTTTCCAGGTCCTGAGACTCATAATTACAAGAGTCTCTCAGTTTTCATTTATAAGAAACAAAATGAAAACAATCCCCAGAAAAAAAAGAGCTGTATTTGTGGATCTGAAGTTGGAAATCTGTTCAGTCTACCCTAAGACAGAAGGCAAATGAAAACAACAAAAATGTATTTTCTTCCTGCGCTTCAGATACTGCCACTCTCTTAAGGAGCTGCCATATCTTTTCAGTGGCTGAGTCAGGATTTCTGCCCCTGCACGGCCACCAGCCCGGCACCACTGGTGTGAAGTCGGCTTGCTGGAATGAAATCCTGACCCCGTGCCGAGGAAGCCGACCCAAGAGGCTATTCCAGATTGCATCAGAGCCTTATGACAGAGCTAAGAAGGGGAGCCAGGTCTTAATTACCACACGCTCCACATTAACAAGGAATTGTTGGTACACAAGTGAGTTAACTAGCAACTCGTTAGAGCAAAATGCAGCACCTTGTGGTTCAGAGCTGTAGCTGGAGTTCGGAGGAGCCAAGTTCAAACTCACCATTCTCCCACCGCTTTCCTGCTTCACCTAAAGCAAACTCCTCACCTGTGATGCCCCATTTCCCAAACGCACAACTCTGCTGATTTCTTGGCTTAAATACATACATTGATACATTGGCTTCTGTGCCATTAGCAAGGTTTTGCCGGCTGGTAAGGAAGTGAGCATCATCCTGTGTGTAGGACAGAGCCCACGACTGGATGGGAGAGCACCAAGCAGCAGCCCAGACGCTGCCACTGGCACTTTGGTGGGCAAACGTGTGACTGCAGTGCTAAGGCGATGGGTCACACTGGACCATTCCCCCTCTGCTCTGTACAACATCCCTCACTGACTGCAACTGATAGAACTCACGGCTGCTGGGCTTGCAACATGAGCAAATCTGAAATCAGTGGTAGCAAAGGGGAAACAAACGGTTTCTAACAGCACCTGCTCTACGTTTCATCAGGACTTGGGTCTTCACCTTATTTTTCCTTAAAATATATATTGTGACGTTTAGAAAGCTAACATCTGTCTAGGTTTCCTACCCCCAAAATGCTTGCTATGTATTTAGATGCAACACCAGTTTTTCTAGCTTCTGACAGTAAAGGAAGCATTAAACAGAGTGACTGCCCCCCAAACCAAAAAACTCTGATCTCCAGCCATAAAACCAACAGAGCAATTTGTCCTTGGGGAAGGGGGAATAGCCATAGTGGATGAGAAATGGCTAAGCCATATGCATTCACTTCCTATCTATACCAGAGAGAGATTAGGCAGCTATCAGCTTACCATGGAATCCAGAGCCACAAGCAGTAATTTTTGTGAACAATAGCCTGGCACATCTGCTCTGCTGCACTGGCAGCTGCTGTTGCTCAATTCGGGAAGGTCTGTGGATCTACTTCAGACACCTACATCTGTACCTGACCCTGGTGTTCCTGCACGCTGGGGACTTTGGGAGGAAGGACCTTGGAGGTCACTGTTAGACTGTGACCATGAATCGTTTTACAGAGGCAGAACAAGTTGCATTTTCCTACATATAAGTCAATGACAATCTGGCACTAATGAAATGAGAGCCTCTTTTCCCCTTTCTGTTTCAAAGAACTATACTGTGTTTAGTTAATTAATAATTAGATTAAAGCACATAAGTACCTGCACAGGGAGAAATTACTAGGGATTAATTTATTTTTTTTCTTTTTATTCCAGCAGAGAAAGGTACAACCAAAGCCATGGGCTGGAAAGAAGAGGCAGACAAATTAAATGAAAACAAAACAATTCAAACAGTTCAGGAGATAAGCATCAGGGCAGAAAAAAAAAATATCGGTATTTTGTAGCCTTCACATCAGGATCTTCCTGGAATACAGGCTTTAGTCAAACAGCAGTTAGACACCTGAGTGTAGGAGCAATCAGGTGACATTCTACAATTTCAACTATGAAGGGGGTCAAAGTAGGTGATCTAAAACCTCTGACCTTAAGAGTGTGAACCTGTTCATTTACTACCCTATCACACTGCAGAACCTCTTCAAAACCTTTGTTTCCATCTCTAAAACAGAAAATCGCATAAGCATAGAGGAGCTCTCATGCACTACACTGGCAGATCTAGGAAAACACTTCCATGAGCAAATAAATTAACAGAACGGTATGGCAATGGTGAATAACACAACAGTATCAAAACTGTAATACAATAATGGTACAAAAATAATGGTATTACAACTATAGGAAAAGTACTATCACCTTCAATTAATTATTTTTTTCCTAAAGTTAAAATAATTCCTTAAATATGGCAAACTTCTGAGGGGCAGAGAATTTTTAAAAATGCCATTTTTTTTTCCTGTGTTACATTATAAACCTCTTAAAGGAAGGAGAAACAGAGGGGGAAGGGGTATTTCATACTCATGACACGATTTATATTCAATATGTTGGAAGGCCATGGAAATTAGCTCCAACTGTTATCTTAGATGAGAATTTGTCTCTAATAGTCTCATATGAACCCAGCTAAATATATTTTCTCATTTCACACTCAATCACTAAGGTTTCAATCCCACACCCATCTGCAGCAATGGCAGAAATCCCATTGACTTCACTAAAAGCAGGATAAAACTTATTCCTTGAAGGTGCTACAGCCCAATTATAGTCACTTTTTCAAAAGCATCCATGAGACTAAAGAGTGGGGTTTGTTGTTTGTTTTTTGTTTTTTTTTTTTAAAAAAAAAAGAAGATTAAATTAGCAGAGAAAATTAAGTTGGGGTTCTTCTACACCAGCTCGGATGGAGACCCAAACAGCCTGATGGAAGTGCCAAGTACACAGCACCAAAGCGTTCAACCCAGGAGCTACGTTATGAGACCACACAGAAATCTCAGAAGCACGTATTTTCAAAGGCATCTAAAATAGCATCCCAAAAGTCACTTCTAAAAACCATTCACAAGCATTTTTGATGATTTTACCTGTGGTTGCTGTGCCACCTATCCTACAAATCAGTTTTGACTGAACAGAATGAAAGATTGCAGCACAAGTCCAGGTGGGGAAAGGATAAACTCAAAAGCAGTAAGATCAGGCTGTTACTTGTTTATGGTACTGTCACTTCCCGACAGTTCCACGATTTCTGGGAAAGATTTATCAAGTGTCACGACTCAAGTGAACGTCCAGAGGAGGCAGGGCTGTGGCCCAGGTACCAGGTGGGAGCTGGTACAGTGCAGCATGCCCAATTTCACACCACTGACGGAATGGATACAGTGATGGAGAGGGGATGTCTCTGCCTGGAGGATGGGAAAAGTGATCCTGTGGTGATTCTGAAACCACACCAGCATGGAATATACTGTCAACATAGAACAATTCAGTTTTATCTTAAAACCAACCAACCAAACAAAAAGGTATAGTTAACTTGCAATACTCAGTGAATATTTTGGGCAAAGGCTTACTTAGGAAAGGCACTTCATGGACTATAAACCATCTCTAAGGCACTCAGAGTTGCATTTATACCTTTTTTCTTTTTAAAGGCAGCTGAATATTCAAATGCATTTTTGTATTTTAAGTGTAATTTCTAATTACATGCACAATTGCTAATCCATCTGTTTACTACATTCTGTAAATGTCTGTCGTTATATATGCTTGAATAATTATTGAAAATTAAATATTGTAAACAGTCAAATTAATTTCTCTCAGCACACCAAATTGCAGGAAGGCTGCAAGATGATAAAATGTTACAAGTCCCCAGAAGTGGAACAAGTCACTCCTACCACACACCTTGCTGAATGTTCTCACTGCTGTTCTGTAACAGATAGGAAACTTTTTAATCGATGAATTTGTAAGAACACTCTGAAAATCTCCATTACACTCTGCTATCAATGATAGCGCGAATTAAAGCGAATGGAGTCTGCAAATGTTTCATCTGCTTTGGAACAAGAAAACCATGTTTCTTATGTGAGGCAAGTTGGTGAGAATGTTTTCTTAATTCGATCCTGTTAGAATCACCATAGGAATATGTATAACAAAATTTTTCTTTTGTTGATTTATTTATAAAGTTGCACAGCAATAATGGTATTCAAGAAGCCCAGAGCAGAAAACCACAGGAACACACAATATTTCAATATACATTATCCATTCCCAGAAGAGACATGGCCTTTCCTTTCAGCTCTACGTGCAGAACAGAGCTGTGCTATAAAGCCCCTCTGCTGCTACGGTCATTTTTGGCCTAAGCTGTGTTCATTAGGCATTAATAGGTTTTCAGTCCAGATCAGGTCATCTGTTTTGAGTTCCCAGATAACAACCAGGGAATTTCATCGCTCAGCTCCTGTGTCTGGACCGTAACTTCAGAATAGCACCTTTACCGATAAAATTATCCTGAGCCAGAAAAATAAGATTATTCCTAGTCTGAATTTCTCTAACTTCACCTTCCACTGACTTTTATATCTTTTATCTGTTAGATGAAAGAAAACTTTTGTCAGAAATCCTGTCCCCATATACGCATACATGAACTATGAAGGCATTGCCTCTTAAATTTTTCTTGACAAATTATGCAGACTGAATTTCTGCAGCTCCTCACAGTAAGGTAGTGCAAATTTTAAGTTTTTTTTTTTAAAAAAAGGAGACTGCGAACCCCCGTGAAGTGATCCTTTGAAGTAGATGGCTTCACACAGGATCCAGACATGCTTGTAAAGGGATGAGAATCTGGTTCTAAATGTCCAACATCTTCATTTAACAGTGAGTTCCACTGCCTACATGGAATTTAGCATCTTAACTCTTGTACATGTGTCTATATGCACACCACTACAGATGAGAAATCAGGTACCCTGATTTTCAGATCCTACACTGGCTGTAAACTTAAATGTCCTCTACAAAACCCCTTGAGCTACGGTGTAGGAGAAAGGGATGGAGATGCTCCATTAGATGTTTTATTTTTTTAACTATGGTGAGGAGAGTAGCCAGAATATAAAGGCAATTCACCTTTCAGGAGCACAGCTGAACATCATGTTTGAAAAGTTCAGCCTTCCAAGGTGCCTCTGTCCTCGTATCCCAATGAAACAGCAGCTAAGCCTTTTATTGTAAGAGTGTCACTGCCTTTTTCCCATGAAAATGGAAAAGGAGAAAAGGGAAAAAAACCCAAACATATATACATGCCATTAAAGAAAAAAGAAAAACAATCCACTTTGAATGTTTTTGCTGAAAATTCCTTTAACTTAAAAAAAATGGGGGAAAAACCACCCCAACCCCCAACCTTTACAACTTGTGCAAAATTGGGGTGTGTGTGTGTGGATACATATAAACTTTATATATATATACACACACACAGCCTTCAGAGAGCAGGAGGGAAATCTCTCTAATGATATAGATGTAGGATATATACCTCTTATATACAATCTAAGGCAAATGCCTTGCACTCCCTCCCTTACAGCTCTGCAAGACACCAGGAGCTGCAGCCCCACGACGAAGCCCGTGGCGTGCGGGGGGGGGGCACTGGCACCTTGCCAGCAAGGGACCAAACTACCCGTTCCTTGACTTTAAAACCCTGGTCCTCCACTCCTCCTTGCACCGAGAGTGCCCAGAAACAAACTTAACGCTGATCAATACCGCCCTGGTTTTTCTGCAGCATCTCCATCTGCTTTTTCCCATCTGTTGTCTCAAGCTCCCCTTAAACTGCGAGCGTTTCGGTGTCGCAACCATCTTTTACTTCACTTATCCTGCCAAGCACGGCAGGGTGCCGCCTCACGACTGCGGCTACAAAGGTGCCACGATTTTGCAAATAAATATTAAAGAAAATAAGTCATCGTTTCAGCTTACCAAAAGGCAGCACAGGTTTTGCTTTTCCTCATCCAGTTCTTACTTCTGAATTAGTTTTAATTTCCAAAGGAAAAAAAAATAAATCAACAAACAAACAACTAACCAACCAAAAAACCCCCCAATTCCTCTTCCTTTTCTTGCAGGACTCAATGTTAAGAAATTAAGGCATCGTGAGGATATGTTTCTGCATTGTTGTTGTGGTTTTTTTTAAAAAACCAAAGGCACTATCAGAGGTGAGGGTGAGTATTCATGATGACAAAAGCCAAGTCCATGCACATATATGGGTGAAACGGTCTGGAACATGGAATATTTTCTGTGTGAGGCAAGTGTCTTCATAGAGTCAGTTCAACAAAATATATACAGTTTTCATCTCTTTTCCTCACGTTTCTTTAGAGGTAAAAATGACCCCTCTCTATATAGAGATTTTCTCTTCTCTGACATTTTTGTTTTCCCATTAAATCTTTGCTTATGTTCTCAGTGCTACACTCCTGCTGTTAACAAAGCAGCCAGGTAGATAGGTTAGGCTGATGCCTTGCAGGGTGTTTGTAAAATCCCAGCTATTCTGCACAAAAACTCCAAGCAGTGAGTAGAAAAAGAAATTTTGCAGGTGGAGAGGAAACCTCTCCTTGCAGGCTGAATGAATAAAAATCCTTCCTCAACACCAGGTAGAAGGAGGGGAGAATGAACCAACTGACTGGGGCGTAGCTCACAGGTGGGGTGAAGCCCCTCCACCCAGCTGACCGCAGAAGGACCGTGCCCAAGTGCTTCCTACTTGCCACTGATGCTGGGCTGTGCATCACTCAGCAAAGGACTCTGTCCTCAGCAAAAGAGCCCAACTCGAGAGATTTCCACACATAGAAATTCAGGTCATGTGCATCTTATTGAGTCAAAGCTGCAGTTTGCCCCAGTAGACTATTCTAGAGTTAATTCTGGTCATGTGGTTGCTTTATTTTTTCCCTTTAATACATAACGTTCCCTTAATCAGTTTGGATTACATTAAGTGTTACAAGAAAGAAATAAAAAACACAAGAGAAATCCCCTGAGAAATAACAGACTTACTTGAAAAATATCTACGGCATCACGCATATCTAAGCTGTTAATTCCATCTAACATTTTTCCATCCCTGCACCTACTTTGGGTAATCTTGTGTCTGTTTATTCTCTGTTTAATCAATCTAATTCACACCCACTCAATAAATCAAATTTAGCAACCATTATTCTTTCTGTCATTTGTAGTATGTTCCCAGGTCCTGTCTGAAGAGCTACCTCGTAGAACACACAAAATAATAAGGAAAATAAGAAAACTCTCCATCCCTGGTTGCTTCTCCTAAAGGATCTCTCTGAATAATGTAAGTGATGGACGTACAACATTTCTTCAGAGATGAAAACAACCCACCTTGCTCTGACATCAACAAAAATAACTTGAATATCTTTGAACAATGACAGCATCTTTCCATAATAATATCTCCTTAAGCATATGATGGCCAAATTCTCAGGTGGCACAAACCATATCATTCAGCTGAAGCTGCAGTACCATAAGCACCTGTAGTTCTTTAAGCAACTTTTTTATATATATATACTGCACATTTTATTACATTGTGCCTGTGATTCAAATAAAGGTCAGAAAATATAAGCATATGGTGAATGGAAGCAAAATTAATTATAGCCAAAATCAGAGCAGACTTACATTTATCTTTTGGGTATTGTGGCTACATTTAAAAAAACTGCTGTTCATACACTGTTGGTAAGTTAAAGTTCAGGAAATAATACTTAAGTTTTCCAACCAAATCCTTTCAAGATCTGAAAAGCTACTTGCTAACTACTGTACAAATAGACCGCTGCAGCACAGATTCCTTGCACGTATCTTACCTGAAAAAGCCAGGAAATCTTTCTAAGAAGGCAACAAACCCACAGCACGTTATGACAATAACTCATATTCACAGGATGCAATGGACAAACGTGTTCTTGCACAGAAAGTACAAGCAAATATAATGTTGAGAAAGAAAGAGTGTGATTACTGGGGGTAGCGTGGGACTTCAGGGCTCTGGGTTTGCTTCCTTGCTCCGGCACAGCATCAGACAAGCTGCTTAGGGCTGTGCCTCCACTAGGCTGATGGAGAAGGGCTTTGCTTCCCCTACCCAAGGGACATGAGTCAGCTCTGCCCTTACATGCCTGAGAAGCTTCATCGTAGCCACCCGTATCTCCTTGCCCCTGTGCAAAGTGGCATCCTTCTTTGCCTGTTGGCAACCCAGGCTTGCCTTTGAGCAAGAGAGAAAGCAAGGGCTGAAAGGAAAGGAATGGGAAGTGGTGGGGGAATTGGAAACTGGATACTAAATAGGATAGTAAATAGGTGCTACTGGGGCTCCCACATGCCCACGTAACTCCTGCACACGTCATATAGAACGCTGGTTCCAGATCAGCCTTGCATTCCAGGTTCATCATGCCAGCAAGGCTCTGCGTTACGTGCAGCCAGTGGTTTTGAAGGCAAATCGAGGCTGAGTCTTTATTACTGGCACGGGATGTTAGCTGCATCCTTTGCCTCAGTTCCCTGCTTCTAAAAAAGACAAAAAAAGTGTTGGCCTACCTTATCATACAGCGTGGAGGACTTAGCCACCACGGGAGGAGAAAACTCGAAAGTACAACAGGTGGGGAAGCACGGGCATAGCAGATCAATGGGAAAACAAGGTTAGAAGGGCAGGGTCCCTTGTGGGGAGACTTCTTTTAAGACCTAGCTTCAGAGCTCTTACAGCTCTGCAGAAAGTTTCATACAATGTGAAAGCTGTGATTAGGGGGGTCTTCTGATATTTAACCCCCAGATACTGCTTTATTTTTATACATATATATCTCCTGGTAAATTAAGCTCCATGCATCTAGACATATGGCGGCACGATCTGTACAATTATACAGATAAGGTCACATACTTAACTGGCAACAGCACTACTAACTTCAAAGAAGTTGTGTCAATCTTCCCAGGGAGAGAAAAGCACTCTCATTAACATAAAGGGATGGGGGAAAGAGAGGGGAGAGTAATTTCACAGAAAATAATTATCTTTGATTATAACAGCAGAACTCTAATGAAGACGAACAGCCAGAGAGAAAAAGAGGAAAAATAACACAAAAACGCTTAACCTCAGTGTTTGAACAGACCAGTTTAGCTGCACCGCGAGGTGATGAGGCTTTGGAGGTTTAGTAGGTGCTGACACAACTTCCTATACGATGGAAGACAAAGAAAATCTAATAGTTGAGGACTGCTGATGCCACGATGGCTTACACAAACACACCTGTCTTCACAGCTGCCTTCTCTTCTTATTCCAATTTTCCAGCTTTTTTTTTTTTTTTTTTTTTTAAATATTCATATGCAGCCTAGGCCAATCCAACAAATGAACAACACCCCCAGGCCCAAGTCTTCACTTCATCTGGGCTTATTTTCCTCCCTGGCAGCTCCCTCCCCAGACCCCCACCCCTCTACGAACACCACGCTCACAGGCTTCACATCTCAGCATCTCTAACTCACCAACCTAATTCCTCCTGCCAGAGTTCAGGCTTGGATCACAATCAATTACTGTAATGCAGAGGCATTCATTGCTATTATCATAATAATGTATGGCAGGGTATGACATGTATCCATAGCATATGCATTGTG
The DNA here is from genome assembly GCA_035590215.1 of Microhierax caerulescens. Taxonomy (NCBI): domain Eukaryota; kingdom Metazoa; phylum Chordata; class Aves; order Falconiformes; family Falconidae; genus Microhierax; species Microhierax caerulescens. The sequence continues at coordinate 10,736,817 of JAVJGJ010000014.1, read as the reverse complement.
CATACATTTAATAGGGCTGTGACTCGGTACTTGTGGTACAGTTTCACCCAGTAATCTCAATTATGCTTCTGCCATTGATAATAATTATATCATCGAGAGCATTTGGCTACCTGGAAGTGAATGCAACAGCCCTAATCACAAATGAGTGAAGGAATAGTACAGCATATGCAAAAGCTACATGGTTCCTTGACCAGTTCCGACTAGTCACGAATTCTGGAAATTTATGAATACAGAAACTGAACTGACAGACAAGGTGGAAAAATTAGTTTCACAGCAAAGCTGATAGCCAAAGTTAGTTCTCAACAGGACAGAAGATACCCTCTGCTAATGTTTTTTAAAATAATAAATGATTGCTGCGATGTACAAGAAGGTAGATTTATGAGATTAATGACAAAATTATTGCTGTTCCAGAATCGGTGCTGGGGCAGGACAGGAGGGTGTTTTTTGGCTGTCAGGCAGCAACCTTCCCATCAGCAAAATACGCGGTTGCCCTTCAGATGTTAAGTCTCCATGGAAGCGAGCAGGATGTTCAGGTTAAAAGCAGATGCCGCACTGAGGAAGTGAGGACCACTGATCCAGTCAGGCAATGGCAATTCTCCTGAACAGAACCACAGAGCCATTCAGGTTGGGAAAGACCTTCAAGATCATTGACTAATCAACCACTAATCTAGCACTGACAAGTCCACCACTAAACCATGTCCCTAAAGTGTCACACCTGCTTAGCTTTTAAACACCTCCAGGGATGGTGATTCAACCACTTCCCTGGGCAGCCTGTTCCAAAGCTTGACAACTCTTTCGATGAAGATATTTTTTGCTAATCCCCAATCTAAACTTCCCCTCGTGCAACTTGAAGCTTCTTACTGTGAAAGAGGACTAAAAAGGTCATCATGGAGATCTAAAGAAAGGTTAAAATTTCTATAAGCCATGTTTAAATCTGCTGATTACGAAGAAATGGCATGTATGAGCAGTATTGTATCTTTTAATGCCATTTCAAGAGGCACTTGATACCAGAGACATCCAGCTATCTCAACTGTATTCAGTGCTTCACGAATAAAAACCCACAGCTAGCTGAAATCAGGTCTGTTCAAGAGAGATGATAAAGTTGGATTTATTATTTTATTAATGGCAGTATTACTGTAGCCTCAACTAAGGTGACACAGCTCACACCTTTATCCCCTCCACAGGTGACGCATACAGAGTAAGGAGGGAATCACTGCCAGGGAGGAGGGGAGACATGGCCTGACTGAGCCCAAATTTTCTCACTCGCAGTGGAATCAGCAGTCTGACCACTAGATTATACTTACTTAACCTAAAAAGGTTTTATATTCCTCTTTGTTCTATCATTTTGGAAGCGATGCTCCCCTTTGGTTTTATATGCCTATGAATACATGACTGGGTGTCGATGTCTATCAATGCTGAGATGCCTCAAAAATCAATAGCTCGTATTTCCAAAGCCTATCTGATCTCCTATGAATTAATTTTCAGGACAATCACATACTTTTAAAAAAAAAATAAAAAAAATTGGTGAGTTTAGGTGACTCAAAGTCAAAAGAAGAGTTCATGTCACTGCTGTGCTGCAGCTCAGGAGTTAATTGAAAATTCAGTCTGGAGAACAAACATGCACCAGTAAGCAGAGGGATTTCATGATTCACATCTTTTCCTCCCTGTTTTGTTTTCTTTGTTGGGTCCCCCCCTCCTTTTTTCTAAATTTATTACTATTATTACTGTTATTATGACAAGTTCCTTGGGGCAGGAACTTTGTCTAACATGCTGTACCATGCCTAGCAGGCTTCTAAGTCCTACTGTGATTAAGCATGTAACTCCAGCATCCATGTTCCTTTGATTTGCTAACTGCTAACCCTGGGCTCAAACCACTGGAAATATGGTGTCTAGTAAAGAACGAGCCATCCCAAAGCAGAAATTAAAGCTTTTTAAATGCTCAGAAGCTTGATTTTTAACAGTGAGCATATTATAAAGAAGTCATTACGGAGCCATGCTTTTAAATAATACTGAGAAGTGAAAGAAAAGAGCAGATCTTTTAGCACGTGTTGAAACAACATAAATTACAGGAAGTGGAAGCCAGCTAATGTGCTAAGGGAATTACATTGTAAAATCTGTATTAGTTATAGGTAGTTAAATATCAGTGCTGGATACACTGGGCTGGACTCTACAACTGTTTGTGAACTTGGCATTTGCACAAATGGCGTTAAAGACTATGGAAGGAAAGGAGATCTATTCCTCAAATTCACCTTTGACTGGAGAGCCCTACAATCAATGTTTTTTTTTTCCTCTGCAAGTTCTTCTGTGGTCTTGGACAGGTCAGTTGAACTTCAGGGTCCCTTCCAGGATGAATGGCAGTGAGCATGACATGATCTGCACAGCCAGTTTACATTGCAGACAGACCTGCCAAACAGGGCTTCACAGCCAACACATGTGCGATAGATGCCACCAGGCACCCTTCAGGAGTCTCCCGTGGGGGGGAGGTGATCTGCAACACCATCAAAATTCAACATACATTTCCCAATTTGATCACTAGAGCACCTAAAATGCACCCTGGAGGAAGACCGCAGGTTAGACTACAAAACTAAGTTAAAGGCCTTCATTTACAAAACATCAAAGAACTTATTTCAGAAGAAGTTAATATTGAGAGTTTAGCAGCTTGCACAGCATCAGCTGCAGCATCAGGCAGGTTCCCCAGTAATGCAGCTGACACTCCATGATCCGGTGGGAGCAGGAATAATCAGTGTCAAGAATGAACATATGAAATTGTCCATCCTTGAAGAACGGACTTTAAAAAAAAGGTAGCAGCATGAAATGCCTCCTACAAGAACACTGTGACAAATGGACCAAGGTAGTACTAAGTTTAGCCTGATATTGTCGATCCAAAGTCCCTTAGAAATGTCATCAAAAATTAATTTTGTTTACTCTTTTCAAACCTGCCAGCATTTATGTTTAATTATCACACGGTAGAAAGTTTTAAACACCCCTTGCTTTACAGAACCAACGTACGTTACTCTGCCTCCTCACCCAATGCAACTTGGGTTGAAACCTGAAAGATGTGCAAGGCTGTAGTAGGGACTAAGATGCCTCCACTTCCATTCATTGTCCGTACAGCCTTTTGCATGACCTCCAGTACAGCAGTGATGTTAGTAACTGGATTGTTAAGACCACTGAAGTTTGCCTCCCGGAGCAAGCTATGCCCCCTTGAGATGGCAGCTATCACAAAATCCCATCAGAATCGAAAATTTCTGGAGTACTTCGCAGTCTTTGTTCCTCTGCTGGGGAAAAAAAACCCAAACCAAACCAAACCAAACCAACAACAAAAAAAGACAAACACACAACAAACATGGGCCTTAGCGAACAAGAATTTATCACAGAGCCCCAGTCACTGTTCTTTCTCCTCTCTGGTGTGCCTTTATTTCTGGGCTGAGAAGAGGCACCGAGGAGCTAGCAGTTATACTGCTGGCAAACTGTGGGACACAGCACAGCAGAGCGCTGGATTTGGCTCAGTCTCTGAGAGCAAAGACACGTGGGGGGATTTCCCGGGACAAACCAAACAAAAGCATCCATAAAAATCAGGCTGTATGGCAGGAGGTTGAAGCACCGTTTCAGTATGGCAGGGCAAGACATGACCTTCAGCCCCAGCAGGATCCTACGCTGGCTGGCTTAGCGAGTGCAAAAGAAAGCAAAGCCCAACCTACTGAGAAGAGCAGCGTGCACAGCAACTGAATTCTGACACTCACTGACCCTGTATTAGCTTATATAGATATTAATACTACTTCAGCATGAAAATATCCAGTCTCTTTTCAAATCTGCCTGCAGACGTGACAGTTCTGAGACAACTTCCAGTGGCTGCTCTGGAAAGATGTACTGACCTACATACACTATTTCTAAAGCCACTAGTGCATCCTGCCTTAAATACTGCAGCAAATACTATTTTGGGAATGCCAGAGGCCTGCCTCTGTTTAAACGGTGCCAGCAAGAGACTAAGCAAGGTGTAATCGGATTTTTTCAGACACAGCAGCATAATTTCAGAGTAAATTTGTTAACATCAACGTGCACGAGAGTAAAATTTGATCTGTGCATGTTAGTTAAAATATCTCTTAACCTAATCTACGTGAGACTGAAGAGAAGCTTATTGGGTTTGTCCAATATATGTGGAACACTAAACAAAATAACGTAATGGTTTGAATTAAAATTCATTGTTTTCTTCAGAGCACAGAAAAGTAATAAATCAATTCAGTAAATTACCCCTGTGCTGTGCTGTGAAATTAACACCCATATACATGAAATAAAAATAAGAATTTACGGCCCTAATGAATCATTTTTTATTTTATTTATTTTTTTATTAACTCCATCATCTGTTTTATTTACCTTCTTCCACATGCCTCTCACCCTAAAATAACTCACTGGGCTCAGGGCGGCTGTGGCACTCCCATGGGCTCGGCCAGGAGCCAGCCCAGCTGCTCTGCCAGCAGCTCTGCCTTCGTCCTCCTCCTCCTCGGCCCCATCTCACACCACCCAGCAAGCAGCAAGGCCGTGTGACCCTGTGCTCTGCCAAAGCAAGCCTGAGCCCTCCCCAGAACAAAATCCACAGGCTGAGAGGGAAACCCGTGGCTCCCCCATCAGCCACACCAGCGTCTAGGCTGACCCGCGGCTGCCGCAGGTGCCGAGCACCAGGAACGCCTCCATTGCCGCTACCTGTGCAATGCAGCTGGGAAGCAAATGCACAGGGGGATGGATGCCTTTCCCTGTGGTCACGTAACCCACAGTCACGTCAGCTATTTGAAAAACATGTTACCCATCCCCCTCTCGAAACTGGGCCTTGCCATACCTCTTGTCCACTCTAAAGAAAATTCCCAATTTCCTCTCTTGGACCCGTTCAAACTTAGGCAGCCGTTTCCACAAGTTTCCAGAACAAGGCTTCCTTGTTGAGAACAATGATTTACAGTTTCACACGTACTCATGTGCTACATTATTCACTTAGTGCTTGTACCTATGAATAACAGCTCACGAGATGAAAGTGCGGGCTGAGGCACAAACTGATGCTCACATGCATTTTAGAAAAGATAAGTCAAGGTGAGAAAATGGAGACCTTCACGGGAGATTGCCCACACTGCCTTTCCATACCCAGCCAGCTGCACGTGGAAGGGTGTTGCTCATGTTCTTGTCCTCCTCCCTCGGAGCACCCACACAAAGCCCAAGTGCGCCGGGGAGAGCCCCCGCCACCCACGTGTACTCGTGCTCCCGCAGCAGAGCCAGCCCCTGGCGAGAGCATGAGTTGCCCAGGGTGACTTTCGTGCTCAAGTTTGGCTCTCAGCAGCTGTTTAGCAGCTCTTGGCTCCTGCAGGAGCAATTCTTCCTCTCTCCAAAACCCATAGAGCAAAAAATTGCTGGTGATAATCCTGAAAGGTCTGAACACTGCCTTCAAATAAATCTAAATGCATGTAATGTATTTGCAGTTTGACAGTACCTAAAATAGACACCCAGAGCTGTGCCAGTCTACAGAAACGTAGGAAGTGACAGGTTGTCTACTAAAAGGTTTCTTCTACCTACAGACGCGGCATACAAGGAGTACTGTTGCTTCCACTATCCAGATAATCAATTAAGACTGCAAGATTTGGCTGCAATTATGATCCTGTATCAGGACCAGAAACAACATCTGGTCTCCCTACGTCCCCGTTTGGTGCCTCGATCCGATGGCAATACATGTAGTAGTACACGTGCTTCCAGGAACCTGCATGACCCGTGTGAGCTATAAAGCAGCTGGAAGCAGGCACAGAGGAAGACAAACACAGCCGCTGCTGAGTTCCAGCGACCACTCAGAAGGAGCATGAGACTGAGCAAAGGCTGAGAGGGACATGCCACGAGCAGGGTGCAGCAACGCTTGGGCCATTCCTCTTCGTGCCGGCAAGGACCGTCCAAGAAGACAGGATTACCCACGTCACCCAGGCTGTGCTGCGCCCATCAGCACCGCAGACACCCACAGCGCCGACAGGCAGGGCACAAACGGCTGAAACACGATGCACCCACTCACCCACCACACGCCATAAGCTATGACAGCCCTGTGCACTCTTCACACCTTGTAACGAACCCAGCTTGGTTGGTCTAACACACCAAGTCCTAAAAACAAGGAAGAGGGCATGGGAAGCTAAGGCTGGTAATGGATTGTTCTCCAGCAGCAGTGGGAGATTTTTTGCTGCATTATAGCCAAGTAAGCTAAGGAAGTGATCTGTGAACCGTGTGCCATGCTTCTTGGCAGCAAGGGAAGTAAAAACTGCTCTCTCCCACCTGTCTTTCTAAGCCTCCAAATAATCTGCACTTAGGGGATACTCATTTCTGACACAACATCCAGTGAGAGGTTTAACCCTAAGCACACTGCCAAAGCCCACTCAGCTGGGCATCAGAGTAACTTCTTAGTACCCCAAGAGCACCCACATACTCCAGCCAAGTTCCCATCTCTAGTCGAGACCAACTTCTGCCACATCCCTCGAAAGGACGTAAAAAATGCAGGATGCTGCCTTTGCGTTGCCTCACAGCACCTGATTACTCACAGGAGCAAGACGTCAGTTTGCTGGCACTGTTCAAACTTCGGAAGTGACACAGAAGATAAGTGATCCCCTTTCTCACAAATGACAGCTCTCCCCTGACGGCAGGAGCACGCTCGCTCAACCCACGTACACGGCAATTGTTGCATATTTGGGTTCACATTAAACCTTTTCATCTTGATTATACAGCACGCTGTCGCGTTTAGTGCTGCTGTGCAAAGCGCTACGTGAGTTATTGCTGTGCTGAATCCCAGCAAGCACACGGGGCCAGCACGCTACAAACCTCTTCTGTATGTGCAGATGTCGGCTGCATAAAACAAGCGGAGTGTAACTTGCTGTCTTAGAGAAACTAGTGCACTGCAGGGAGATGGCTGAAAGGAATCTGGCCAGACACCCCCGGGGGCACTCTCTAGGAATATCCATTATGCTTTTATTCCTTGGACATCAGCATCCCATCAGGAGAAAGCCTCCCTATATCAAGGCTGGGCAGGCAGAGCTCGCCACACGTCAATACTTTCCCAAGGGAAAACAAAATCCTTGTGGTCAAAGTGCCTAACCTCCCTTTTGGGGCAAGGCATCTCTGTGCACACACACTCTGTCAGCCCCATCATTTTCAAAGGCAAAATCAAAATAAAAGAGGCTGCTTTCCCCAGCTCTCATTGCCCTGCGTTTGGCACCAAGGTGGAAGAGAAAGGGATGGTTTATCCCCTCCGTGCCAAATCAGAGCCGGCCACCAGCCGGGATGCCCACTGAACGCAACGGGGATCCTTTGGGAGTTGCCCAAGCAGCAACGTTACTCGTTCTAAAGCCTTTAAGTTCTCAGACAGCACAAGATGAAGACTAACCACCTTCAGCGTTAACTGTGAGAACTAGATCTCCTTGTTAGGGAAAAACATCCCTGCCCACCGCTCCAGTGGGACAGAGTGCTACCCCACAGGGTATGCTCCCAGGCCAGGGTGCCGTGGGGCATCAGCACGCCCAGCTCTGGTCCCCATCACGGGCTCACCCTGAGGACAAGCAGAGCTGTGCTGAGCAGGCTGCTCTGCGGGAGGAGCCAACAGGAGGGAAAAGCAAAAGCCGTAAACACTACAGAGTCCCAACTATACTACTTTGCCCAGATGGGATTTATGGGGTGGGGAGGGGGAGAAGGGATGCAGATGGAAGAGCCATCTTCGTCCATTTCAAGTGTTAAAAATAAGTGCGATATGTGCCTTAGGGCTCAGCAGATTGAACACAGTGATTATACACGCTCCATGATTCTTCACCTGGGCTTATGCCTGAGAAGATCCTGACCCCTTCTTATGCCACGCATTGCAATAAGATAGCTGAGCCAAATGTTGAAAACCTATTTAGTGAACATCATTTCTCTACACCAAATTAAAAATGCTCCCTTTCAGGCTTATTTCTTCGGGTTTTCTAGCTGTTTAGAAATTTGCAGCACGTATAAATGGACTTTTTCTTAAAAATATCAAAACCCCAGAACAAAACCTGGAACATTACAACCAGCATGACAGCTGCGTGAATCCTCTGAACCATGTGGATAAAGATCAGCCTATACCACGAAAGACCACCTCGACTCTAGCTCCAGACCATGCTGGAGGGTCCCTGCCAGCCCAACGAGCGAGGGACAGCCAGGTACGTGCTGGAGTGAGGACCACGAGTGGCCAAGCACCGACAGGCAGCCGGAGGAGCACCCACAACCTCGGGCAACATCTCTTGGGGTGATTTCTTCATCAACCAGGCACCAAGCACGCCTGGTTCAGCAAAGGCACCGAGGGCACAGAGACAGGCAGAGCTGGTCTGCACAGGCACGATGCTCTAGCACTGGCCAACAACATCACTTTAACTTAAAACAATGACCGTATCTGCCACACTACACCCACAGGCTACATCCCTAACTATTACAAATCAATGCAAACACAGACTGATTTTTTTTTTTTTTTAAAGGCCAGAGGGACTTTTAGGTCATCTAAACTGTCTTTTTGTATGAAATAAGCTGTAGAATTACATCCGGCTACTGGATGTAATACAGATGTAATACATGCCAAGCTGGACAACCATCGTGCCACTCACTTTAATGGTGCTATGCCCGCTTCGAAAGGATGAAACACCGCCCTGTAAACTGCAATAGCTTGAATCTGCCTCCATTGCTCTGCAGATTCAGTGCAGCAGTGTCTCATCCCTATAGACACAGGGAAGACGCAAAAGTCAGAAGCTATTCAGTAACCTACAGAAGAGCAATCGCAGCAGCAGAACTGCAGCACATCATCTTCATGTACCGATGCAAAAGAGGATGCTTCAGACACATAACTAAGCAGAAAACAGACATTTGGAAAGCAATGCAACACCAGCGGATCCTGAAGGAGAGCAAGCTGATAAATATTTAAATTGCATTTTCCCACCACCCTAAGGCAGCCGGATTTTATTACCTGTTTTGGGGTTGATTACAAAGAAGTTCTGGGGATTTCCACTTGTAATTCGGTAAGTCAGTTTCTCATTAGTGCTGGAGTCAGGGTCCTGGGCTTGGATCTGAATGACAGATACATCCTTTGGGGAGTTTTCCATGACGGCTGGGTAATAGATTGGTTCAGAGGTGAGTGGGGCATTGTCATTCACATCTTCCACTTCAACATACACTTCGATGGTAGTGTAGAGTGGGACAACACCATGATCGGTCGCATACACTGTCAGCCAGTAGGATTTGGTTGTCTCCCTGTCAAGAATATCTGCTGTGTAGATAACTCCTGCAGAAAAACAGCAAGCAGAGGATTTCAGGAATAGGATCAATGAAACATCACATCTAGTTTGATTTGGCTGTACTACAGAAATGTGTTCAGTATATAACAAATGCTCCACCCTTAGAAAAATAAAAGTTGTACATAAAATGAATACAGCAACTTGAATTTGGGCATTGTTTCCTGAACCCTGCTCAAAATCTCAAACCTTTGTTCCAAGAAATTCTGGAGGGAAGTAAAAAAATGGCTCTTCCTAAGTGTCCTGTATCTTTTCTGGGATCGGAGCTGGTAGGGTAACTGAAAAAACACCAAAATATTCTGCTGGTGAGGTGAACTTTTATAAACTTCAGTAGAGAGCAATATCACCATTGACAATTAATTACACAGGAGAAAGTGGCTTCTCTTTTCAATCTCCTGCCAGTGTCCTTGCTAAAGAAGAAAACCTAGGTGGCAGTTTAAAATAAATCCATTCAAGTTCAGAAAATAGATGGTAAATTTAATAATGAGATCACTCATTGCTGAAATCCTGGATAACGAGCTATCAAAAGCTTATATAGTAAAAGCTATTAGACAACCAGTATGTCCTCTTTTATCACACAGGAAGGAAGGGTTTGGCCACGTTACCTACTGGTGTAAGAAAAGATCAGATAGTTTCCTTCCTTGTCCTAAGGAACCACAATAGAAAGTGGTTTTGTGTATAACGGAGCCACAGAGAGGCACAGCACCCACCACTCCATCCAAGTACTATCCAAATGCCTGCACGGTTCCTGCCACAAAAGACTTCCACCCACCTCATTTCTGCCTGAAGTGATTTAGAAATCCATCCTCCTCCTGACAAGAACATCAAAACCACATTGACTTTTGTAAAAAACAGATACTGCATCCTTAACCCAGAAACCCCTCCTAGCACTGTAAGACCTGCTCGTATTTGTGTGGTCCAAACCTTCACCAACTTGAGCACTGACGACAAATGCACAGAGGACCAGATACGATACGCCAGCACCACACCCCACACCCCCACCAGCATCAGAATAAGCAAATGCAATTTCCCACCACTTCTGCGACAAGGATACCAAGAACATTCCCTTCTCTGAATACAGCATTATTAAATCTTGGGCAATAGATTAATACAATGGATCTCAAGCTTAAGAAATACTAAAAAAGGCAGTTCGCGGACCATCAGGTCATGTCGTTAATAGATGGAAAGCGGTGATGTTGCAGGGCAAGACAGGAACTCAAGAAACCTGAATTTAGTCTCAGCTGTGCTTGATGCTACTTAGAACAACATAATCAGTTAATCATTGAGGAAAGAGATGCTCCAAGATCAGCCCTAACAAGGAATGTGCGTGTGGTTTTGGCTTTTTGGTTTTTTTTAAGTATCAGACTGCGCTGAAAATTTCTGACAGCCTAAAGTCTTAGAAAAGCTTTAAAAACACAGAATAGGCAGAGCGGTGTCTTGGGCAGACTTTGGGCACTGCTAAGGAAGGTGCAGGCTCTGTGCTCAACCACTCTGCAGTGGTTACAAGAGGATCTGCAAGATCCTCCTTGCCAGTGCTACTGGGAATCCTCCCTAATGGGGTATGAAGTTTAGATGCAATTTATTTGCGTTATTCCTCAGCCCAAGTCTGACAGGCTATGCATTAGATCTGGCTTTTTAGATTAGACCAGCAATTTTAATGACACCTTCATGACACCGCATTCAGACAAGACTTGGGTTAGAAATAACTGGTAAGTGTATTTCACTTCTTGAAGAGCAGCCATGAGAATGATGGCCCTGTGCTCCTGAGACATCAGCAGAAGGAACGGATTTGTTGGCCTGATAGACCTTCTGATGTCTAACAATATGAACAGCCCCAGCGTAAACTTCCCAGGACACTTCTCGGCAGAACACATTCTATGCTAAAGTTTACTGGCAAACTTACTAAACTGCTTTTAGAAGGGGTAGCAGCAAGAGGCAAATGATGAAACTTCTGTCCTAAGGGATGACCACCCCTGGCATAAGGGAGAGAAGCCCACCGAGTGAGAAAGGATGCTGCCTGTCCCCAGGGACTCAGGCCGTGGTTCCCAGCACCCCCACCCAACTCTGCTTTGGGCAGGAGGCAACACAAAAGCTACCACACAGTTACAGAGATGCCTGATGTACTTGCACTTGTCTTATAGGACATATATTTTTTAATTTTCTAAATATTTTTTCAAGTTTGTGATTTTTTTAATTTTTTTTTTTTTTAATGCTAGTCTGAACTGACAAGTATTTTCTACCATTTGATCAATGATATAGAGAGGGAGGCGAAAGAAGCAGTACCAATTCCAGCCATGTACATGCTTAGGTCTTTTTCTAGTAACATCAGATCCACACCCTTCTTGCTCAGATATATTATTCACCCAAAGGTGAACAACGCAGCAGTGGAGGACAAAGGCAGAGTGTATTCTAAATACTCTTGTCGGCAGCAGCCTGTGCTACGTAATGACATTCTGTAGAAACATGGGTGAAATATGTAGTGAACTGTGATGAAAATGCCTACAAGTCCAGAAGAGAAATTACATTGCAGGGATGAGAAGAGCCCAGAATAAATGACACCCTGTGGAAATAAATAAATAAAATAAAATCCACATGGGCAAGGATGAGGCAAAAAAGTTGAACATTAGTGCCTGTAGAGATGTTGATTTATTCAGAAGACAAGAAGAATTATTTTAGCTCTCTAAACAAAATCTGAAATAAGTAGGGGTATCCCCCAGTGAGAGTACAGATTTTAGCAGATTAACCTCTGTTTATGAAGCTGAATTTCACCGATACTGAGCTGATAATAAATCTATCTTCTGAGTCATTCCTTCATTTTATGACTCCTGGCAACAGTTACTTTCCATTTCTGTATTTCAGAAGGAAAGGATCATTGAACAAGTGTTAGCAACTGCCAACAGGTCTGCTATACCGGTCCTTTTTACTTCTGATTTATTAAAAGGTCTCAAATATTAATTAATTCCTTTTCTTAAATATGTCTTGTCATTGCACATGTCACCACCACACAGCAGCTTGATAAATAAGAAGGTCTTTGTTCACTTTCAGGTTTTCAATGTGGAAACCCTCCTGTCGCCCCAGGAAGAGCTTCTACCATGCTCTTCAAAGTCCTGCAAACAGGACAGCCTCCTTGCTGTCTACCCAAAGATGGGTCTAAAGTTAGTACCCACAAGAATACACATGCTACTTGAATATTTAATCAATCTTTCCACATAGGGATGGCCGACAACTTCCAGATGGATGTTAAATTTCATCTTCATACGAGTTGTTAACTCTGAAGACTAGTGACACTTGATTATCAGCGCTGCTTCTTCATCACTATGGCACGAATGCAAACAGACTGGTAGACCTGGCATCAGGAGCCATGAAATATTCCCTGGGGCAGCCCACAGGTAGGCTCTCACTCACTTTAGCTGAGTGAAAGTATGGGGAGGGCCAAGAATATCCTTGGATAAGACCACGACGAATTCAGAAAAAAACTCAGTTACTTCAAAGTTATAGACACTAACAGATACGCTGAAGAAAGACAGAACTTTGTTTTCCCGGATCAGAAGAGCAGAGGGGATGAGAGGCCTTTGGGAGCAGCTCTAAGACTCTTTTTGGACGGCTTTCGTGGTGCACTCTTCCCAGCTGCCCGCTAATTAGAAGAGAAACATGAACAAGGTAATGATGTCTGAGCTATACAAATGAAGAAACAAGAAGAAACACCTGCAGAGATCCTGAAAATGTGAGTCATTAAAAAGCAAAAAGTTCCAAGATTTTGCAGTCACGTTTCTGAATGAGACAGAAACCCCCAGATGTTCCCGTCTACCAGAGTGCTATGCCACGGAGGCGCTACGGCATTTCTACACGAGGCAGCTGAAATCCAAGCGAGCAGTCTGTGCAAGCCAGCTCTTTATGTCGCCCTCGGCCAGACTTTGCAGTATCCCTTGAAGGACTGAAGCCAACACTTCCACAGGCCTGGGGCAGCCTCAGAAATAAAGCCAGCCAGCCAGCCAAAAAGCAGTGCCACCAATATGCTTGCCACTGCATTCCTCGGCGTACATTTGCCCGATGTGATTTGCCAAGCACCACGTGCACTACGAACACTGTAAGTGAAAAATAACAACAGAGTGCATTAATCTCTTGATTAAGATCCCGGGCACATTTATATGTAAATGAAGTGCAGCCCTTGGGCTTGGCAATGTGCCAGCAATGCAAAGGTTGTGTGCTTGTTTCTCTTAAAGGCTTGTTTTCCCTGTTTCCCTGGGAAAATAATGGGATAATGTTTTCTGTATGGCTCCTGCAAGTGGCACACACTGCGACACTGCATTATGAAGGGTGAAGGCAAAAAATAAGGAGTGAGAAGCTAGTGGCTATTCAAATGGGCAAAAAATCAGCAAACTGGATTTCGCTCCTTCCTCTCCCACTGATTTGCTGCACATTTTCAGCAGACCACTTCAAATGACATGGTCCACTAAAAAAATTATCTGAAAGTTATGCATTTACTAGAGTCACGAGAAACCAAAGAAGCTCTTAAAATAAAAAAGGATTAGAGAAAAGCATTATTTCTTTCCTCACATCTTTTTTGCCCCCTGTTTATTTACCTTACATGTTTGAAAGTACTTTGTGTGTAGGGTGCATGATGACCTGCCACAGCTCTGCAAGAGAGTGTTTACTGGGGCTGTCAGCCCAGGTGTTTACACAGGTGCCTACTGCTATGGATATGTGCTTCACCTATACATTCATTCTGAAAGTCAGATTATCCTTCATGAATACCCTCAATAGTGCAAACAATATTTGCCTTTTTTTTTTTTTTTTTTTTGTTAAGGAGTTAAATTATGTTTAGTTTTTTTGAGGGCAAGATTAAAAGACAACTTAGCGGTCCATAAAAAGCTGGGCAAGGAATAATCAGAGGAGAGTAACAAGGCTCTTCCATCTAGCTGAGAATAGGAAGTTGAGATCCGATGGCTGGGAGTCAACGGCAGAAAAAAAGAGAATGCAAATACTCAATGCAGAGGATACCTGGCAGGAACAGCTGCTTGCCAGGGATGGGTCAGAATCTCCAATCATTTGGCATCTTGGTACTGGCAAGAGACAGTATAACCTGTTCTTCTACCCAATTTGTTTGCCTAGATGCAAAAACTAAGGTAGCATGTGAGTTGGCTGAGTGACCGAGTAGCTTGTGCTATAAAAGGTGCTGATGTAAGTAGTCATGCTCTCAGTTTCAGCAAACAATGAGCAAGATGTAGGGAGGTTCCTGCACAGACAGAAAGAGAACTGACTTGGAAGTATCTGCTACTCTTCCAAAAATATCACACAGTAGTAGTACAGAAAACACCTTAATTATCTCTTTTTCAAAATACTGCTGTGATCTTGCAGGGGGGCATCTTGCTTAATACCATCAGTTCAGTTGTTCAATTGAGAAAAGCCTCGATGACAAGACGGTGCTTGTTCTTCTCATCCCTTTTCAGGAATAGGAGCCAACTGCACAAATCTGCAATTTATAGGGAATAAATGGGACTGGGAAATTAGGAAAGGCTAGCTGGGGTGAACAGCCCAATTATTCCCAGAGCCTGACTCAGGAGTGGCTGCTGAGGAGGGCAGGAGTGGGAGGCAGCAAACAGAACCTGTCCTCAGCAGAAGCTGCAGTGTGGGATGAAGGTGACACTGTGGCAGCACACCCCCAGATGTTCCCAGATGCCAGCGTGCAGCATGCACCTTTCCACCAAAAGCCAGCTCTTCACTAGGGCAAATGCAAGGTTTAGTGGTTACAGTAGCTATAAAAATATACAATCTTTAAGTCGACTGAAGGACTAAGGGTGATGGACAAACCTTCCTGACTCCAGCCCCTGGGGCACCTGCAAATTCACCCTCAAGGTGTGCAAGGGCCACACCAGCTTGTGCCATGCAATGCGCTACAAAAATGCATTTCCAGAGCCCTAAGCCTGCCTCTCCCTCCTCCAGCTTCAAAGCCAACAGGTTCAAGTGCAAACCAGCTACAAAGGAGATCGTTTCTCCCCAAATGCAAACAACATGAATGAAGCAGTCAGGAATGCCTACTGACAGCGAAGTACTCGGGGCTCTGCTTGATTCCTTAAAGGAGGAAAAGAAAAAAAAAAAAATATCACCAATTCCAAAATGCTACTGATTATTCATGACCCTCATCAAAGGCTCTGTGAGTCTTGTGGCAGTAAATACACCACCTTTCTCTTCACTGGGCAGTCAGGCAAAGGTCCCTGCTTGCATTGCCTTGCTGGGGAAAAAATAAACAAAAGCAGCTTTAGAAGACAACAGTCAAATAATGTCATTTTTTTTCCAAAAATTCTTGATCTAAAACACAGAGGGGGAAGAAAGAGCTTACACACCTCATCCAGCTGCACCAAGATTAAAGCTTTCTATCTGCCCATCCACACTCCTGCCCTGAGCATCAGCCAGATCCTGCCCCACAGATCTTGCACAAAGGGGCCGTGGAAGGATTCGTGAGTGTAAATGCAAATGTCAGAGCTAATCTGGATTCCCTGCATTAGGCAAAGACGTGATTTTTGAAGGACACTTAGCAGAGAGCTATCGTAGGCAGGAAAAGTTTAAAAATACTGCAAGCCCATTATTCATCAAACCAGCAAACGTTAAATCAACCAAAATGGCATGATTTGTAGACAGGAATTTCACACACAATTAAGGAAGAAAATTTATGATTTCAAGAAAGCAAATGTTACGCCTAATCCATATTTTTTTTTATTTAGGTCCTTCACATAGAATGGCTCTGTGTGTCTAACAGCTGAGTGCATACCTCTTTTAGAAGATATTTATTTCATTACTTCCATTAAGGGTAAACTGTAAATATAACCCACAGGATTAAACAGCTTTAGCGTAACAAAGACGTGAACCTGAGCACTGATGCCAGACCAGTTCAGCATGCTGGGACCACCAAAGCCAGTGGGAATCAGAGTAAAACACACATTATATTCACCCCTTTTTTAAGCCCTCTCTAGCCATGAATCACCAGTGCCAGTTCTGAATATGGATGGCAGTATCACATTAGCCACAAACTCAACCGGAGCATGAAGGAGACCTATCGCTCATCCCCCCCACCGCTCACAGCCAGCAGCTTTGAAAATCAGGCTCCTTACTTTGGTGATTAAATGCTATTTCAGTGCCTTCATTTAAGCCCCCCCGCTGTGCAAAGTGCGGCCTCCCATTTTTATTTTATTGCACAAATTTTGTAGGCTTTAATGCATATTAAAACGCAAACCCAGCTCCTATTGAAGCAAATGGAAATATCCCCATTGACTTAAATGGAGATTAGATCATGCCCAGGAATGAGTCCAAAAGCAATATTAACTTTGTGAGGCTATACATACTTAGAACTTCCTAATATTCTTTTGTCTGGTTCAAATATAAAACATATATAATATACCACGCTTGTCAAAAAAGGCAAGAGAGGTAACATTCCCATCTAGGGCTTAACTTTTAATTTTCTCTTTTTTTACTGATGTTTTGGATGTAAAAATTTACCGTTACCTCAAAATGAAGTTTCTGCAATGAATATTATGTCTGAGTTCCCAAAGCAGTAAAAGAGAATTAGAAACCAATCCTCAGCAATGTTATTCCCACTGACACTGCGTTAGCCTGCAAATACACCTTTTACCGTGTTATTGCACACAATACATGAGTATCACAACCAGCCAAGATCATAATAAGGGCATTTAACGTGCTAATAAATGTCATATATCTGCATGTAATAGACAAGTAGGTGGATAATGTACAGGGTTACAACTCTTACTGGACACAACATGCCAATATGTTTCAGGGGCAATTTCAAGTGTGGGCTCTTTCTGAAGGAGGGACCACTGCAGGAGCACAGACCCTGACCAGCCCTGCCTCAGGCTGCAAAGCACAAACCTAAATTCTTTTACTGCAGGTAGACAGGAAATTCAACTAATTAAAGGCAGTCATCAAGTTTAGGTCTGGCCAGTCCCCCTCAAATCAAAACAATAAGAATACATATATATGTATGTTTACATATTTGTCGATATTCTGATATATTACCACATGCATATTTATAAATATATGGATAATTATATATAATATATCCATATATTTATGAATATAAAGAAACACAGAGTATGTGTATTCATGTCTGTGTGTGTATATATATAATATATATATATATATGAATGATGTGATTTAAAGGGGAACCATTGCATACCGAATTAGCAGTGCCACCCACCACATGGACTGGGTGTTTTCAGGGGTCTGACTGCAGTTCCCTGGGTGTCCCAAAGCAGACACTAAGGCTGTGGGACTGCTGCCACGGGGGCCGACTTCCCAGTAAAGCAGCATCTTAATGGCACTGAAATAGAGGCTCATCTGTGATGAGGTGTTTGACCTTCAATGTTACTTATATCTTGAGTTTTGAGGTGAGATTCGTCCCTGTTTACCTTCCAATGGCTTAAATTCAATGCTGCTGATTTCCTTTGCTTGCTTTATTTGGGGTGGAGGGGAAGGCTCACAACTTCACATCAAAATGAGCCATCACTTAAATACAACATCTTCAAGGTCACTTGCACATCAATTTCAGAGCAATTTTCTAAACATACCATCAAGACACTGAACCAAAGGCTTAGTCAAATAAATTCTCTATATTCTTCCATTTATGAATTAAATGAAATAAGATGTGCCAACATTTTCACCTGACTAGGCTTTATTATGGTTTCTGTATCTTCCATCACATTCCTTCACTTACTTAAAGAACTATCCATATTAATCTCGCTTTAATAATTTTTGCTTCAGTGAAAAAAGCCAAACAACCTAATCTTAAATGGATAAACAAAAAATACACAATAGACAACTCTGGAAGAACCAAATTGCCTTCAAAAGCGCAAATAAAAGAAACCCTCTCATTTATGAATAATCTCTGCCAAAGCTTAACACACTCCATCACTGCTGAATAATGCAATAAAACACTGCAGTAAAGCCAGGCCGAGAGGAACCATGAAGCCCCAGTGATGACTAAACTGCTGCCACGTACCATTTCCTACTCACTACAAGTGCCTGAGAACAACGGGACAAACCATGAAACTGCTCTGACAAATGGGATGTGCTGCAAGCCCACATGGCTTGAGCCCTATTGTTCAACTTCTACGAACATGGGCTGCTGCCGGCATCCCTTTAACCCACGCAGGTCCACCTTCCTCTTCAGTCTCAGAGCACAGAAAAACCATGATGCCTGTTTACGGGATGAACTTTGCGCTATTTGCTGGGCATGAGCAGGCTCAGCTTTTTGGCCAAAGGGACAAGAAAACCAAGTGAAATGTGCAGTTTTGTGACGGTGGTAGGAGTCATGCAAAATTCAGTTACCTGAAGGTTTTTGCAAAAGCTTGCAGAAAGACTTACTGTGGAAACACATGCCTAATGTAACCAAGAACAACCTCTTTTGTTGGTATAATTTCACTCTATTGACTACGCTGCATTTTAGGGGTTTTGTCACTTTTTTTTAAAGTACTTGTGGCTACTGGTTTTCCAGCCACACATGAATCACAAACTGTGAATTTTCTTCAATATTATAACCTCTCTGTATGCATTTATCTCTCCATATCCATTTGTCCCGACAGCAAACGGCAAGTTCTGCCTTGTTTTCTGAGCACCACCAGACTACAAAACTCTTACGTGCTTTGTTCCCACCTCTGCAGCCTTCCCAACCAAATCGAATGTAGGGATGGTACCAGCAGAAATCCTCACGATGCTAGCACCAATGATGAAAGATATTAAACTTTGATAATAACCTTTTTGTATGGAGGATTTTTTTTTTTCTCAAAGGGTCTGTCTAATGCCCAGAGTAACCCAGATTTTCTGTACATCCTCTTTAGTAGATTAATAAAGAGATCAAAGTCTGACCCATGTGTCCTCTGCTGGCAGGATGGGGAAGCTATTTTAAAAAGAAGGGTTTGCTCCTGGTTATTTTAGAAACGAGATCAGAAGCAGAGCAAAGCTGAAGCAGGAAGAAGAGCTGGAGAAAAAAAAGGCAAAGGATGCTCAAAAGGATTCTGATAAAAGTCCTGGCAAGGGACTTCTGTGCAGGGTCCTATTCCTTTACACAGAGCTCTGCATCTTTTGCACTGCCTACATTATGAGAGATTGTTTTGGGAATCCTTCTGCCAAATCTGTGCCGATGTGCTTCAGCTGTTTCGTACCAGTGGTGAGGGAGGTTGAGCGAAGTGGGGGAAGCTCTGCAGGGGAGCCTGGCTGCTGGGGTGATCCCTGATAGCAAGGCAGGCCATGCTGACCTTACCTGGGCTCAAAGCAGAACATAAGAGGTCACTGGTTCTTCTGATGAACCTCAGCACCGAGGAGCATTGGCCTGGGATGGCTGGCCAGAGCAGACAAAGGACCATTGGGAATATTCCACCTGGTAAATGTCTTTCACCTTTTAGTTATACGTATTATGCTGGAAAGAGAGTATTATTCTGTATTATACAGGAAATAGCCTTTTCTCCCCTCCTTTGTTGCTGTTTCTTTCTGCCCGCAGCCAAGGGCCAACCCTATGAAAAGAGTAACAACATTAACCCTGCAATCTGCCTTTATCTTTCTCTCTATCCAAACATAAACCCAGAGGAGCAGTCAAAAAGGAGAGAAAAAGTACTTCTGCAAGGGGTTTAATGGCCACGCTGCACTTTAACATGAACACCACAGGGAAGAGGGGAGTGTGATTCACAGAGCCAGCACCATTTAACCCCCTGTATGGCACAGCTACACTTCCTCTGCGTGGAGGTATCGTGCATGACTCTGGAATCTGTTTTACAAAGCATGTCAAAAAACTGGAGAAGATTAGGAAAAAAGAAAAAAGAAAAAAAAAAAAAGAGCACTCCACAAACAGTATAAGGAGCAGAGACAATGACTTACAGTAGGAGAGTTTAAGATTTCAATCTGCTAAGCTTATTACAAAGAAGACGGAGAGGCAACTTGATTAGAAAAATCCATGTAAAGTTCATGGGGAAGTATTATTGGGAAGTAAAGGGCTCTTCAATCTAACAAAATAAGGTGGAGCAACATCTAATGATTGGAAATAGAAGCCAGGAAAAATAAAATTAGCAATCAGCTTGATACTCTTCTTTAGTATTTATTTTTCTAAAGCGGGTGATTAATTCCTGGAATAATTTCTTCCTATCTCTAGATATCTGCAAATGAGGGCTACAAACCGTTGGGAGGAAACATTTCATAGCAAAAATATGCAACACTTCAGTTAGAGAAAAATCACTCAGTGAAGAGGTATAAAAATGATATACAATAGACAGATACATAAAAGGGATGAAACCAAATGATCCAGTCTCTTCTGGCTTTAAACACTATGGATCTGTGAACACTGTCCATCTGTTTTCTTTGAGGAACTAGGAAAAAGAAGGTTCACTGGATGATGCTGGCCTGCTCCCAACTACCCAGCCTGACTCCCATGGTCACTCTTTTAGTGCCCCAACAGCCTCTGCACTGCCATGCCCACAGAGGGGGGAAAATACACCTAGTGAAAAAAACAGTTCCTGGTATCTTCTGTCACGTATGAAGGCATGGAAGACTCAAAATCCAGTTCTAGAGATATGCACAAGGCATGAGAAGCAGCTCATCTGCTGGCCACGATCACTGGTGAGCCTGGAGCGACATCCACCACTTGTGTCCAGGCTGAGCACCAGGAGCGACGTACCGCGGGGGTGGCAGGCAGTGAAGAACCTGGTCCCCTTCTGAGCTTGAGGAGAAACTCTCCGATTACAAAAGGCTCTCGGGCAGCCAACCTCGTAGCTTTCTAAGAACAATCAATTGCCCTTGGGTTTGAGTGACTTTTCCAGTGGATAAGGGCTCTCCAGGCACTATAGACTTTGTTAATATTGCCCATGATGCTGTAGCAGAACATCGCAGTTTTGCAAAGCAACACACCTTGTGTTTCACTGTGAAACACAGACCGGATGCATTTAAGGCTGAAGTTTCATCTAGACCCATTTGCAGGACTCTCCCAAGGTCCAGAAAATAAAGTTTTTCCCCTGTATCGTACCGGCTTCGCGTACAGGGCCCAGGGCATGTGAGAGTCAGCATGTCAAAAAAGACCTGACTTGTTTTGAAACAGGACTAGTGCTTTAAACTGCCCAGAAGCAAAGCATTTATTTCTTTCTGAAGTAAGCTTTTAGGTGTACTCTCTCCTCTCTTCTCCAGAGATGCTAAGAGCGAGCCTCCACCACCCCCACCCCCACCCCCCTTCCATCCTTCACATCTACAGGGTGTAAAACCACCTCAAGCTGCTGCTTCTGCTTTGGGAAGAAGTTTGGTGGCTGCAGCAGAAAAAAAAACACCACGGGACTGATTGGAGGCCAAAATTTAGTTCAGTCAGCATCAAAAAAATAGGAGAATCTCTTGTTGTTTGCTTCAG
>JAVJGJ010000014.1:10689138-10707490 GCA_035590215.1 Microhierax caerulescens | reverse complement strand
TGACTTTGACTTGCTGCCATCTGCACTTACTATACTGACAGAGGAGTAACACGTACCAGTCCCAAGAAGTCTATTTGCCCGGATTTTCATTAAGGCTACGGCAATAACCTCTGAGCAAATGTTGCATGAAATCATAATGCCATTCACACCAATGCTAAATCTCTCATGCCCTCTGAAAAAAATCCAGATCTCACCCTCTGATTTGAAAATCTCCTCTGAGGGCAGCTATAAAACTTCTCTACTGGTCATGATATCATGTATGTGTCAACAGATCACTGTTCACATTTGATATCTTTATGATCAACTTCAGGGTAAAATTTCTTTTGCTATTTACAGAATGAAAAATATGTCCTCACAGTTCATATGGGGGAAAAGTGTGCTATGATTAGACAAGGACACTACCATTACAATCGCAATTACAACAAAGCTGCGCTGACCGACCCCACCAACAAAGGAAGAGTTGGAGGGAAATTCTGTGTAATATTTTATATCCTGAACTAATTAAAGATCTCATTCCCCAAACAGCCAGATAGCAAACATAAGTAGTGCCTACAGATGAAGGATTCCTGTTTTGATGGTTACTGTAATGAGCACATTCCCAAAGGAAACAGCCAATAAAAAGCATCTCCTGTCTGGAGGATGCTGAATGAAAGTTGGACTTTTCTTAATTTTACAGCAATTCCTTATTGCATCATATCAGCCTCCACCAACAGTCTCAGTTCAATTTTTCTGTAATGAATTTGGAGACTCAAAAGAAAAATTTCATCCCATCGTAGCCAGCTAAATTTCTCTCCTTGACTTAAAGCTGAAAACGATTATGAATAAAATGACGTTTTTACATCACTGTATGCAGTTTTAATTAAAATTTATTAACTTGAGAGAAACTATCTCCTTATCACCAACAGCCACTAGAACAAAAATGCCTTTTATTGTGTTTTTAAACTGATGTTTCAGACAGAACCATCACTACAGCACACTGTAGCTCAACTGCCTAGTGGCAGATTAGACTGGTCTTTTCCCTCTGCTCCCTCCTTTCCTTTCATGTGTATTGTGCCCTGGGCAAAAAAGATCACACTCCGGCCTTCTGCAAAATTTCATACCTACAGCCTGATGTGTCTGCTGAATTGCACACAGCTTTCCTTATCAAATTGCTGGACCGCTTAGGAAAAAATACCTATGTACCTTACCAAACTATTATAATAAGAAAAGCAAATACCAGGGGCCAGGTTGCGATGCACTAAGCCCTGGACCATGTGTACTTTGAAAGGATCTTTGCAGTCACTACTTCAGAAGTGACAGCTGGAGTTAAGAGAGCCACAGAGAGAGCACGTAAAAGTAAGAAAACCTTTTTAAAAGACTTTTAGAAAAGGAGACAATTTAAAATGTCAAGTGTCATGACAGGGGCTTAGGTAGTAGGGAATAATGAAGGGAGCTGGAAAAGTAAGCTCTAAAACCAGGAGAACACAATACGCCAAAGTCCAAATGGGAAGGGTTGAACACGTTGGGTAGATTGGCAAGATGTCATCTCTGAGATGATGTGATGAAGAGAAGTGTTACTAGTGACTTGACTAGTATCTTGTGACAAGGAGGAGACAGAATACATTAGGAAACCCCCTGTCTAAGGGACTTGAAGGGATGTACTGGAAGTGTGATTACAAATGAAACTCCTTAACCCAGGATAAGAGTGACGAAAGAGAGGATGTCGCCAGAGCAGGAATCAGACTGAAGAGAGAGACATGCTGGGAGAGCAGGTGAAAAGAACTATCCAGAGACTTCCCAGGTTAGATGGCAGAAGGCATCCATGGGACTAAAGGCTGGTCAGCCAGGCCAGGCAGGCTGTGGCACAGCCTAAGGTAAGAAAGGAATCAGTAGCCTTCTCAGCAGTATAGCTCTTCAAATATGATTTTACAGGTTATTTTTATTCACGTCTCTCTTGCATAGGGTAGAGAGAAATGGGGACCTCAAACAGAGATAAATACAGCTATCGTGGCCATTTAATTTTTTTTTCTTTTTTTGAAAAGCAAGACTGGGTTAAAAAAAGGCAGAAAAGGCAAAGAGGTGAGGAGGTTTTTATCCTTGGTGGAGAGGAGGCTGGGGCTTAGTTCAGCACCGGGTAAAACAGAGATAAGCACAAAAAAGGAGAGGTTTCCCAAAGGGAGAAGGCTCACTGGGCTGAAGTGGTTGAAGACGAAATAGAAAGATTATCAAGAAAAGCAGAGCAAGGAATCAAATTGCTTTAGTGATAAGGGACGTTCAAGGTGAGAGACAATACACTGGGATATGTATTTACCGTAGCAGATTGAGTGGAGAGGGATCATTTTCGTGGGCTTTGAAAAACGCTACAAACACAGCAAGCAATTACACCGCAATAAATAAACCAGTAGGACACGTGCAAATGAGGACGCTTAAGAGAGCACGCACAGGAGACAGCGATTGCCAGGAGACTGATAATCACTCCCCGGGGCCTGACTTTGAGGGGTCCTGAGAGTGGAACAGGGATGCTGTTTCCATCGCAGCAGAAGAAAGCAAGTGCTGCCCTGCACAGTCCTTCCTCTGCTAACCTGCTGCACACAGATACGGAACAACAAATGCCTAAACTTGGGGAAAAAAAGGATGTTTTCAATTCCCTTTCTCACCTCCTTGAAGACAACCTGCAAAGTTATGCAAATGCTGAGCTAGTTCAGGTTGCTGATCGTGAAAATCAATCCACTTCTGTTTAATGGAATTTAGCAATTAGCAACGTCCAGCTTCCAGTAGTTTTTTTATGGCTTCCTAACCAGCTCTCGAACTGTAATACTGTAATATTACAGTAAAATAATACTGTATATATATATATATACTGTTTATATATATATATAAAAATATTCTCAAAACCGTAACACTTCCTCCTGCAAAGTGGTGCTTGTCCCACCATTTATAGCTAGCACAGACTCAAAACAACCTCTGCCCTACATGTGGTTTCCTCCCTGTGTATGTGCTACTGGCCATGGTAAAATATCTCTGAGTTTGGTCTCATGGAATATAGCCATTTTCATACATTAGCTAACATCCTCAGCTCTTACCTCATTTTTTCAGCTTGACTGAAAGCCCACACCTAACTCCTGGCAATCTCAGCACCCATTCTGGCTGGTAGCACTCTGCAACACACCAGTCCATCCCAAGCCAGGCCTCTTCCACAGAGAGCACACTTGCCAAGAAAGGCTGGAAGTTGATAAAGACAACCTGTTCATCCTATTTAAGTAAAACCTAGGCACAGACCCACAGCAACATGACACAAAAACCTCTCCTCTGTATCTTTACCCCCAGTTTGAGTCCAGGAGCTCTCAGTACAGAGCTAAGGCTGAGGGTGAATCAGGCACTGTAGAAAGCATTCCCCAGTAAGAGGATGAAGGTTAGAGAATTCATATGTACTTTATTCAAAATCCATTATTTTTACTCCTTTTTGACAGGGCTGATCATGGAATGTAAACCAGAAGCGTCCTTGACTTCATGGCTTCCCTAGAAGTTTCTAAGTGAGTCTAAAATCCTGTTTTATTTCACTGCTTATTTAAGGCACTTCTTTATGTACTGGCTCTTCCTTTGGCTGCTTAGTGTCTGGGAGATAAATGGGATAGCTTTATGCCTACCTGAAAAGAAACCACGTTGGACCCAAAAGACGGACTCAGAGTGAAGATTCCTCAACTCTTGTTGACTGCCCCTCTCCAAGCACTGGCTGAATAGTAGCTGTATGGTTGCACTGGAGATTATTTTTTTTTTTGCAAACACCAGCCTGTCAAGAGTCACTCCAGAGATGTGGAGTGTTTAGCTTCACTGCCTGCCTCCCAGCAGCATCTTCTCCTAATAACCTGCAATTTACACTTGCAGAAAGCTCTTACCTACACAGCATTTCTGGGACTCCCACATTTCATGTCACAATGTAATGTGTCTCTAAAAATCCCACGACTGAAATTAATAACACAAATGAGCGTCTGACATTAACAGGGCATCTACTTACTTGTTGCCTGTTTACGATGAGGCTTGGGGCAGGGGAGGGGGGTAGGATCCTGCTTTCTCAGAGGTATAGCCTATAGGTAGCTCCATTCACCCAGCTAAAGAAAAGCCTTTGTCTTCACTCACAACCACCACGACTTTGCCAAACTGTCTCAACTGAAAACAATCCACATATTGATTGGCACTAGGATAGGTTTTAAAGCTGGCAGGAGGAAAAGCACTTCCCCACTTGTAAGCTCAGTGAATTTGACAAAGAAATGTGCTTGGACAGGTACAAGTCTCTTTTCACAAAGTCAGTTTTCAGAATAAAATCACCTATTAAAGGCTTTTTCCTGACAGTCACAAATAATTCCAGCAGCATAGTTATAAAGTGCCTCAAAGACGTTTTAACCCATCTTGAAGAACCTGTATGACATCTCTGGCTGTCATGAGAAGGATTTAAAAACGTGGTTACTGGAGTTAGGAGTTACTTTTGGAAACCAGAATAACAGGCACACAAAACATACATAGAAAAAAGCAGAAAAAAAAAAAAAAAATCCACAGATCTGGGAGCCTCTCGTGATGAGCCGAAGCAGAGGCTATAGCGGTTTTCTCTCATCCAGGAGCTGGGTGTTTCACATCATCCTAGGACAGAGAAATCCCATGAGAAACCAAGTGCTTGTGTCCCCACCTCAGCCACACACAGCTGTTGAAAAGTAATTGAAGGAAAAAAAAAGAAAAAAAATGCAGCAATGCACTTCTCTAACCTAAATGCAGCTGGGGAGAGGCATGCTATGTAGAGTATACTGAAAACTAGCCACACAGTCCAAAAAATAGCAGTTTTAACCTTTCATTAATCAAACCCTCAGCTCCTCCAACTCTAAAAGCCTCTTTAGGTACCATCTTGTCTTCTTGCCCCTCCAAAGCATGCATCTACGTGCTGACCACTATCACGCCATAGCCACCTAGCAACACCGAGCCCAAAATACAAAACACAACTATTCAAATCAAAAACATACAGAAAACCTGCATTCAAGCTTACCATCACTACTTAATCACATGTTAAACAAGCTAAGAATTAACAGTTAACACATGAAAAAAAGTTGGCTTTCCATCAAAAGCAATTATAATTAATTCCTAAGAAACGTATTTCTGGATGCCAAATCATATGGAAGAATCAACTGGGGGATAGATACACTCCTTCCATAGCTCCACTCGAAATTCTAATTAAGACCAGAAATACAAAAGTGGCTGTGGCAGAAAGGTTAATAGAAGAGGAGAAAATCTCAAGAGAAACCTGCCAGATATTCAGTCCCTCTTTTTGGCTCTTTTGCTATTTTCTTCCTTAATAGACAGACCCTAGAGACACAGACACACACACAGAGTCTACGACATGGGTATTTTAGCAACAATAAGATGACCACAAAATCATGTGCTCTGCCAGCCTAGAGATCTTGTGGACAAAGTAGCTTTGAAATCTTGGTCTCTGATGTAGGCAAAAAATCAACTGCATCAGAAAAGTTGATATCCATGAGCTACTGGGGGACAGAGAGAAAGGAGAGATCTGTAGCTCTGTGGATGCTGAGCAGATGCAATCTGCTCCCTCAGCAATGGCAAAGCTGAACAATTACAAAACCAGGTTCAGACAATAGGACGATGGTGCACGGTTCAGAAGAGCAAGGAATGCTTTTCAGCTAAAAAGCCCCTTTCTTTTGCATATTCTCCTGAAATATTTGTTAAGATAAAGAGAGCCTGTACAAAACAAATGGCCATCTCCAGATTGGGAGAGAAAATAAGAAGGGAATGCTTCCAGCAACAACGTTTCTCAAAGCTTACGGTCTGCCAACAAGGATGCAGAAAGGAAGCTCAAGATACTGGAAAGGAGAAGATGTCCCTGATCTCCCCGAGATGTTACCCTTATAAAAACCTCCAAGTCTGGGCTGGGTGTCCCCAGTTTGAAATTTGTGACTAGATTTGTAAACAACCTAATTACAGTACCTTTGAGCCACTAACTACCCCCTTCATTTCAACTGCAGGTATTGCGAATACCAAAAGCAACACTTTAAACATCACTGTTGTGAAAACCTGAGACTGCTCACCAAGACTTAAAACAGTCTGATTAAAACCAGGCCTTTCTGAGGACAACAAAAAGAGGGTTTGGAGAAAACTAACAGAAAGATATTTTAAAAAAACTTTCATGTTTTAAACCACTTCTCAGATACATCAATGCTGGAGAAGACAGGGAGGAACTAAGACATTCAAAACAATCTCTATTTCCATCTCCTAAAACCTTGTATCTGCATGGTTGGGAATTCTCCTGAGGGAAAATACAGCTTTCAGAGACCTACAAGACATTTTCCTGGGAGCGGGGAATTTCACAAAGGATCACAGGACCAGGGTATTTCTTTTGCCTTCCATTTAAGATATTTTCCTCTGAGAAAGAATATTCTCTGGCAAATCACGCCACCATGGTCACTCAGACTGACCCCATGAATGGCATGAATGGAACCTGGGGTCACCTAACAATTTAAATTAATTTCATTTAAAAAATCCCTTATTTAGTGTTCCTCTTTTGATGACTCAGATGTCATTCATCTGGAAATAAAGTAGCACAGAAATCCCACCGCCTGTGATTTCCATAAATATTTAGGCTGCTTAACCAAAGCTCTATGCATAAAGGTATCTTCAGGATTATTCTATATTTGCCATCTTATCAGGAGAAATGCTTCCCTTCCTATTATTTATCTTATATAAAGTGAGCCATAGTGCTAGTTTGTTGGTTTGGGGTTTGTTTTTTTATTTTAAGATTAATTTATTAGAAATTCTCTGTCTGCATTAAGTTTAATTTAGGCCCACTAAAACTGATAAACTGTTGTTACTGGCCTCAATCCACACTACCTTTTTAAATCTTCGGATTTTCATTCCAGGGTTCTGATGAAAGATTCATTCCAAGTACCTAAAATAATCTCTACTTTCTACTCTCTCTCCTACATGCCACTCTTTTCCAGTATAATCCATTTTATGCTTTCAGTTATAAATATATAGTTCTGTCTACCTGGCACTTTAGATAACAGAGGTCCCCATATAGCACGGTCTGCCTCAACCATGTTTAGTGTCAATCACAGGGACCTTCTCTCTTACTGATGCTGGTCACCTCACCCTTGGTGTAAGAGGGAAGGATGAAATATTTCCATATTCAAGACAGAAAGTCAGAATCATGACTCTGCATCAGATCTCCACACTTCAGTGAAACAACGTAAATGAAACTTTATAAATCTACCAGTCTGGGGATCAAACCTGGTAAAACTGAAATCCAGAAGAAATGGAGAAACCTTACTCAAATGTAGGTTATTTCGTGCTTTATTTCTACTATTCTTTTAACTAAATGAAACAGAAAAGCCAAGCGCTATATACAGCACTTGCTGCCTCAGAAAGCTATGAATCGAAGCAGTGTTTCTGTAAAACTACTTTTTCAACTGTAAGATTACTTTTTTTTTTTCTTTTTAGATTAAAAATCTCAGAACTCTGGAAAATTTCTGATGCCACAGGAAATAAACATCTGCAAACAAAAAGTCTCTCCAGCTTGCAATACACACTAATGCACAGGCACCAACATAGTTACACATTCAGAGGTTTTTTTAACTTCGTTGGGCATATAGTTGAA
This sequence comes from Microhierax caerulescens, assembly GCA_035590215.1. Classification (NCBI taxonomy): domain Eukaryota; kingdom Metazoa; phylum Chordata; class Aves; order Falconiformes; family Falconidae; genus Microhierax; species Microhierax caerulescens. Next base: position 10,699,857 of record JAVJGJ010000014.1, on the reverse strand, counting down.
TTTAAGCATACACCGATACATAATTTTACGCCAAACAAACACTAAACCTAAGCTAATATTTAGTATCTTAGTGATGCAGGGCAACAAAAACCAGGTCACAAATGTAGAAACATCATAATACAATATTTATACCAATCAGCTTTATTTTTTATGACATCTTGCAAGGCATAAAATGGTTTAGAAGGTTAAATAATAGATGAAAGGAGTGAAATGAGAGGGAGAAAGCTGTAAGGACTAAAATTTGTATCATCTGATGAAATATAAACCGACATAGACTCACTCAGGAAGGAAGATACAAAGAAGCTGGCCCAGATAGGGAAGCCTGCAGAGGCTCTTTAGCATTAATAGAGCCTTTTTCTTCAGCATTAATAGAGCATGTTTCTTCATTTTTATCTTGAATCTTATTTTCATTCTAGGACAACACAGTATTCACAGGCCATCTAAGGGGTAAGAGCTTTGTCAATATCTTAATAAACATCATTCTTTATCAAATATTCTCCTATTCATGTTCTGTGGTGTTTTCAGATCTTGGATCAAATTTTGGTTTTTTTAAACAAGGTTTGCAGCTGGTGGGTTGTTTGTTCATTGTCAGTGCACACAAAGGAGAACAATGGGACACCAGCACCTCCGAGACCTCATGGGTTATAGGAGCATGGTAGAGCTCAAACATATTTCTCATAACTATCATTATGATATCATTTATTATTAAAGCATTATTATCATCCTTGATTTAGGATTATATCATTGATTATGCTGTTATATCATTGATTTTCACCTCTGCTGGTAGGATCACAGCTTTCAGTGACCCCAAAATACCACTTTCACAGGCTCCATTTCAATGACAATCAAACTCCAAGAAATACTGTCACCTAATCCAGTGAATTACTTTATTACAATTATTACCAAAGCTTCCTATCTATGATAGTACTAGACTTCTCACTGAAGTTTCAACAAGATGTTATACAACTGCTGTGCTACTGCACACAGCACTCACAAGGTGATACTGCATAAATAACAAGTATTTTCTTAACTGGGTCTTTCAATTATTTAGCAATACTTGGCAAATGTGCTGCTAACAGCTGTTTTATAACAGATTTCATGGCACGGTACACCTGGTACTAATGCTTTAGCATGTCTAAATGGTTTTCTAAAGATTACACAATCAAACATCGTAAGATAAAATCACTGTAATTGGAGCTCTCATCAAAGAAGAAATTACTGTTACACTTTAAAAACCATACACATTGCTTTCCAAAGCTGAGCAAAAGGTAGCATCATGATGGCTACAGAACTAAAAGATCTCCCCCGATCTTATCCCAAATTCGGGGATCCTATTTCTTGCTGTCATTCTGTTACAGGCATACAGGGTCCATGTGGTAATATGGAACATAAAAGCCATCTCTGATGCACCTACTCCATTTTAAGCAAAATAAAGATTCCAGCTTAAAATCTAAAGCAGAATAGTATCTCAAATACTTTATCACAGACCCCTTTCACCCATCTTGTAGCATCTTTAGGAATCAAAATTTATTAGCGACCTTTGGAGTAATGCCTTAGAAACTGATTTCCTCAGCAGTGATGCTATGCTGAATGCATTTACTCGGATCCCTAAATACTACATAAATAAGTGGATATTTTTTAGATGCTGAATATCAGATTGGTGCCAGATAACTATTAGCTTCACCCAGGTGTTTTCCATAAAACAAGCTGGGTAACACTAATACAATACAGATTTGCAGAATCTGATGATGGCTTTTGGGGAATTTGCTATTAAAACAACACACGGGAACTGCATGTGTATCTCCAGGTTTATAATCTGCCTGAGAACCCATAAACAAGAAGAGAAATTTTAACTGCATTAATTTTTGGATGTATTTAAATGCTGCAGGATAACTGTGCCTGTGATTTGCACAGAAACGGTGGCTCTGAAGGTGTTTAGGTGCACAGATACCCATACTAGGTGAAATCCTAGGTTTACTGAAATTAATACAAATCTTGCCACTAACTTTAACAGGGATTTTGAACACAAGTAGATTATGTTAGATGAGATCCCATTCAATCACAGCAGATCAAAGACAGCATTGAGCTGAATAAAACAGAAAGAGGACAATTGATGGGCAAAGCCATGGACAAGCAGCCCTGCGGGCAGCTTCTCCTGTTCTGAAAGCCAGCAGGGTCAACTGGGAAAGTCACCACTCTCACCAATTATTTCCTACAAAACCAGACTATGATATTGGCCAAGAAGTGAAGTAGCCTCCTCCCAAGGGTCATTTCACAGGCCAAATGCAGAGTGAAGCAACAACCTCAGTGCAGACCTTTTCACCACCACCAAGATTAAACACTCAGTTTGTAGTTGGCCTGAATAAAACGGAATGCCCACCTGCTTCTAGGAGTCGCTTGGTAATACTGATCGAGTTAAAATAAAAGTTACTCCGATTAATCCCCTTCTGTTGTCTTCCCCTCGGGGAGTCACACTCCCACACCAAAAGGCTGGAAATAAACTGTTTTTATTAAATCACATTCAATTACAACAGTATTTATTAAAACCAATAACTGCAACTGGTAAGAATCCCCCTGTGCTTGTTTCTAGGTATTTAAATTAAGTTAAATGCACAATAAACTTTGCATTGTTTCAATTTACATGACCCCAGAGTCTTTAGACATCCCGTAGGCAAAATTCACAGACTTATAAACTGCTATTAAACATGAACATATGGTGGACTCAGCATCCTGTGCTGTTGCTGCTCTTACAGGAGGGTTGTGAAGTGCCTTGCTGCCTCTCAATCCACTAAAGCAGCCTCACACCAAGCCCAAATCCCCCTTCATCCCAAGGAAAAGTGCTTTCTTTCCAGCAACAGCTCCAGTGAAACTGTGACAGTCCCACTGGTGAGCCATTCATTTTCCTTATGTCTTGGCACGTGCCAGACTCTGGATGTATCATTGGACCTGCATTTTCCACGGTACATTCACCAACGTCCCAGTCACCTGGGCCACTGCTACAACTTACAGATTTCAGAGTCCACCAGGGGCATGAATTTGCATGAGCTCAGTAACATATGGGGGTCTCCTTTACAGAAGGATACCCCTTCGACTGCAGCTGAGGAGGTAGGTGTTCCTCACGTCTTCTTCCAGTACTGTCTCACTAACTGTTCTCGGGGTGGTACCCAGGCTCTCTTACCCACCCAAAAAACCCCCAACCCCTAATATTTGCAAAGAGATTCTTTACTTTCACTCACCATCCCCTCTCACTCCTGTGTGAGCCACCAGTCTGCATCAGCTTTGCTTGGATCTCCATTCAGAACAGAAACGAATCACTGAATTTCTCTGGTTAATTCTTGACCCTACTCTTCTTTCTGCCTTCTCCTTTTTAAGACCCATTGTGGTTTTCAATTCAATGTTACATTTGGTCAAATATCCAGTTTCATTCCATTCCCATGGCAATTCTACCCATAACACTTCTCCCAGGTTCCCACATTAAATTTTAACATTTTACACAATTTTAATTGCCACTTAGTTTCCCTGATAAAAAATACTTTGAGTCCTATACTAAAAGCAAAGTCTAAACTATACACAATACACCATATCTTCCCTGTGTAACAGAAAGCTCAGATAGTATTTTCTGAGAATTCATAAATAGCATTATTTGTCATTTCATGAGCTAAAATCAATTGAAAATACATTGGTAGCAACTTTCCTCAGACCCTACTCTAACCATATCTTCATACCGCAGGCACAACTTAAGAGGAAAACATAATTTAAAAGATGAATTTAATCTGTTCCAGGACTTTAGAAAGAAAAAACCCCTATTATTCACTCACCATAATTATATGGATATTATAAGACCTCAGTACAGAACAGAGTCAAGATTCTTTGGGTAAACTGTTTGGGCATTTCCATTCCTTAACATGTTTGATTTTTTCTAAGGTTAACCTTAACTCTGGATACACTACACTTACTAAGTTTGTTTTGGAATAATTGCAATATCCTTGTAATGTGCCCAGTCGTAAATTACTTCACATACTCTAATCCTTATCTGCATTTTAATAAAACTTTATTTTTGGAATATGTTTTAAATTATCCCTTTGCAGAACACAAAGAAAATTCAACTTTACTGTGACTCCATGACTCTTAGGAAACCTTTATTTGAAGTTGAATCACCTTTCAGTGTGTTCCTTCATGTCTATTTTGCTTTTCTAAGTCCCTACTTCACTTCAAGGCCTTGAGAGTGTCCAACCAAACTTATTTCTTCCTCTGAAAACCAGGACTATACTGTTCCTATATGGTTTTGCTCCCCTCCTAATAAACAAAAGCTTGCAAAAACTCATTCTACTTCTAGCAACCAAACTCAACAGCACGATATTTGTGTAATATGCTGGTATAGAAAGAACACTATTTATTCAGTCACCTACATGACTGCCTGTAGTACCTGGATTTGTCACTAATGGTCTCTCCCCAAGCGCTGATAAAGTCACATAGCGCTTATCTTCTGACAGTGGGCATTACATGGTAAAACTCAAAGAATTAAAATAATAATCCTAGTCCATCTCACAAGAATTTTAAAATGTACTTGCCATAAATCACTATGCTTCTTTCAACAAACTTTATCTGGCAGCAATACAAATCACCAAAGCCAAAGCCTGTATCTATATTAAAAATAGAAGACCACAGGAAATTTCCCCAATCAAATCTGGTACAAAGACATAAAACTCCGATTCTATTTATTAATTTTGACATTTTTTTCTCCAGCCAAATAGTATCATAACCATGAACTATGTGTAAAAAGATGTGGGCTATCCATATCTGAAATGGATAATGGCACATAATAATATCTTTTCAAGTCAAAAAGGATCATTAGATCACCTAATCTAACCTCTCATATAACACAGACATCATTTCACTCATCTGACCCTTGACTGAACTTCAAAACCCAGGCTATGCAGTTTATGTATTCCCTTAAAGCAGTTTTCCTGAAGGCTGAGGGAGATGGGGTGTAGGCTGTTTCAGTGGTGGCTCATGCTCTGATACCTCACCTCAGGTTATTTGGCTGCAACCTCCCATCTTATGGGAGATCTTATCTTTTCCCGCTTTCTCCGGTGCAGTGAAGATCCCCATAGCACCTGGCACTGCACCTGGGTGAAGGATTTTATCATGTTCACCAATCACTACTGCATCTGTTTTGATAAACTAAGCAGAATAAACTCCACAATTTTAAGATTTCTGACTGAAAAGCAGTCTTCATTACTCCCACAACTCTGGTCATTTTTCTGCTTCCTTACTACCCTTCTGAATGAGGTGAGGACACAAATACCCCCTCCAAGATCTCGTCAACCATGTCAGAAGTCATTGGTTGGTTGTTTTTTACTACTTTCCTTTTGCTTAGAGGCAAAGATCAGTTATTTCGTTAAGGTATCATCCAAACCAAAATTTAAACATTCAGCTCTGAACAACATAAAACTAATCAAAATACAAGCATAGATCTAGAGAAATAAGTGGACTTAAATGACTGTTTACAGCTTGAGCCACAGACTGAGACATTTCCATACACCCAATACCATACTGTGCGCTACCAGCCTTTACACTTCTAAACCTTACTATCCTGCTTGACTCTTAATCACCAGCTTGGCAGGCTGCAGCGTCCAGCAGCTATGAAACGCATGGGAAAGCAAAGGAAAAGTGGGCTGCTGTCGACTGCTCTAGTTGACGTAAAAAAAAGAGCAAAAAAATAGCAGTACGCAATGTTGCATCCTGTAACAATAGCTGTCAGTAGAGATAGATGATGAAAAATAAAGGTAAATTTGTACTTATGGCATGTTGCTTCCTTTTAAGCTGCATATCTAATAATTACACAAGCCTCTCATTTCATGAAGTCTTAATAGTCTGTGGCATTTGTTTTCTTACCCTCCACTGATAAAACTCTTCATGCTGCTGCCTGCTCCCAAAGATCCATCTGCCCCCTTCTTTGAACTGAAAAATAGTCTCCTGCTCCTGCAGCCTTTACTTTTCAGCCGAAATTCAAACCAAAACACACACAAAAACTCCCAACTGGCTAGCTATAATGCTGAGGTGAGGAAAACCATCTGCAAGCTTTTAAAAGCACACGTGCACACACAGGCAGATAAAACAAAGAAACTGTTTCAAAGTGAAAGCTACAATAAGAACAGTTTGTATTAAAGTCAGAAAAAACGTATGCCAAGAGGCTGGGAACAACACCACCAACGGAAAAGCATCTTCTCTTTTTTTTTTTTTTTTTTTTTTTTGAGAACTTGGATTCAAATACAAATAAATATATATATATATAAAGGGAGACTAGCAATTACTAGCTGCTGGGTGCAGCCATTAATCCAAGGGACCACACTGACATCAGTGGTAGCATTTTCCTCTGGTCTTGCTTCACAGAGGAGGGCAGGTGCCGCTGCTCATTTAGTCTCCAGCTGCTGGAGGGAAAGAAACTCAACGAGCTGGACCAAAAACAGAATTGCTTTTGAGATGTTGCAGATGTGCATTTTTTAACCTTTTTATTGAAAATTCTTTGCAAAACCATGGAAATTAGCACACTTGACTATATGTATAGATCAACAAACACTGTGTCTACGAACTGACACGTTCTTTGGAACTTGTTATACTAAAATTATAATAAATAAGCATATCTGGTGAAGTCAGCATATACTATACGCAACTGGTTTGCTTCATCTCACTGATAAGCTGGTGTAACAGAGCAGCGAGGACACAGCCCAGCCTGCTCAGCTATGCCCCAGGGTGACTACTGTCCCTGTGTCCTGCCTGGGCTCACCCCGTGATTTCCCAAGTGTGCAAAACCCAACTGCTGCACTGCAAGTGACTCCCTGCTTTCCACACACAGTTTTAAGGTACCTTAGCACCCTCTGAGTCAGCATGCGTCTTTTATTGGGGATTTTTTTTACTGAAAAGGTTTTCTGAGCTTGAAGTCTGCCGTAAAACATCATGAAGAGGACTCAGAAACACGGTCACAGGTAATTGTCAGGGATTTACCTCATGAGATAAGTGATTAATATTAGCCCAATTATATCTTACAAATTTTATCTTCCACTCCTTTGCTTTGCCAAAGAAAGGCAGATGGTATGTCAGCCTACAACTAAGACATGATGCAGGGGGGAAGCCAACCAAACCCTTCAAGACAAATAAGTGCAAACTGACCTACTTCCAAATGAGTTTTAAAGAGTTCTGGGTTCTAATTGCAATTATATTAATGTCTCAAAAAAAAAACTTTTAAAAATATTAGAAACTACTAATTTAAAAGCTCAGCAAAACAACAGACACAAGGAGGGCAGGACTGAACAAAAGCATGAGTTCATTTTCGCTGCTGCTTGGAGTATGAGTACAGAAAGACCTCGCCAGACAGACCTTACCAGCTTTTTGCAACCTAAAATTAGAGGATTCCTGAGCCATGAGAAATAACTGTTTCTCGGTAATCTATAGTTTTCAAAAAGACTTACCATTCCTGACTTTCTGCAGCCCTTTTGTGAGCCCGTTTCAGTCCCCAGCAGGCAGAGCAGCTGTACAACTACAATGTGGTGCTGGGGAAAAGGTGCTCACCCTTGTTAGCTCTGAACTTGCTGCCTGGCTATTTCATTTGATGTCCCTAGACCTCTAGCAGGCACACCTGTGAAAAATCACTCCTTTCTACCTTCTCTTTTTACCATTTTGGAAATGACATCTCTGGCGTTTCCACCTTACATTACCCCCTCTCTCTACAAGCCACAGTCCCCGTCCATTTAACGTTCTGTGCCCACAAACGCCATTCCACGTGCGTGAGCATCGCTCTTGCCTTGCTGCAGTTCCCCTGTCGCCACATCCTTTTCATCTAGTCATGGGTGTATTTTTACATGCATTTCTTATTTTTTCAGAGTCTCAGTGTCTTGGCAAAAGGATAATACTGATGACTCAGCCTCGCACGGTGCACACACAGACATATACATTTGCTCAAACGCTACAGAAGGGGAATGCGCACTTCAAGTCCATTCACTGTTAACGTACACACTTTTGGCTGAGGGAGTCTCCTCCTCTGCACTTTGCCAAACTTTAATACAAAAGTTTAAATACTGAATCATTTAAGATCTGTATCACAATAAATTATCATCAGTCTTTATTTAAGGCCAAAGCAAAAGCAGCTACTATTTTTCCGGATGGAAACTTTGTTCTGTAAATTTGGTGAAGGAAATCTCAATCTTCATGGGATGAGTAGAGATGCATTTGTGTTTGACTTGTCACAATGCTCTTGGTGTCTAAACTGCAGATTCAGGGTGAGATGTCCCTGTAACTGCTGCTCTGGCTGAAGCACTGGTCACTGTGCAAGGGAATGGTGGTATTTTTATATGCTATATTAAGTGGTGTATAATCATAGAATCATTTAAGTTGGAAAAGATCTTTAAGATCATTATCAAGTCCAACCATAAACCTAACACTGCCAAGTCCACCACAAATCCATGTCCCCAGGCGCCACATCTACACATCTTTTAAATACCTCCAGGGATGGGGAATCAACCACTTCCCTGGGCAGCCTGTTCCAATGCTTATCAGGGAAGGGAAACTTGGGACAGCTGGATTGTGAAGACAGAGGTGGAGGAGGACTGACAAATGAGATTGGGACAATGAAGGGTGAAACCTTGTGACAACCCCTTTCCCCACACGTGGGACTGGAAATCTCAGTCTTACCACTTCAGAGTGCCTACAAGTATCTGCAAAATCTACAGGCAGGTCTTATACCCTGCTAGCCCCTCAGGGCTTTCAAATGCACAGTGGAATAATAATAGCAATAGCAACACTTAGAATGGTAAGACTGCAAAGTCAAGTGGTCTAATGTTGAAAATGCCAGTAGCTGCCATCATACAAAACTCATCCCTGACTCATCCATTCATTATTCCCAGGAGTTTGTGTCTTTTATTAGGCACCAGAATGCAAGTCTGCTTGTAGACTTGGGTCCCACAGTATCATCCCACCATAAACATACGTGTTCCCTCACCTCGTAAAAAATTAAACAAGTTTAAATTATCAGCACAGTAATTCACCCTGTTTATTGCCTAGCACACAAAGGCATCCTGGCTCCTATCCCTATACAATGGGGGAAAAAACAGGAAGAACAATAGAAAAACCTTATAAACCCTTTAAATAGTGACTCTGTCTGAGAAAGCACCAGTGTGGTGCTATGGAAAGATGTATAGGAAAGGAGAGCAGCGTGCACACCCATGTGCACAGAGCTCCAGATCAAGGTTTGTCCACAGGACCCAGCTGAAGAAAAGGAAATGAGGCCAAGAACGCAACACCCTACAAAGCAAAACTTGCCATCAGCAATGCATTGCTTCTGTCATAGCGTTACAGTTTCATTGTTCCCAAGTTTTATTTTAATTTCTTTTTTGAAACTGGGGAAGAGATGAGAGACCTCTTCTATAAAATGCTTCCATGTACTACTATATTAAGAAGCTCATTTGCACTTTAAAAATCCTGGTAGTGTTACTGGGTTTGCTTGAACTTTGTGGTGCAAAGCAAACAGGAGTCTCTCAAGTCTTTCAAGGCTCAAATATAATTCCATTAGTTTTCAATTAGCAGTTTGCCCACGTACATGCAAAATAAATTGATTTAGCACCTTAGCCCTGAGATACCAAAATCTAAATGGAGGGGTTTTTTCTTCCTCTATTGTACCCTGTCTGCAAATATTAGTTACCATAACAGAATATCACGTAAATCAAATAACCGCCTCTTTTTCATAATCACACTGGCAGCTGCAGTACCATGTTTCAATGGCTACCTAGTGGAACTCATTAAGAAAGCATTATGTATAGTAAATTAAAATGCAGGGTCTATGATCTACAGACAAAAGGATGACAAAGCTTATCAAATGTGTGCTGTGGACTTCTCATTAACTCAGGGTTTTAAATGGCATTGTCCTTTCTGAGCAGGTTACTATGCTCGAGCATCATTCTGTTTGTAATGAGTAGCCAGCATCTGGTCTCATGGAAATTACCCTGAAGAAAAAGCTCTGTTCCTTAATCAAAGTAAGACGAGATTTTGATTGGGATGAGATTGCACCTCAAGTCACCTACTAGCAAGTTGGTTATTGCCATCCGCACATTTGGAGAGCGCCAACAAATAGTGTTTGACTCACAGCAACGGCTGCTGAGCACAGACAAGCAGCATCTGTGAGGACTTGTCTGCTCATAACGTCGAGGAAGCAAGAACTGCAGTATGGCAGCAAGCGTAGACAGTTGAGAGCCTGGTCCCACCAAGACCACCAGTAAACATTCCTGGGTCCATAGGAGGGTTTCTCCTCTGTGCAGGGACCATGATGACAATCTGGCCCTTTCTATTTGCAAGACGATGGGTCTCACTCCTGCTGCATCTCCTTTCCCTAAGGCAGCTCTGGGCTGCTTCAGCATCACACTCCCAAGGCTCCAGAAGAAAGGCTCTAAGGGATGGATGCACGAGGCTTCAAGAGGAACACAGGGAAGTTAGTCACACACTGCAGAGTTCATTTCTTCAGCAAATCAAATCCCATCCTCATCTTAGAAAATGTGACATGTTAGTTCCACACACAGTGGGAGTCTTATGTTTTTCACTCCTCTCTGGGGTTTGCGTGGCAAAGTTTTGGTACTGGGGGGCTACTGGGGCAGCTTCTGTGAGCAGCTGCTGCGGGCAGCTCCCCCCATGTCCAATGGAGCCGCTGCCAGCCGGGACCCGCCACTGGTG
>JAVJGJ010000014.1:10673632-10686619 GCA_035590215.1 Microhierax caerulescens | reverse complement strand
CCTCATTGCAGGCAGGTGTGCACAGAACTGATGTGCAGGTGAGCTCCCAGAGCCAGGTTCAGTGCTAGTTGCTTCCTTGCTACGTTTTAAGGCATTATCACTCTACAACCTGGCACCCAGCAAAGCCTTTTATCTCCACATCCAGGGCTCAGGAGCAAGCAGGAAAAGCCTGCACAGATTTCAGAAAGAGCCCTTCTACAGTCAAGGCAGCACCCAACTCCCCTTGCAGCAAAGCCAACATTGTCCTTTAAATCAGTTATCTGAGTCCTCCCAGATTCAAACTTTTAGAAAACTTTGCTGTGCGGCCACAGACCGTGTTTGAGTCTGTCAGTCCACCCCCAGGGGAAACTGCTCTGGTCAGACAACATCAGCTCTTCACACTGATTAGTTCCTGCTTAATCTTCAAAGACAGATTACAAAATTCATCTCCTCAGTACCATCTAAAAAAACCTTAATTGTATGATTTTTCTCCTCTCTTGCCCTACCTTGCCTTGGCTTTCTTCTACTATGAGACTGAGAAGGTCTTTGTATTTATTCACATTTAAGGGAGATAACAACACAGCTAAAAGAAAAAGAAGATCAGAGCCTCTGAGCTTTACCAAAGGAATCAAGCTCATACAAGCATGATAGTTTTCTTCACTGCACATAGATGTGACTGATGATATGGAGTCATCACTGTTCTTCTTAAATACTAGTAGGACATTATTTAATAGTGACTGACAGCATGGAGGCTATGAGACCCTATAGAAGCAAAGACAGGAGAAACACAGTGATGTGAGGCCCTGCTCCTGCAATCTGGCTTAACAATTCACATGCCCTGCAACTTTCCAAGAGGATTCTACCTCGTTCCTGAATTGAGCCAAAGGATTTGTAAAATGTCAGTAATGAAGATAATTTTGATGCCAGCAACCCTGGAAGAACATAGGAACTCCTGACAGCTTAAAACTTTTAGGTAGTAAAGACCATGAATATAGCAGGACAGGAAAAAAACAGGTTTTCCAAGAAAACAGTTTTGACAGGATGGACAGAAGACACAGAAGAGATGGCAAAACTTGGTCAGCACTTGGTCAGCCTCTGAGTCTGAACAGGTTTTTGCATTTCCACAAGGCTAGCAAGTTGTAAGCATCCCCATGCCCCTGTATCATGGGTGGAAAGCCATGGAAATGTGCAAATGCTGAGCAGTGCTCCAAGGGAAGGAGGAGCAGGAGAAAGGGAGCCTGTCCTGCTTGGAACTTCATTGGTGTTGTATGTAGTAGTCAGCTCTTTGCTTCAGAGCTTCCAGTGGATGAAATGTCCTGCTCTCTGCATCACTCAGCTGCACAGGAGCCTGGCCGGGCTACTCCCCAGGGAGGACCAGAAGTTGCAGACACCCACCCAAAACACAGACACATATTCCTGCTGTCACACCCTTCAGAAAATCAAAGAGGAAAGAAATAGCTTTAGAAAAAGGGATGGGGTGAACTCAAGGACACTGCAAGATCTGCATTTTCAGATGTCACAGATTCTTTGAGACTCTGTGCATTTGAGGACTTGGTTGGATGCGTGCCTTCCCATGGACAGGACACTGCTGTTTGTTCCTGCTTGCCAGACATACAGAATGGGACCCCTATGGAGTTAATGGCCAGGTGAAGGCTCAACCCTCCTGACAGAATAAATACTCAAACCAGTAAAAACACTGGGTGGTTTTAATCTGCATGGATCTCCTTGCAGAGCTAAGGCGGCCAAGGCAAAGCTGGGCCATGCCATCAGGCAATGATGACACTGCTGTGCCTGAGGCAGGCAGGGAGGCTTCAAAAATACTCAGATGTGGCAGTTGGTTTGATTTTATAAACGTTTCCTTTTTTTCTTGTGGGTGTCACTAGATGGCAGAGCCCATCACCGGGCTTCCTAATGACACATTCCAACAGCTTTCAATATCTGGATTTCAATTAAGCTGTAAATTCCTGGGGTTTTCAGTGGCTATCTCTGGGGTAATTACAAAATCAATGTCCTTTAAAACAAACAAAGCAAGCTTATAGGTTAATGATATGAATGATCGACCCATCTTAATATACCCCATGTTTGGGATGATGTCATAAATTTAACCTTTGACTCAAAAAACATTTAAAATATCATGCCTGAAGACTGAGGAGCCTCCAAAAAGGCACTATCAGGTGTTACAAGTGGCCCAAAGGTCTGGACCTTCCCAACACTCTCTGGAACAAAGGCAGCCAGAGAGCCCAAGCTCCTTACACTGGGAAGCTTAACATTACCAACACAAAGCAAAACACCCCTGCCTGGATGGTTAATCTGCAGCTCATTTATGAGCTGAAGTTATTGACAGCAGAAGATGAAAAGGAAAACACCAGCACCAGATAACCTGGGAAGCAACCTGCACAAATCCCAGCTTGAAAAGTTTGTAGAGGCTGTGTCCTGCCATTATTTAAACCACTTGAGCAGAAAACAGGTTTTATCAAACTGCTACTTTATTGGTAAGAGTCATTTAAGATATTAATAATATAGATTCCACTTAGTCAAGAGACTGAATGACATTCTCAGAAAGTCCTGGCATCCACAGGGAACACCCCCACCACTCGGGGAAGGACCTTCGGTACGGGACTGAATGTCTCCCCTGGTTCCAAATTTGGTCTCCAACACAGGGCCACAATTTAAATATGCAAATAAGGGAGACACACCGAGAGCTATGACACATATATACACGTCAAAACAAAAGAGAGCAGCTCAGCCACCAGCTACTGCTACGAACAATGGATTGCTCAAAAACCACAGATTCCTGCTGTGCACATCTCCAAGTTCTTTTTTGTTTATTTCTATTTTCCAGTAAAGGTTCCCCTTCATAATATAATTTACTGTAGGAAGCTATACATCAACTGCTTGTTAAAGATCTTGGAAAAGAAGACAGAGGCATCATTATGTCAGTTAGAGTTCAGCTGGGAAGTTTTGGCTTTGCCAAAAAAAAAGAAAAAAAACAAAATAAAACAACCAACTAAGGGGTTTACACAGCTTATGGAAAATTGTTCTCCAGGAAATTAAATCTCTCTAACACCTTCATCCTATTAGTCTACTTGCCAATTACTTCCCTCCCTATGATTACAATGCACTCAGAGAAACAAACCAAGCTGGAAAAACGACATGTGCCTGCTATAACTGATAGCCCATCATTACCCTGCTCCTGACAAGCCAAGGCCCTTGTGTTTCAAGAACTGCTCCATTTTTTTTTTTATTTTTTTTTTCTCTTTCTTTTCATAAATGCTGCCTGCTGGGATAGTCAAGCATGCCAAACCCTCCTCACTCCCCAGTGCTGTGGATGGCTAAATTGCACCGGTGGGATGAAGTTCTCCTTCCTCCCCTAGGGTGCCTAGGGCTCCTGGTAAGGCTCTGCACATGGGCTATCTTCCCACATCAGAGGCACTTCTTTGTCCATAGCAAAAGGGTCCCAAGGAATCCAATCATCCCTTAAAAACCATCCATTTTAATATCTCTGGTGTCAGTGAAAGTAGTATCATACTCAAATCCAGGGATTATAGATTCAGTGCTGAGCAACCAAGCTGAATCCAACAATGCCACGACAGAACCTCAAAGAGCCTTAAGAAACCGTTACGGTAGAAGACACACCTTTAAAGTCCAATCCTACACGGCCCCTTAAGGATGCCTACACTGAACCCTTCAGGGTATGACCAGAATCAGTCAACAGCAGAAATAAATAGCAATATGGGACCAGTGATCCCAGCGTATCTTTTCTGGATTTGGCTCTAGTGGCCAGCATCACAGACACCCATGTCAATACCCATAGGAAAAAAGACAATTTCAGAAAAAAAACAAGCCAGCTGTGTTACTAAGTTGATATTTCTCTATCCAGAAAACTGCTGCTCCAGAGTGTTATTACTTCAGAACTATTTACTCCTATTACTGGCTTTTAATTTCATCTGCTCTAGCATTCCTTTTGCTGCCCAAGAAAAGGTGGCTCGGGTCACTGAGTGCATCCACAGCTGTTATGTGCTTATCTGCTGGAGAGGATCATGTCTCATTATGTAGAAGAATGCAGCTGGGTTAATTAGCATTGATAATATACAACTGTGGGTTGGCTTCAGGGGTAGCAGGTTGGCCGATGTAGATAAGGTGCAGCTGTGGGTGGTTCTGGTAAGGGGTTGAGACCCAGTGAAGGGAGAGCAGCCAAGTGAGAAGGGGAGAGAGAGGAAGAAGAAGAAGAAGAAGAAAGAAGGAAAGAAAGAGAGAGAGAGAGGGGAGAAGGCAGCAGAGGGACTGGCATGAAGAGTGTGCCAGTATGAGATGGTAAAAGACCTTGTTGCAGCTTGATAGCTTGGAGAGTGCTGCGACATTGTTAATCTTCCTCCTCTTTATTTTTTCCTTTTTTTATGTTCAGCCTTTTCACAGGGTTCATTGGAAAAGCCTACTAGTGATAATTAAGCATGTAAATTGCCTTAGCTAACCAAAATGAAACAGCTCCTTGAATATGTAAGATACACAACCATAGGAGCAGTTTTGAAGGATGTGAGGACAACTGACTTTATCTTGAATTTGCAAGTTCTGTGACCACTAGAAAAGAAAAAAAAAAAGGCAACTATGAAAATACATATTCAACATTTCATGTGGTCAAAACCACACACTACCAAACTCTCTGAGGAATGAATGGCTCTGTGAAATGTATGCAGGTATTGGTCTCTCCTCTTTCTGTCTGCTAGTCTGAATCCCAGGTTAGTAGCAGCAGCAAACACGGCTCTCAGAGGGTACAGATGGTAGCATCAGCACAGACCTAAGGTGAAAGGGCATGGAAGAAATACTGTTCTTCCAGCAGGCTATCGGGTTAGTTTTCAAGAGGAAGCACTGTAAATGTTTGCTCTGCATTGGTGGCAGGGGCCCATCTACAGGAACGAAATTCTATGAACTGACATGTCCTTTTCTTTTGAATATGAATTTCCTTTCAAACATAAATACAAGAACAGGACATTGCACACACATGAGGTCCCTCCAGCCTTCACCTAAACACACTAAGCTTCCATGCATTTTCTCAGCTCATGCCTTTGTCACTCATTTCTGGAAACGTGACTTGCCATCCCCGTTTTGAATGCTTCAGGGAATGATTTTACCAAAAAAGCTTTCACAAGACCTCATGTTACTCTGTGCAGTTTCCTCTCCCATGTTCCCTCCCTAGTCTCTCCCCATCAACTGCGATTCCCAGATCCTTAATTCAGATTATTTCATCTTTGCCACACCTTAGTTTAAAAATAGTCTTTAAGTAAGAATAATATAACTATGCAGAACTATAGTGTCTTTGATTTTAGCATCTACATCAGTGTGCTACTCTCAGCAAGTAATACCTTTCAGTATTTGGATGTGAAGATAACAGTACCAAAGTTATTGGTACCAACAGGGTTCCTCTGCATAGTTCCACACAGCCATACACAGGAGCCTCTGCAAACAGGCTAAAGGTAAAACTGCAAGCTGCCATCAAACTGATGTCCCAAATACCTGGCTCAAGCAGATTCATAACTCCCCCTAAGGTTGCTAAAGTAGGTTATTTAAGGGTGTGGATTTTTTTCCTGTTTGCTCTGCAGGTTTGGAGGCTATGTCAGGTTCACAACGCTCCGCTGCTTTACAGGGGATGAGCCACAGGGGCAGGCAGTGTCAGGGTCATTCGAGCAGCATGTAGCAGGAGCGCTAGCATGGCTTAGAAGAGCAGCCACCACCTTGATTAGAGCTTAGATATCACTATTTCCAAATCATCTTCCAACGGTATAGTCTACCAATTGCATATAGGTAAAGAAAACTCCTGTTGCTTTAAAGTACTCTTCGGCAAGACTTCATTCTAAACGGGAAGGATGACTGCTGAAACATGCCAATATATATATTTCAGGTGATGTTAGAATCACAGAACAGCCCAGGTTGGAAGGGACCTCAAAAGATCATCTGGTCCAACCTTTCAAGGGAAAGAAAGCCCAAACGAAAAATGTGTTTTGAACTCTACTGTCATCCTCAGCCACATAATCAGTTGTCCATATCCTTAAATTGCTGCATATTTAGCATTATAAAAAATGTTGAGGACAGTGATGACAGTATTAATCATTCTTTATTTACCTAATGTTCATCCCTCTGATATACTCCTGGTGATACACTCATCCACTAAAAATTAGCAAATTTTTATTTGATAATAAATGCCCACCTAAAATTTGCAAAGCCTCAAAATATTAATTACACCCCAAAACCAGCATCAATACAGAAAAAAGGATAAAAAGTAAAAGCAAAACAGTACCTCATCCTACCAGATGAATAAAAGCTCTTTCAATGATTTTTAAATGGGATTGAATATAGAAAAAATATTTGAAGGCCTAGGATATATAGACTGTCTTTATCACCTAGAAGCACATGCAGTCAAGACCTATTTTCATCTCTCCAAGCAATGTTGCTGTGTCCACTCACCTGAAGTGTGGACCTGCACAACTTCAACCACACCAGTCCCTCATTGCTGCTGGATGGGCCCTCTTAATTCTCATGAGCTGTGAAGGATCAGGAAGACATTAGACCTGAGCTAATACAGCCTCGCTAAGATTTCCACATTTCTTTCGAACTTGCAACTTAAATCAAACATGAAGATGATTAAAAAGAAAAAGAAAACTCAGCAAACCATGTCTGCATCCAAAGGCCACTGAATTCAACACAAGTCTTTGCTCTGTTTCTGGTGGGTTTTGACATGAGTTTGTCTATAGTTTTAATTCTCAGGTGCATCTTCCAGTGGTCTCCTGGACTAACTCCTTGCAGCTCCTGCATGCCTGCAGCCTCTCCTGTGCAGATGGTTGCTGCTCCCAGCAGCCCCAGCCGATCCCTGGCTGGTGGGGTCCAGGTGACACCCTCAGCAGCATCCCCCTGCTTGCACTAAAAATCAAAGCTTTGATGAAACTGTATTTAATGAAGCTGTATTTAAATAGTAACATATGGCCCCTTCCTCTATTGTTCCAACTTTCTGTTATCTCAAAAACACTGACTTCCACATGCTGACAGCAATTTTAGAAATGTTGGGTTGTTTCGTTTACCAAGACAGAACTTCCACGCCGTTTAACAAAGTTCAGTGGTGCAAGGTGCCTGAGTGCAATGCCTGTGCCTCAAGCATCTGCCTCAGGGGGTTTTACAGGTCAGCAGCAAATGCATTTCAGGAATTTCAGTTACTGGCATCATCTGACAAGTGCCTGACTGCTGGGCAAAGCAAGGGAAAGGTCATTTTTAAGAATGAAAAACATTTTTTTGCATTAATTTTTCCTAATGTTGTTATAAGGTCTCATAACTGCCATGTGAAAATAAGGCAGTCAAATTATTCTTTCAGGAAACCAAACCAGACTTCACCGACAAACTTCCACAGCCAGACAGTTTTGAGGGTTATTACAGAGCACATGCACTTCAGCTCAAATCCTGGCACATTTATAGAAAGAGTCATTGAAGACAATGGAGGTGCTTGATCAATACTAGTTTCCATTTGGGCCTTTGCAAAGACTACGAACCTTTTTCTGCTCCACACCAACAGCCCACGCAGCAAGACCTGCAGCTGATCCCACACGAGATGCCCATGGACCTCCTGTCTCTGGCATGGCAAGGGACCACCATGCCAGCCATAGCCAAAATCTGATGCAAAACTGAAATGAAGCTCAGCCAGATGGGAGCACAAGTCACCCCTCAGCATGGAACACTTTACCAAGATGCTGGTTTACCATTGATGAGCTTGCTGGAGTTCTGGTGCAGTCAGAGATGATTTAAGGTTGAGGTGCAATCCATGCCCGGTGTTGAACACTTCTGAGCAGTGTTACTGTCTCCTGGTGATGATTTATGGGGTTTGATTACCCATTTTTCATTACAACCAAAAGTGAGATTAAAATGTTTGAGGTAACTGCTTGTATCAATCTCTGCAGCAGAGGCTGGGAGCGGAGCTGTCACTCGGGGAAGGCAAAGGCATCCCAGCTGCCAGCACTGCTACAAGGCAAGAATCATTAAAAGTGAATTCCTTCTCATAAGATAGACTGGAGATGGCCAGCCAAAGAGGGTTTCTGAATGATAAACAACACACACACAAAAGCAGCCAAAATTCAATGACCATCTTCTGCTGATTTCATCTCAGAAAGAAAAAAAACAGTATGAATGCTTTGTAGAAGAACAGCATATGCACTTTAAATATCTGTATTTAAATCACCTGTTCCTTTGTGCCTAAGAAGGAGCAAAAATTAAAGTGCAGGCAGGATTAACAAGCTGGGTTGGAGAGAGTCGCTTTGGTGAGGCACCAAGAAAGTTCAGCTCCAAATATAGAGCGGTGAGATGTGGAGAGGCACAGGCGAGCAGCAGGCAACCTCCCCACTCCCTCCCAGCCTGAGCCATCTCTGGCTGGGCTCAGTGGGGAGAATTTATCTTCTCATGGGAAAGAGGCAGGAAAAAAGAAGAGAGAGAATATCCAAGTAACTTCTTCCTAGACTTCAAACTGCACAGTAATATCCTCTCTATGTGGGAGAAAATATTAAAAAAAACCCAAACACCAAACCCACCTACCCACAAGTCGCTCTTATTTTCAAGGGATTTTGCAAATAACAGAACAATCACAGTTATTATCAGTAGCTACATTTTAGTGCCTGATCCACCACAGCAAGAAATGCAGCTCAGAGGGGAGTACAGTGTGCTGCACATCAAAACTAAATAAATCATAATTATAGACTGCTCTGCTCCATTGCAAAGGGAGACAAACATTGCTTTCTCTGCCTGTCAGCCCACCTCTCTGCCTGACACCATGGGCTTTTTTTCATTCCTGAAATTAAAAAAATAAACCCAAAAGAGTTTACTGTAATAATTTACTGCTGAGGTCAAGAACATGCCCCAGGGGTGGTAGTGGCAAAGAGAAACTACAGTGGGAATGCAAACAGATACTTTCCTCCTCAGCTGCTTTGATGTGCCATTCCTAGGATGGCTGCCTTTCTTCCCTCTATAGCTTTGGGCCTGTGAAAACTACACTTTTCCTTCTTTTTTTTTTTTTTCTTTTTTTTTTTTTTCTCCCCGATACCCTTAACGCAGGACCCTTTCCCGATCTCACAGTAATAACAAACAGGAGATGAAAAACCCATGTGTCACCTTATTAAAGCCACCTGAGGAATTTAAGCTTTCATTTAAAAATAAAAATTAAGCTTCTAGCCTTTAAAGGTTGTAGAGATGCCCTTCTCTATGTGAACTGATTCATAGCCATCCTCTACTTCTACCCTCCTTCGTCAGATTTTCGTGAGGTCCATAAGTGCTTCCCATCGTCAATCTGACTATTTGGGGAAACCTGTTTCACAGATAATGTTGGCATGTCTTTCCCAAATGAAATTGCATCTGTTTCTTACTGCTGATGTGTAAAGCTGGTAAGCAGAAGCAAAGCAAGGATTTTGCTGGAATTTCCATAGATTCACAGAACCAAACCATGGATATCTATAACACACACACACACACACACACACATATATATATATATGCTCAATGCCCAAGAGCTTCATTATACTTCACCAACAGAAAAGACTACTTTTGGGTGAAATTCATCTTCCCAGCCTCGCAGGTGTGCAGGCAGTGTGCACTTCTAGGTGTGATTCCTCAGACACATTGCAGACATTGACCTTAAGGTGAAGCACTCTCGAGATGACTGAGGCTGAAGGAAAAAAATGGCCTTGGTGCTCAAACTCCTACTACACACATGGCAGGGAAATGATTAGGGAAGATAGGGCAAAAATGACTGCCCCAGATGACAGATAAGCCCTGCTGCAGAGGTGGATTTTTTACTAGGTTCTTTGTTAATCGTGCTGGGGAAAAACCTCTCTTCCCCTCTAGCAGCCATCAATGTGATCTTGATCACAGAAGAAAGCCTCCCTGGCCAAACTGGTAGGACCAAACATTCATTCATCATGTTCAGTCTCTTATCTCCAAATAAGGTCCCTCTCTCCCCAGGGAACAGACAAGAAAAAAAAAAAAAAAACCCAACACATTAACAAAAGAAGAAAAAACAGCCCAAAACCAGGAAAGACCGAGCACATGCTGGGTAATTATATTGAAAAAGAAAGCAGCAAGTCATCCATTCTGACCCTGGCAGACAACAAGTTTGAGTGGAGAAACACAGAACTGCTTTTATTTATCAGCAGCAGGCAGAGCCTCAAGTATTAAAAATCTCCTGAAGGCTACGCAAGCAATCTTCACTCTCCTCAAGGGTCACCAAGGGCCACGATGAGTGCACAGATATATGACTTCTAGATTTCAAGGTCAAGAGCATGAAGCACAACTGCTCAGTAATATATATATATATATATATATATATATATATATATGCTTTTCTTTTTCAGAAATAACTAATCATTTTTAAGTCTCCAAGCCATGGGTTCATCACCTTCCTTTGCAGCCATTCTGATATTTAATGACTTTGATTAGTAAGCAGCAGTCCTATTCCAAAGTAAAAGATCTCTCACATCAACTTCCAGTCATTGGATCTTGCCATGCTTTCACCAGGAGAAAGATGTCAGCCTTCAATAACTCTTCTATGTGTATCTGCATGGAGGGATGAAGACACCAACCAAGCTTCTCTTTAATAAAAGCAAACACATTGAGATCCTTGCATTTGTATCTTTGTGCAGTGATGGAAGTCTCCTCTGGTCTCCGCTCAGTACCACATTGTCAGCACTAGAATATGATAAAATTTATTTTGTTGTGGTCACTTTCAAGACAGAATCTCCGCTCAGCTTCTTCTTTTATGCTTCAGAGGACTAAATTAGCTCTTTTTGCCCACACTGACAAATAAACTCCTCATTTTTAGCACTATTGCTTATCTTTTTGTCAACTGCAAAGATTTCATACCATTGTCTAGGTTGTTGTCAAAAATATGGAACCACATGAGCCCAAGAACCATTCACAGAAGTATCTAGTGAGCAACAACCTCCTCTCTGATATCCTCGCTCTAACAATGACATTTTGACATGTTAGCAAACTGGTTTTTAACCCATCTAGTATGTGCTGTTATGTCTACCCAAGCTGTATCAAAAAATCTGGCGGCAACAAAAGTCCAGACTTACAGAAAAATAACTACACTGTTAGAGCAGATTTCATGTTATCAAAGACATCTCTGAATCCTGGACTGGCATAAACTATTTTTATAGAGATAGTAGTTTCATAATGGAGTGGTATCAAAGGACCTTTTGCTTTACCTAACAAAAAAGCAAAGTATGGAGGAAGAGGCAGAAAAGGGTGTAAAACCTCCTCAAAAATAGTGCCAAAGCCAGCAGGTGTCAACAATCACGGAAATAAAGAAGAAAATGCCAGCAAATTGCATTCTGAGTACAATTAAACATTTTATTCACATTTAGTGAATCATATTAATCTGTAAACTGGTCCACTGTTCCCTAGACCAAAACTGCCTAAGCTGTGTGCGTGTGCTATCGTGAAGCTGAAAGAATCACTGAGCAATATATTGTTTCCATTATTCAGAAAGATGAACAATGGCCCTTTGAGGTCTTACATTCCGTTACTTACCAGGCAGGAAAAACCTACGGCTGAGTTAGAACAGTGTGATGCAATCGGAGCAGGTCTGTACAGCAAAGTACTGGGCTCTGAGCAGCCCAAAGTCATGCTCTGGGCACTGGGGGGATGTAGCCTGCTCCCACGGCTGCAGGCCCATGCTGCTGGAGTGCACCTGGTACGTATCTCCCAGTTCAGTCTTCCAAAAAGGAAACTGGTTTGGGCCCTCCAAGACCATTCCCCAACCTGAACCAAAGCCCAGTAAGTGGGGACAACCAGATTTGCTTCCAAAAATACCTCTTGATCCATACATACCCGTCCATGTATGTCAATACAGTCCAAAGAGTGGAAGGAGAATGAAGGCTGGATGCAAAAGGTGAGCAGAGATCACTAAAATGACCAAAATGTTTTAAGAATCAGGAAAAACATTTCTTTACTAGTGTGACATTTTGGGGCTGACTTCATACTGACAAAATTTAAAGCTATTAGTAACACATAAGTAGGAGAACATCATTAATAAGCTTTCCAGTAACAAAGATGCTTACGGGACACAACTGGCCCTGGGTGCCACCACATCAGGCGCTGCAGAAATTATGGGATGCTGCCTCAAAGGGGATGGACAGTTTGGTGGTCTAATCTCAGGATATTAAAGTACAGGTACCTCTATCTGAAACTGTGGGAATTACAGTTATCTTTGGGTCATGTGTATCACCCAGGACATGCCCCAACACTCACTCCCACTGCTCACCACCTCCTGTAACCATCTTGTAGGACAGAATATGGTTTCACTACAAAGCCCTCAGTGTAGACAAGAATGAAGCATAAGACACTTACTTGGACTAAAACTCCCACTAAATACCACAGTATTTCCAAACACTTTTTTTCCCCAACTTAAGCCAATTTTTTTTTTTTTTTTTTTTTTTTTTTCCCTCCTGGTACGCTGTCTGAAATTGTATCAGTTTTGGCCAAAAAATTTTATTATATCTATTTTTACCACAAAAAAAAAAGGCATGATCCATGGACTGGGGCCCCCTCCTTTTTCTTTTTCTCTTTTTTTTTTTTTTTTTTTTTTTTGGCTTTCAAAGCAACCATTTTCTCCATTAGATCATATTTGTTTGCTTTAGACTTCAGAAATAAATAGCAGATGACATTACGCTACAGTTACTGCATGTGTTTGCTTTATCCATTTTCATATTTATTGTAATGAAAATTTCCATGGGTGAATGTTTCTCCAAATGCTAACACCCACCCCTATTTATTACATACCCTGGAAATGATGTGTCCCTTGTTTCTGGAGGTAACCCCACTGTTCCCAAATCCTGTGGTCAACTGTATATACTGCCCTTACAGTACTTAGGGGTCTGTCCTTATTTTATCTTATTTTAATTCAAAATCTTTGTGAATTTGACAGTATTCCTTTAACCCAGAGTCCTTAAGGGATGGTAAAGAAACAGGTCTGGCTTAATATAA
>JAVJGJ010000014.1:10645927-10669270 GCA_035590215.1 Microhierax caerulescens | reverse complement strand
GCGCTGCCACAAACTTTTCCGCCGGTTTGTCCCCCCCCCCTCCACTTTTCTTCTCCTTTTTTTTTTTTTTTTTTTTAAATCCCCTGGGGCACAGCCAAGAATCTCAATGTGCCACAATAACCACGTTTACTTATTTCCAACTCCTGTCTCTAGCATCATATCGTATCAGCTCAACCTGGCATCAACATGGTGCTCTTCGCCAATGAGCCCAGTAAGGAATCCAATCTGTTCCTCATTATGTGATGCTCGGGAGATATGGGAGGGTAAAAAAAAACAGAAAGGAGAGAAAGGGGAGCTAACCAGGGCACCAGTGGACAGAATCAGAAATAGGAAGAAGTGTGTAATGACCGACTGAAGGAAGAACATGATGCCGAAATGTAGAAAGAATGAAAAATAAAAAAGGTGGAGCAATGAGAGAAAGGGATGAGTGGGAAGGAGAAAAGCAACAAGACAGCCTGAGTCAGAGGAAGGGGAAGTGAGAAACCCTAAAGAACATAAACCCTTCTGGAACAGAGTCCTACCCCTACGTAAAGCGTAGGCTTTCTGAATGTTTCTTCCCAGAGTTTAATTCACCGATGGAACTGAAAAAAACACCAACAAAAGCAACTTTAAAGGCAGGTGGAAAGTGCTCCCACATCAACCCGCTCCCAACAGGCCGTGATATCCTCTAATTGCAAGCGAATAGTCAGGTTCCCCCGGGGCAAAACGTTAGTGAAAAACCAGAACAAAGTGATCAAGGGAACACCTCCTTAATGAGCGGATTTGCCTTTCCAGAAAGGCTGGTGTATAGGTGCATTATGCAGAGCCACAGCAGAGTTTAGGTGTGGGTGTGAGCTTACACAGTCAATTAAGCATAATTTAATTACATTTAAATAATTAATAACGAAGTATATTTTAATTGCATATAATTTCTTTGTTGTGCAATGCTGTGCACCTTGCAAAGCCCGCCTCGCAAACACGCAGCAATGCCAGATCTCAGCTTGCCCAATTTATCTGCAGCTTCCTGTACCTTTCCCTTTGGACACGGGCTGCAATTAGTGCAACGCATGTTATTAGATCCTCTGCAGCCCTGTCTCCCATAGGGCACAGAATGGGCACAGCTCCTGCAAGAAAACTGCCAATCAACATACGTTGTGTTCTGCTACATTACTGTGTGGACCGCCTAAAAGATGAAGGCAGAGGCGCTAAGATCCTGACTATGTACCTAAACTGAGCTTAGACCCAGTCAGGTAAATGCACGCATGCGATGCTGAAAGTCTGCCCTCTGGTATCGTCTAAACCTACAGGAACCTCCCAAGAGTCTCCTTCCCGGTCCAACCCCAAGGCTCCCTGCTCAGCACATGTATCCGAGGTTCATTCATTCTTTAGGCACAAACCTCTTCCCCCTCACCCCCGCCTCCTTTCTTTTTTTTTTTTTTTTTCTGTAATATGGTAAGGGAATCCAGATGCTTTACTTCATTTGCCTGCTGCTGCTCCACGATTACCGCTAAGGCTTTATTTAGCTATCAAAAGTATGTAAGTATGGCTCTTGTCCCTATGCTTTAAAGCCTCCCAAAGATTTTGAAAGCAGCTGCTTACTCGGTTTGCCGTATATGGTTTGCGTGAGGGTGTGATTAATATGGGTTTCCTTGGAACTAGCTCAGGTTGGTTTCCACATCTCACAGCCAATTAATCAAGAAGCAGTAGAAGCCCTTTCAGGCCAGAGGCTGATACATATAGGAGATCTTATGCAGAGTGCAAGATAAGGGCACTGAGAGATGCCTGAGGCATCTGCATTACAAGGGATTGGCTGTTTA
The DNA here is from genome assembly GCA_035590215.1 of Microhierax caerulescens. Lineage (NCBI taxonomy): Eukaryota > Metazoa > Chordata > Aves > Falconiformes > Falconidae > Microhierax > Microhierax caerulescens. Next base: position 10,667,474 of record JAVJGJ010000014.1, on the reverse strand, counting down.
CTCCTTTTGGACACCATCACTCTTATGCCAGCTGTGACTGGACACAGTGAAACTCCAGGTCACCCAGATGATGTCAAAACCCACCAAAAGCACAAGTAAGGGGGTCTCTGCACCAATATGTATGCACAAGCAAGCTAGAAATCAAGGAAAGGGACACAATGGATAACTTGGGAAGTAGTACAGATAAGCATTTGCTGCTAAATTCAGGATATTTAAGTTCAGAAAACTCCATCAAATCATGTAAATGGATCTGTACATTACAGGTAAAAATGCATCTCACAGCTGCTCATGCACAGATCCCAGTAATTTATTTCACTGAAGTGTAGTTCTGTTGGGCTAAAACTAGATTGGGCAAGATAGTCAGCCTTAATTTGAGACCAGAAAGAAAAATCCAACACTTTCAATGAGAATTTGTTCCAACTGATTGCAACTCTGTTAAAAATGTCTCACTTCCCATGTGAACTTGTCTGCCCCAGCTTTCAGTCACCCCTCCGTGCTATGCCTTTCTCCATGAGACTGAAGGACCCTTTAGTGCTTAGTGTTTTCTCTCCTTGAAGGTACTTAATGCTTGCAGCAAAGAACTAGCCATTTCAGACAATTTTCCTTTCAAAGCCTGTTATTTCAGAGTAACTGCATACCAAAGTTAAAAATCACAAAAAGTGTCTAGACTAGTGTATTCCTTCTGATAATGTGCTTACTAAGCAGGATTACTGGCTAAAGCTCAACTTAACTGGTCAACTGTATAATAGTGTCTTGTTTATTTAATACTATTTCCAAAGGCTTTACAAATTGCCTATATAAAGAAGTCTGTCCATCACTGAAATCTTCTTCTTCACTGCAAATTGGTGGCTGAGCGAGCCTGAGCAATGCTCCGTCACGGGGAGCACGGGCGAACGCCAGCCTGCAGCCTGTCCAAATCACAGAGTGCCTCTACCCATGGACACCACCACGGACATCTGTATCTTGCTTTTCTAGGCTACTCCTTGAATAAACGTTAGCTATCACAGAGGTTATTCCATCCCAGCATAACAACTGTCCAAAACCAAACCAGTCGTTTAACCTTAACGCATAACACTCCTGTACAAGAAAAGGGTTTTGTTGATTGCCAGCTGCATTAAATGCTATATGGAAAATAACTGGCTGCACAGTTATGCAGGTGCATGCACAAACCCACACTTGTTAGAGCTGCGGTCGGTACCACCACCTGGTGTCACGGTTGCCCGAAAATGCCTTATACAAACACTCATTCTGATGGCTTACTTGCTACTTGCCCAAACTGTAACTGGCTGAGATTTTCCAGGACTGCCTGCCTGCATCATGGTGAGTACCTTTGAAATTTATTGAAGACAGAACAACTACTTCATTACGACTGATAACAAATCAGACCTGCCTGAAAATTTCTACTGTCCATGTCTTTTGGAAGATGGACTTCAAATTGCCGTGGGAGCAGCCTTTGTGTCAGAGAGACATTTGATTTTTTTTTCTCTGTTAAAATGCTGTCCATTCTCTCTCCCAAATTACAAGCCTTCAAAAAACTGTCACTTACGAATGCTCACTGCCCAATTCCTAAAAGCTTAGAGCTAATCTTTGTGATATCCCTGCAAACCAGGTGTGACCCACTCCATATTAAATAGGACATCTCATGCTATTGCCGTTATTGGCTGTACCATTATTTGTTACCTGTTCGTTCCAGAGCTGAGCACAAGCACTGTGCTCATTGGTGCTCTTGGCTGTCTCCCAAGAGTGTAGGAAAATTAAACTTTTCCAAAACCATACAAAAATTTGGAAACAATTACACCTGCAAGTGAGGATGAGGGGGAGAAAAAAAGAGAACAGGGAGAAAAGGTTATGTCAAGGATGCAGAGGAGGAAAACCAAGGATTGAAAACCTGAGAGGTAGGAAGAGGAGATTTGGGACTGTAAGCATGAGAGGAAGCTGGGACTCCCACAGAGCCAAGAACATGGTTTTCTCGACATTGAAGAAAAAGAGGTCAGTGACTGAAAGCCAAGGAAGGAAAAGGGTAAAGTTATAGAGTCCAGCAGGAAAGATCCTGGAAAGCAATGAATGCCCTGCCGAGGAGGATGGGATGGAACAAAGAATAAATACTGCAAAGTACAGAACACTAGGCTGGACAGATAAGCCAGAAGACAGGACAGAGAAGACATGAAAAGGAGAGGTTAAGAAAGAGTTACACCAGGGACAGGCAGAAAAAGTCTCTGCTTAGTAAGCTCTCATCCAAAGCTTACAGTGAGAAGATTTCTAATTTCAGTATTTCAAGGAAAACAACTGCAAAGTCCGATGAAAAAGTGGGTTGCATCCATGCCTAATGATGGTTCATGCTACACAGTCTGTTACTAAATGGATTTGCCATTTATCGCTGCCACACAATTTCTTTTTATGTTTTTCACAACTCCTTTTTATGTTTTTCTTCTTAAACCAAAGCAATCACGTGCTGAAAACTCTGCTGAAACAACACAATCCCTACTGCAGAGTCAAACACTGAAGAAACCAGCTCCAGCTTGTTTTGATGCTGACCTCTTCATCCCATCATCGCCGTCTTGCAGCTTCTACCTGCACACGCCACACCTCCTGCCTACTCTAGCACCTCCAGGTGTAGTGGTCCTCACCAGCCCCAGCACAGATCTAGTGCTTTCTAGCAGTACATATTCAGGTAAGTCAGACACCCGAAGTCATCTACAGGAAGATGCCTTCTGGGACGTTAATCATTCTCTATTCAAACACTGCTCTATAAACTTCCATTTGAATATGGAAGAACAGTCATTCAAAGCCCAAGCACCACTCCAGGAGGAAACTGAACACGCTACTTGGCTCGCAGCAAAAATGACTGTGATAAAGCTTTCAGTTCAAACCCGTGGATACTGCAGAGCACAAGAGAGGCAAGGCACCACGGGCAGCCTTCAGCCCACCACTACTTAACTCTGAATGCTTGTCTTCATCACCATAGTAATCTTCTAACAAAATTGTCTGCAAAGGGTAAGCAAAGACACAGTTTGTTCTCCCAATGACAGGCAACGCGGCTCCTTTATGACAGTGATAACTTTCTTTTTATTTAAACTAACTAACAAATGTATATCACTCTCAAAATTTACCTGCCCAAACCTAGACACAAGTTGTGTTTGGTTTTACTATGAGACATTGATTTCTAACAGGAAAGCTGAATTATCTGATAGGAAACACAGCTAATGCAGCACAAGCAAGTTATTAAATGGAGTCCAGCTGGGCACATGATTAGCAATCCCAAAAACACAATTCAAGGGGGTAAAACAGCACCATGCAACTGAGCATAATAACTGCTTGCAAGGCTTTGAGACTGCGTGGGATAGAAATAATTTTAAATCAATTGAGTTACTGTTTCTTGGCAATTTGATAGAAAGGAGAAACAGTGTAATTGGCAATCAAGTACTCCTTTGGGAGCTTCCAAACAGCCAGCTGGATTTGCAAATGCATGTTAATCTGCCGGGGCCAAATCCTGCAGGCACTTACAGCAGTGGGGTAAATTGCATGTTGGGTGTAAATAACTCCAAACAGGGATGTAAGCAGTAAAGGAGTACAACTCCCATGTCAAAGGAATGCTGCTTTTGTCCCTAAAAGTAAATACAAACCTGCTTTCACTCCCCTGCCAGAACACAGAGATCACTGAATGTAATCAAACGCAGATCTGCTCACCCTTTACTTGCTAAGCAGTAACTAAATATAGCTCAGGGACGAATATGCAGTCTGCATGATTAATTAGCTGGCTTCTTTATCTAACTTCCCTTCAACCTTTATATGCTTAATAATATCTATTTATTATATCAATGAGCTTATGTATAAAACCGAGTCCATTAGTTTATTTGAAGTTACTATATATAGACAGGATTTCATTGCAGGAGAAAACAGTATGGGCAAACTTCAGCAGTCAGCTGGATCAAGCGCCTGGGGGGAGTCAGGAGGGGCACGTGCTGATCTCAGCTTGAAAGGACAGGCATTGCTACCGCTATTTAAGGATTGTTTCAGGGTTTGCTTTGAAATAAGTAACATGCCAACTGAGTTATTAACCTGCTTGCATTCCTGGAAATCATTTCCTTCTAGTATTGTCTTTATTTGAAAAATTAAACTTTACCTGATGTCCCATGCTGTGAAGGAAGATGAACTAGAAGTGACCTTTCTTGCTTACTGATCAGACTGTTCAGATGAAAAAAGTCAAACTATTTTCAAAGAGAAAGATGTTTCTCATCTATTACTGTACCTCAAAACCATCCAACCAACCATCTCAGGTACTCAACTTAGGAGTGGTGGCACTGTGTCCTGCCGAGGACCCTACTCACGACAGGAGTTCAGATGACTCCCTAAAAGCATGCATTTAACTTCCAGATGGCTCAAGTCGGGTGACATGAATGCCACCCCACCGTGGCAGGTCCCTTAAGAAAGGCCAGCCCTTCATCCGAGCACCTCCAAAGAACTTCACTTTGGTGGATTCCTGACAGAAGCCCCACTTTTCACAAAATTAGTGAAGGTTTCTTCTGTCTTTTTTTATCCATGTATCTCCTCCAACTGTCCTGAAAAGGACAGATGGTGCTGAATTCTAGTCCCATCGCTGTCTACTGAGAAGTGTCTAAAGTCACTCATATAAACCAGACCTTGTAGCTGAAGGGACAGGCATCCTGCAAAGAAATCCTCCAAGGGACAGACATCCTGCAAAGAAATCCTCCAAGGCTGCTCAGAGAGGCTGTGGATGACAAGTGGCCAAGCCAAGCCAGCATCTTCTGAATGCCCCAGGCAGTCTGATATGCCACTTTCCCTGCACTGAATGCAAGTGGTTTTTGGGGGGGTGGGGGGTTGTAAGCCAATATGGGTCAAATATGAGCAGTTTAAGGAATGACAGCTACTGCGGGACTGGTACTTCATAAGCAACACAAATGGTGAGAAAGAATAAATTCCTCCCAGGTGAAGAATAAACATAATGTATATCCTGTTCTGTGCATTTCTTCCTTGGTAAAGGACACACACTCTGAGATGCCAATTTTTCCCTGACCCCACGATATGCAGCTCTGTGTTAAACAAAGTAAACTGAATTCTACAAATCCAAAATAATCCTTGGGGGGTGGAAATTCAAACAAACAAAACAAAAAACACCAACCAACCAACCAACCCCAAAAAAAATCCAAAACCAAAAGCAAATCCCCCAGGTTTCATATTCTCTGAGGAAGCAAAATCACATTGTCCATGTCAGTTCCAAAGGTTGAGCGTGAAATTAGCTGTCTCCAGGTGTAGCAATTCAGGAACATGGAAATTGAAGGTGACTTGTTATTCCTGAGCCATTTGAGAAAGATCACTTTGTTCTGTGTCTGTTACCTGAATGCCTCTCAAGGAAAGTGCTGTAATGTCCACAACAAGCAAGTGTTCTAGAACTAAAACAGACTAAACAGTGGAAATTGTAATGGGAAGTAAAATACAGCACTTTTTCCCCAGAGATGGCTCTATTACAGCCTCCAGTAGTGCAAAGTACCACAGGATTACTTCCCTTCTCCTGGTTATGATTAAATGCTAATTTAGAAAAATGTACCATAAAAAAAAACCAAACCAACCACCCAAAGAAAAAAATAATTTTTATTTTCTTTTTTTTTTTTTTTTTTTTTTTTTTGTACCATATAAAGGACTCCAATGATCTTAAAGCCAAGGCCAAATCCCATCACAATTGATACAAGCTGCTGGCTTCCTTTGTTTACACTTTCTTTTTCTTTCTTTCATACATTTGTACCTTTATCTAAGTTTCTTTGCTGGCAAGCCTCCAGACTGTCCCATCTGAGCCTGAAGCTTGCTGGAACACCTCCAGCCATTCTTGCTTTACATCAGCTTTCCCATAGCTAAAAGGTCAGGTAAGTAAATCTCCCTTGGCATGCCAGGAGCAGGGCTGCAGGAGCAGCACCACGGGGCTCCTCGCCTTCTTGCAGAGGGATACAGATGTGGGTGCCCAGGAGTAACTTAGCCAGTCCCTGCTGCTGGGTGACCGTTGGTATGGTTCAACCAGGCACTTATAGGGATGCAATCAACAAGCAGATGTTGAGATGCATCCTCTGACCTCCATCGAACAGAGGGCAAAACAGCAGGCGTTGGGATGACAAGTAGGGAAGTGCGCTTGTTTGTCCGTATGAAGGACAGATACTTGCTAAAGACTGAACTGCAGTAATCCGTCAGGAAGCACCGCTGTGGCATGGATCTATCACACAGAAACAGGGAACCCAGGAGTCTCCTGAGATAAGGAGCAAGAGAAGAGCTTCCCAGAAGATATGGCAGGAGAATAAGGGAGTGGGGTAAGACAGTTTATTTTTGGCTGTAACTAATACAACATTCAGAATAGATGCTTCACACACAACTTGAAAGAGGGAGAGAAAAAAAAAAAATAATTTGTCTCTATTAACGACCATAAATACAGTACTTCAGCCTTCTCTTTGACTAGTGCTGTGATTAAAAGGTGTATGGAAAAAGCAGGGATTTTACATTTGAACCTGAACAGCAGGGATGGAAATCATCTTATTTTAGCTGTATAAAGATTAGGAAGTTTACTCTGAGGTAATAATTTCAGTTCCCATTATAATTCCTGATGAAAGAGGCCCCCTATGTGTACCTCCAAAATACAACTTTTTGACTTAAAACATGAAAATGCTATGAATACTGTTGCTGCTAACCTAAGAGATGACTGTGAAACAGCCAAAGACTCTTCTCTCCGTGCAGCAGCTATTTGCTCTTCAGAGAATATATGACACTTACTCATCGGAAGCTGTATGCAGGGAAGAAACTGGAAATAGTTTGGAATTTTACTCAAGAAATGTTTTGTGGTCAGACACACCTTTTTCTTTCTTTGTTTCTTCCTTTCTCTCTTCCTTTCCTTCTTTTTTTTCTTTCTACTATAACTGAAACTAATTCAATGAACTCAGACTTCAGAAGTTAAAAAATCAAAAATAATAATAATTTTCTACTTTGAGAGTTTCAAAATGAAAAAATTAATTTTCTCAATTCATTGCAAAAGTTCATCTTAAAATGTAACATTATCAATATAAAAAATTAAAACCCTGAAACGAAATAGTTGACTTAATCTTGTCCCAAATTTGCCGGATTCTTAGTTTGTGAAAATGTTCAGTTTGGGCTTTCTGGATCAATTCAAGAAGTAAGAGCCTTCAAAGTATCAAAGATAACCCTGGGTGAAACCAGTTCCCACCACGAAGACACATCTGTGGCTCCTAGCCACTACACTTGTAGGGCAAAATTAAATGTAGACAATCAATATTCTTGGCTTCCCACTTCTAGAAACTTCAGCAGAAGGTTAAAACAATAAAAACTGAAGGAGCTCCCTCCCTTGCCTAATAGGATGTACCTGAGCGGTGTCTGAACTCAGCCTTTCGTTGTACGATGCCAAACGGACTGTGAAATTGTTTACCTTAATGGACAGTGCTGGTTTCCGTTAGAAACAGAATGAAATTTATTGAACAATCTAAACCAAAACCATCGGATTTTATTCATTTTTAGTGAAATTGCTTCTGTCGTTTCTCTACTCACGTGGCCGGTAATTCTCTAAGGAAGGTGAAACTTTAGCAGTCACATCTGTACCTCTGTCATGCACAGGCAGCGCCTGGGGTAAGAGGAGCTCACCAAACCCTTGGCACTGCCATCTACCCACATGGGTCACACATTCTGCTAAATCAAATACAGGGCATTTGAATTTTCAGTGAATTTCAGATTTAAATTCCTCACATTCTGCTAAATCAAATACAGGGCATTTGAATTTTCAGTGAATTTCAGATTTAAATTCCTGAAGCAAGAATTGCCATTTTTTTCAGTGGAGAATTTTATATACTTAAATCTTTAACCATAGAAATAAAAACCAAAACCAAGTAAACACAAATCACAAAATAAAACCTGAAAACCCACCATGTTTTCATCTAAACAGGACTGGACCCAAAATACCTCCAGTTTACTTGCCTTCTTCAAGGATTATATCAGCAGGTCCCCACAGGAATATATGGAATAATCTCCTCTCTTGAAAGACTGCACTTGGACAGCAGAAGTCACACAGTGGTCTCACCCAGAGCCTAGGAACCACACACAGGGTTCTGGCAGTGACAAATGGGGTTACAAGTCATCCAGAACTCAATCTCATTTGATAATTAGGTTATTATTGAAGTAACATGAGGCCACAACAGAAGATAAGTCAGAAACCATGGATGAAACTCTGAAGCACAAGATCCAATATACCTTCCAAAACTGTTAGCATCAATAATGATAAATCTTCATAGCCTTAATAAAAATCCCTTTTAAAATACAGGATACCTTCAAATCACTCCCTGCAAGTTATCAAGCTGATATCAGATGGCAACACTAAGCACTCAGGGCTATAAATGAAAAAGTCTGTTTCCACAAACAACGCCATAAGCCATTACACATTGCTTCAAACTTCTTTTTGGAAAATGCTGCCAGAAGTAATCCAGAAACACAAGGCCAGCACACAGCGTGCGAGGAGGAAATCTCCTCCATAAATCCAGGCACCTCCCTCAAACTTCTAAAGCAGAGAGCTGCGGCATTTGGGGGGTTCTTTATTTCGTTTTATTTTTCGAGGGAACATAAGAGGAAAAGAAATTTGAAATTGCTAAAACTGCTATAAATACCAGATGGAGGAAATAAGGCAAGCTGTAAAAGATGTAGCATAGAGACAGAAAACAGGAAAAGCTCCGGCATAAACGATTCCCTGATTCTCCATCCGCTCTGACAGTCCAACACCGCAGAAATACAGGAACCCAGGAAACTCACACGTGAAAAATAATGAAAATAGAGAGCAGTTGATTTTCAGTGTAATGTAAATGCCACAAATGATACTCTCTAACTTCTGAATAAACAAGTTCAGATCCAAGGAAAATTAGAAGGGAAGAGTTAAAGCTCTCTGCTATTTATTCTCACATAATCTATACAAACAATTTACAGAACATATCCAAGCCGTTCTACAAGCTTTGCTTTTAAATCCACCTTCCTTTCAAATTAAAAGGAAATACACACTTCGACTTCAAATGTATTAAAATTAAGGTCTCTGCCTGAAATCCACTATGGAAAGAAATGCAAGGCTTTATCTTGAAATCTGCTGGAATAAAAAGTCCTCTTTCCAGCTCACAAAATTCAGACACGATTCTGGGTGAAAGAGGAGAGAGAAGATTCCCCTTCTGTAGTGCAAGGAGAACAAATCATGAAACAACTCTTTATTTCAGCAAAAATATTGAAGTTCCTGCAAGAAAGAGTAAAATTACCTATATGTTATCGTCAAATTCCTCTACACTGAAATTAATTTTTTTTCTATAACCTCAGAAATGTAAAACTGTTGCCATGTTTTGCCAAGACAAACAACAGAACAAAGAGCCCACAATGCACCTAAAATCATGGCAAGAAGAAAATACAGTGAAGAAGTGAGGTCCGTTGAAATCAGATGGCAGCAGAAGCAGGAGCACAACAGGGAAGTCCACTTGAACCTAAACATGGATCCGGTGGCACAAAGAGTTGACCCTTGACTTGATAACTCAGGGCTGATCAACAGATGTGCATCATCCCTAAATCTCACTCCACATGTCCAAAATGTTATGAATTTTCTGGACGGTATTTCTGTTACTCCCATCACCTGGCCAGCACGTCAGCTCTGTTGGATGCACTGCTCATCCTGCCTCTGCCCCTGGGCCCAGCTGGGCTCCCCTCCATGGACACGCTGCATTTTACCTGGTCGATGTGACTTGGCCACAGAAAAATAAGCAAAGACTACAGACCACAGAGCCTAAAAGCGCCAGTCAAAATGTTCCTGGGCCTGGTTTCCTAATGAAAGAGGCAAATGTGAAGCAATAAAATTGGTGTCTTTTCCTGTAGGCCTGGAAGTCACTGTTTATTTGATTTAAGGGTACAAATTCTCTCCAACCACCCTTACATGTCTAAAAGTTTGGTGTCTAGTCTGTTCTGGTCTGATAGACTCGCTGTGCAGCCAGTGGAGAGAGACGGCCATTTCCAGAAGGAAACCACCGCAGCACTTCAGAATGGCCTGTTACAGAGGAGGCTCAAGTGACTACGTCAGACAAAACACGCAATTTCTAGACAACCGATGTCAGATTAAACACTTGCTACACCATCTGACTGGCAAAACACAATGCCAGCAAGTGTATCAAATAGATAATCCAGAGTAGGATGCAAATAAATGACATCTTGATGTGCTCTTGCTCCCACAGACAGGCAGAGCTTTTGTCCCTCCTAACCCATGGGGCTAAGACTAAGCTTTTACTTAATGCAGAGATGTTAATACCAGGCATCAGAAGCTCATGAGAGAGAAAACCAAAGTTTGCTCACACTTACCCTCAAATCACTGTGAAGAAGTTTCTAATAAATAGGACAACTATTTTGAGTAACTTCTAATAAGAAATAATCCTTCTGCTGATTAATGTATGCTGATTAACAATGAAAACTCTCATTACAGGCATAACAAGTCACCTTTTCAGTTAGACATTATCTTTACAACCGTGTCTGCTTTCCCTTTGTGATCATTACATTTCACAGCAATCATTAAATGTAGTTTATTTCTATGCATAACTTAGGGAAACAGCCAATTTGAGAAACTGAAAGTCCTCACACTTGGCAGTCCTCTCTTATCATAAACCAAGTGTAAATATGTAATTTTATAAACACATTTTATTAGCTTGGCTAAAATAGTTGGGATGTAGTACCGACACTAGAATTGCTAAAAAATAATTTCAGAAATCTCTCTCTTCATTTGTTTGAAACTTTGCCTCATTACTAAAGATTTTTTCACTAAACCTTCTATACCACATGCCTGCCTTCAACTCAACCTTTTCCTATAGTTCATCTTAAATTAATAACATCTTCAGTAATTGCATTGGTGAAAAATATTTTTAAAGGTTAAAAAAAATAATAGTATTTTCTATGACAGGCCATAGCTTTTCCATGACTCACACTGGGAAGGGGTCAGAAGCAGCAGGTAGGAACAGAGGTAACCGAAATTGCAGGACAGCCTGACCCAGGCTGCTGCTGCCCGGGCTCGAGCCCCCTGCAGAAGACAGGATCAGGGAAGGTGTCCCACGCTCACAAAGTGAGCAGAACGTGCTCAGAAACCAAAAGGCAGTGTGAGGAGCTGCCAGGCGAGAAGAAAATGCTGTGAGGGGTAAGAGCAGGCTTGAGTCAGCCTTCCCGCCCACGAAGGAGCATTTCGGGAGCTGCCAATGGGATATGCCAATGGGATCCTGGTAGTTAAAGCAGGAGTTGGTGTGGGTGCTGCCGGGTGAAAGCCTGTGGTGCTGGATCAGCACGGAGGCACCATGCTGGGCATCCATGCCAGGCTGTCCTCTAAAATAAACGGGGTGGATGAAGCTTTCTTTCAACTGGAAGACAGCTACAGTCGTGGCTTTGGTACTCACGGTGGATCTACTGTGGGCAAATCAAAGCTTTGCTTCAACAAAGCTTTCAGCATGGTTTTCCATAGTCTTTGTAGCCTACTTCAGGGGATCTGAACTGGATAGGTGGACAAGGTGAAGCAACTGGCTGGACTGCTGGGCTCAAATAATAGAGGTTTGTAGTTCAAAGTGTCCCTGGATCATCACACATCCATGGGTTCCATGAAGACCAGGGATCCTAAATGGTCTGGACTGTGACCATTGCTGTTCAACTACAACCTGGATGGTGGCATACACAACACTCTCAGCAGTTTCATAAATGACATCATTTAGAATAAGCAATGGATACTGAGGAGAGCAAGGCTACTCTTCAGAGGCACTGCAGTAAGATGGAAAAACAACTGACATGAAAGTAATTGACAAGAACCAGCCAAAACGTCAATGAAGAACAATGTCAAATCCTGCACTGGGATTCACTATTCGTCCATACGAGCTGGGGCCCAATGTGAGCAGCTCCGGAGAAGTCATGGTGGTCCTGGTGGGCAACAAACTGAGCATGAGCCAGCAGTCTGTCCATGCAGTGACGATGGCTGATCACATGCTGGGCCACACCACCACGAGAGTAGCCAGCAGGTCAAGGGACGTGAGGCCACATCTGGAACATGAGGTCCAGCTTTAGACTCCCCAGTGCCAGGAGCTAACGACAAACTGGTCTCTGCCTATCCAGTAAGACTGTCAGGGGAGCCAAGCATACAACAGATGAGAAGCTAAGGGAACTGGGTTTGTTTAGATTGGAAAGGAAAGGTTAACGGTGGCAGTGGGCAATCTCATTGCAGTCTTCCTCACCTAAAGAGAGGCTGTACAGAAGACAGAGCAGAGCCAACAGTCACTAGTCGCAGAAAAGAACCCCCTGTTAGACGTTAAGTGAAAAGTCACAGCCATAGTGTGGTTAAGCACTGGAACAGGCTGCCCAGAGGCATTTTCTCAATCAATTTGGACAAGACCTGGAGCAACTTGACCCAACACTGAGGTTAGATCAGGCTGGAGTAAAAGGATGTGCTAGAGGACCTCCCGGTGTAAAAGTCTGCTATTTTCTGATGTGCTTTGAAATACAGATTGCTGTATTTTCTGAAAAATCAGCCCTTTACAGTATCTCTGTATTTTGTCTTCATTTCTTTGGGCCTCTGCTCCCCATCTGCAGTGTGTTAATAACATTTATATCAAGGATGGAGTCCAAGTCCAGATACAGATTCCTAAATGTAGGTGCCTCCATGTGAGCCAAACACCTGTGCTCCCCTCATGCTCAACAAACATCTGAAAAATCAGTTCCCTCCACACGGGCATCTAGCGCCATTTCAGGCTCCCCAGCGTATTATCTGAGACATCCTCAAGGGACTGACAGATATGACAGAAATTTTGCATGGACCGATCCTCCTCTGAAGTTCTAGCAGGACACCAGGTAGGCAATGCTGGGGCATATGAAATGATCCCAACTAGCCCTTCAGCTGACCAAATGAAGGTTCATGCTCAGAACCCCCTGACATCAAGCCCACATGTCTACACTTGCATGTCTCGATCTGGGGCTGAATCCTAACCATAATTTCCACAGTCAGTTAGGGTCATGATGAAAAGAAAGCAACACACAGTGAGGAGTGAAGAGCATCAAAGAAACCCCAGTGAAGTATCATGGAATTTATCCTGTCAGAGAAGGTGCTCGAGAATGTTAAAAAATAGTGAACTGGGCCACAATAAATGCACAGCAAGAGAAAAGCAAAGCAATGAACAGTCTCCAAGAAACTGTGCTTTGAATAATCAAGATCATGCAAGAACGCTACTCCTCCTAATAATGATTGTATAATTACAGAGCGCCTGATAATGCAAACAGAGTGGACAGACTAGATTTGCACGGGCACTTCTCTAACTTGCAAGTTTTATGCCTTTGCAACCTTAATCATACTCTTTTAATGCACTTTCAGTATGCAATATTCCAAGCACAGTCATGAGTATACGAAGGCTAATGGGTGAAGTTTTCAAAGACACTCAGTGTTGGATTAACATTCCTCTCCCTGAAGACCAGGGTAATTTCTTTATGCTTCTGACATCTTCCTCCCCCTTCTCCCCTCCCCAGGTTGAGATTTATAATGTAATTTTATACAGCCTTACTTTTTCTTCTTGAAATCATTCCTGCAGCTTTATGAATTACATCCGTAACATCATGTTCTGAATACCTATTTTAAGGAGTTTCCTTTGTCCTAATAGTTCACACAGAAAATCAGCTAAAGCTGGCAACACTCCAATAAAATCCACATTCAGTTACTCCATTAAGGGAAAAAGTGAATACTTTTGCATATGCACTACCCTATAATATTAACTTTTCACAGCATAGCTGTGAAATACTGTCATTATTTTACAGCACTGATCTAATTTTCTACTGAATGCCTGAAAATGAAGGGTTTCTTCTGAGTACTAAATACAAGGACCTGAACTTGAAGATGATAATTTGTCAGCACTTAAGTCCTTTTTAAAAATTATTTTATTTCCTATCATATTAAATAACACCACTGACAACAGCTGTACATGCTGAAAGAATCCAGATGCATTTCCTGACTGTAAGGAATCACAGAGATATAATGTGGCAAGAGGCTGGTATTGTGCTCATTAGATCACTAAGCAGCAGTGCTTATAAACAGAATATTTAACTATACTCTACAAAGATATTCAAATGTAGCTGCCAGAATGTACTTTGAAATTTTCCATCTAATACAAAACTGCAAGAGATGAAAAATTATCTCCCTTTAAAGGAAGAAGTTCAAGGTGAATGTTACCTGATTAACTCACTTTGTTATTAATTAAATTCAATAAAAATCCCAAATACGGCATGCCATTCTTTATTAGCATTTCTACAGGAATAAGAACCATGCTTATCATCCAGCCAACAAAATTTAGTCAGAATTAATGAAATATCAAACAATAACACAGCAAAGGAAAGAGTTCAAAACGTGACACTGAAGGGAGAAAAAGCAGGATCTCCTAGAGAGATTTATAAAGAACCTGAGGAAAAGTATTACTATGCAATTTGCTATCTTTATTTATACATATATAGAATTTATATATATATATACACTATCCTATTACAACTATAAAAATGGTAATTTCTTTAAAAATGCTTAAGATACCTTAAAGAGGAAAATGTTCATCTAAGAGCGAGAGGACCTCAGAAACGTGATTCCTTAGTCTCTTCCCAGACTCAGCTGGACTTTGTTTTTTCATTCAGTTGTGCGATTCTTACCTCTTACTATATGGTACAAAGACTCATTTACCTGTAATATGAATTTGCCAAGAAATGGCCTGGACACTATTTGTCTGTGAACTCACTCCAGTTCCAGACTTCAGGTTAGCCACCTACCACACCGTTGCAGCAGAGAAGACAGGTTTGTGTTAGCATGGCAGCCCGCTTCATCGTGGGTGGGAACATCGTTACCATCCAGGTAACTTGGGTTACTTGGGAACCCAAGGGAACTTTGGCATTTCTGCGGCTCTGCCAAACTTTTGGGTTATAAGCACAGAACTACAGCCTTCATAGTTATCTTCTTTCAACAACACAGAAATGAACATTAGAATTATTCCATATAAATCTATACTTCCATGTAAATGGAAAAGTAAATTAGTTGAAAATAGTTGTACTTTTAAGCTCAAAAGACTTATTCTCCCAGAAGCTACGTTCCCAGTAGAAGGAGCTTTCCATGGTACAACCTTCCAGCATTAGGACAAAGAAGGACCTCTCCAGGTATTTGGGGAGAAGAAGTTACACAAAAAGACTCACAACTGCACGAGAATTAATGCCCGCTTAATAAAAAAGCATTACCAAAACTGTGACTTAACAGAAAGCTATAATGGCTATTAATTGATGTCATCGGTACACAAGGAAGAATCCATTTGTGACCGGAATGTCATGAAAATCAGCATAATGACACACTTTCTCATTCGGGTGATTTTTTCACTAAATTAGGAGTTCAAAGAGTTACTACAGTTTCATAATTTGATTACCTTTTATCTCACAGTGAACACTTCCTTCCGGCTAAATCTGGAGAGCAACAGTGAGAGTTAAATATGTATGCGCAAACTTCGAGATGTATGAAGGACATTAAAAGCTGAAATATACCATTTTTCAAGTTCAGGAACTAGTAGTCAACCAGAAGTTACCAAAAAGCTACCAAACTATACCACATTGCTGGAATATAAGAAATAGGTAGCTCAAACAGGGAGGAGAATGGTACCCTCAGAGGACCAAGGAGACCATCAGGAGAAACGCTAAGAAACCATCCCCCCTCAAGGAACGAGACAGCCTCCAAAAAAGAAAACATCAAAAAATGTGAGATTTGATTAAAAAACTAAACATGACTCAAGCTAAACAGTTATGAAAAATGTTCCCAGTAAATTTATCCAGGAGACAAACCCGTCAGTCCCATGCAGTATGAAACAGATCGTTTTTGGGAGACAGAGAACGGCATTCCCTTGTGGTGCAAGGAATTTGGGAGGCACCATGGTATTTGCTTAGGGAATGAGTAACTGGGGGGGCGGAGGGGGAAAAGAGGGTCCTCTAATGTGCTAAAAATATAATTATTTTTAAAAATGCATGAACTGCAGCTAGAACCATGGTCTCAGGGAGAGCCCAGGGACACGTCAGGATTCAGCTTCAGCTCTCTGAACCAGTGGCGCGTGAAAGGGCTTATTTGTCACCATGCCAGACACTTGGACATCACTGAAGAAATGACGAGGCTGAGGAAGGGGGGCCAGAGTGGCAAAAAGGAAATCCCTCTTAATCAGGCTGCATGCTCTGTGGAAAAGAGAGGCAGGTATCGGGGCACAAAGTCACCCCACGGCAGATGCTGAGAAGGCAGAAGGGGAAGGCCTCCCACAATGGGGAGGGCAGGAGCATGCTGCACTTTGACTGAGCATCCAAAAATATTTATAAGAAAAAGTAGCATGGGCTTCTACCCCCTGCCCAAACACTGTCACACCTCCCTGCACTAATAAAAATCTTGCAGGCTGAATATCCCCATATTTGAGATATTATAAAATGAGAGTCCAAGGTTATAATGCAATGGGTCAGGAAGAGCATAAAATGACCTGCAAGGTCGAGGTAATTCTAATCACTGATTTCTAGGATTTCATCAAGTATTCAAAAAAGTCACTGATTTAGAACTGAATTATTTCTATTAAAAAAAATACACCATTCGGCAGGCTTCTGTACACCCACACATGCACTTATCCAATGTGCTAGTCATGTACCACTACCAAAACAGAACAAAAATATATTTTAACAAATCTTGCACAAAGTCAAAACATAATGCCTTTACAGACATGTTAGTCCACAAATCTGCTCCTTCACTCAGCTTAGGTTGCCAGAATGTCTTATGGACATCTATTACACGGATCTGCCAAACCCATAATTCATTTTTTGACATTAAGCAATAAATACACAATACAGAAACACATTTGTCCTTTTCAAAATTCAGCTGAAATCTATTTCTTTAGATAAGAGCATGACCTGTCCAAGTCACCTTCCAAAATTCAGAAAATCTCTCTCCACTGAGGCATGCACTCCAATCTTCCTGTCCTGGCTCCTACTTGAAAAGGGAGCTATGTACATCCAAGCATTTGACATTAAAATAAGAATTTATGACTGCTTTGTATGCCGTTGGCATGTGGAAGTGCCATTCATAAAGCAGACACTCATGGCAGGGGCTCACTCACTATAGAGGCAGAACTGGAGGACACCAAGAGCCATGATTAAAATTTACGCAAGGAAAATACCACGCAAGCTGCTCCTGAGCCCAGAAAAGCACTTCATTTTAACATATTTAAACTCACACAATTTCTGTGAGCCTGGAGGGTGGTGGGTTAAACTAATGGTGAACTTTGCACTTTTTAAAAAGTTACACTCAAATCGAGTCCTTCAATTTACGTCTAAGAAGGTACAGTGATGCTGAGACAAAAATTCACATATAAGGAAAGAGCTGGCTCTGTACTGCTTAAAATCATTAAGCATTGCCTTTTCAGGGCTAGTGTAGCTAGAAAGGGGTCTGTGCCGTACAACACTTACAAAGCCCCACGGATACCAGCCCTGCTGATTAGTGCTTCAATTTCCTACTCAAATGGAGGTCACTGCAGTAGGTGTTTTTCAAAGGAAATGATTAGGATGGGGAAGGATGTAGGGAGGATTTGCAAGAGATGAAAACAAATGACACTGGCCTTGTAATAAAAATTCTGAGTGCAGCAGGGAGGGGAAGATGTATCATCATTAGCTCATTTACCGGTTGTGAACTAGCGAGGGCTCATATCCATGAATCTTTCCACACTGCATGCACATTTTTAAGAAGTCAGTGAGCTCTAGCATGCACCCGTAAGATCAGACCCAATGATCATACGAGTAATATGCACCCAGAGAGAAAAATAACCACTGAAGTTTTCTAGCTGGTGTACTTCTGAAGTCTGCTGCACTTCAAACGGAGCAAGAGCCGTGACGCACATCTGCGAAAAACGAGCCGTGGTCTGTTGGGGAACTCTTCCAGTGGAAGAGGTAGAGCATGTGGCAGCTACTGCTGAGCAAAATTAGGACTATGCTCAGTGAAGCGCTTAGCCCCAGAAAGTTCAAATACAGCTTCTGACCCAGAAACACATAAAATTATGCATGTAGGAAAGCGTAAGGACATTGGCATTCTTGTAGCTCTTGGCCTTACTACCCATAGAGAAACAAGGTTAGGTTTTCAAACCTACCCCAAAAAAAAGATTCAGGAAATCTAACTTACAGTGATGCTTGTGTTCATCATTACATGGCCCTTCATTACATGATGCCCTTCATTACATGGGCCACCCTGAAGAACAGCAGCAGCACAATAAGGCTGAAGTTAATAAAAGAAAGAGGCGACTCTGGGTCCATGCAAGGCAAGACCCTTTCAGAGGGGGTTACCACTCCATCTGCCACCCCTGGAAAGAAAAGCCTGCAGTCATTAGAAGACAGAAAGAGATCACTGTAGGAGACAATGCAAAGGTCTGGCAGCAATTCAACACAAAGATTTATTCGCCTTGTTTTGTGAGTACAGTCAGAAGGCATCACAGTGCTGACCCCTTTTCCACAAGGAGTAAAGACTTAAGGATCATGTAAAGGAAAGAGGAGAAACAAAGAGCAGTTATGAAAGGAGGAAGAGGCGACATGTGAAAGAGAAATCATCCTCAGGGAGGACATTGTCTTGTTAGGTGATGTGAATTAAAACATTGGCATTTACATCCAGGAAAAGCTGGCTGCTAACTTCTTCTCCCACGCTCAGTCACTTCTCTTCCTTAGGTAGGAACAAGATTGTGCTGGTGAAGAGCAGTTGGACCTGGAAGGATGGGCCAGTCCTGTAACTGGTTCACTAGATCTGAACCCTGGCAACAGGCATTTGGATTTAAAGAGGAATTTAAAATCCTAAAGCATACCAATGGGAGGCTCCTCAGTATTCAGTGGTTACAAGCTGACTATGAACACACCTTTCTTCTTGGTGGCATCTTCCCTCTTGCGCAGCTCCCCATCTACACAACCATAAACGGAGACGGAAACATTGTTTTCATAAAGGGCTGAGTTCAGTAAAGCTAATCCCATTCCAAAACGCTCAGACAGATACTTAAATCCCACTGGCTTCGTTGGGTTAGACACATTTAGCTGAATTGGGCCCCCATACTGGTGGCAAGAACAATACGTCAACCCATGGCTTGACAGGATAGGACACACCAGTGTATGTATTTATTTGCTAGAGAAAGCTTTGGAAGGGAGTAAGAGACAGAACTAAAAAATGGGAGAAAGCTTTCTAGTTAATTGAAGATTAAGAAGCAGAAATAGAAAGTGCAACACAGCTGAAGGTATGATAGGTTCACAGCAGAAGGCAGGAGATTACTTAACAGTCTTACACAATTAAATTAATTCTTTTTAATCTTTTTATACACATTGTAAACAAGATCTCTCTATCCCATGAAAATTACCTTTTAAAGGCTGGGTAAATACATTAACTAATCCTAAAATCCCAGAAATCCCAATTTAATTTTTTTCTTTTTTTGAGAAAACAAAAGTCAAGAAGGGAAGAGCTCTGTAAATGGTTTTGACCTTCAGAGAGCCTGGCATTCTTTTTATTCCAAAAATGAAACAACCCTTCAAGCAGCTGGGGGGTGGGTGGGTGGGAATAAAGGTCATTTAAATGGAAATGGCTACACCTTATTTGCAGTAACCAAGAGGATGCACACTAAACATTCACAGTATTACACAAAAAACCCAGAGCAGATAACTGGTACCAGCACCCAGCTGAAGATAAAACTCTCACTTTTCTTTTTTGGAAAACAATTTTTAAAATGTCTTAAACCATCCGGCAAGACACAGAAGCAGAAGAAATTTTGATGATGGCTCTGAGTTTACTATAGACAATTACTTAATTGCTATTACCACTTCATGTGCCCATTGGCAAATATTGTTAATTTATATTAGCACATACTTTGTATATGTGTCCCAGGTGTAATAGCAGCACTCTGCACTGGCAGAGGTGCAGACCCAATGGGTGCATTTTTTTTGGACATTATAGAGGGACCAAGGCCACCCTCAGGGTCCATCATTGCCACTGCCTGAGCCCTCAGGGCTGTGGATGCTCAGCATGACCCAACCCCATGCTACCAGCAAGGGACCCTGCACTTTCCCAACCACCATCACCACCACAACACAATCCTCTGAACTGTCTCATTTCATTTTCATGGACTGTTTTTTCAGAGCAGAATATCCCAATGAATCATACAAATACACTACATTATTTCTTATACTTGAATTTTGATTACAGCCTGAACAGTTCCCAATTCCACCCTAACATCAAGGTTATAACCCGTCACACTCAGCAATATGGCTATTTCAATCAACAACAAAATAGAAAGAGTTTCTTCATGAGAACAGATATTGCTATTCAATAATAGCAGTAATGTCTATTGCTTACTGCCCAGTTTCCATGCAAGAGAGAAACCATATCTAAATAAATAACTAGAGAAGGAAATAACGATGCTTCCCAGGGTGAAGAGCTCTGAAGGAAAATCACAGGAAGTTTACAGGATGCAGGTATTGCTGCTGCTGAGAAACATGGTCTGGAGGATTTTGAGTTGAAGCTTCAGAACAATAAAACTCAAATTCAGCAGCTGCTGCCATCGTATAACAACTGGCAAGACTGTTCTTTTTTATATATATATTTCTTTTTCATCTGTGATACTGTACATTTCACTGCCATGACAACTAAACATTTTCTGCCTATCTGTATGGTGACAGAATAGATATATACATCTGTTCATGGATCTTGTTTTTAGAAGACAGATAATGTTTTCCCAACTTTTGTATGTTTTTAAAGCTCTCTTCAGAATGAAGCAGAATATTGCAGCTTCTTTAAATAGTGGTCCGTAAATCACAGCACACAGGTAGTATGTTTCCCAACATACAACATCCCAACTCTTTAACATCGCTCATCGCCACCACAAATGAAAAAGTCAAAACGGAGGCTGGTGACAAGGACCAAGGAACATTACCTTCAGAGCATGGTCCCTCCCCTGTGTTGCCTTTGCTGATCACCATTAGCAGTATCACTACCTAGAGACCCACTTCCTTACTGGCTGATCAGAAACACAAAGCCATTTTCAAAAAAAAAAAAAAAAAAAAAAAAAAAAAAAAAAAAAAACGAATTATTATGGACAGAGAAAGGCATTTTATTGCCGTGAAGATTAATAATTCTTCAAAGTCTTTATAATATCTTCCATCCCAAGGCTTCCACATCTTTAGAACACATAACTAAATAACTAAATTAACTTCAGTGTCATCGAGCAACTCAACCAAGGCTATAACATCACTAACCTTTTTGTTCACCTAGTCCTTAGGCACTTCCATTGAATAAAAATTCCTTTCCTGCACTACCAAGCCCAGGCTGTGACACTGGCACATGAGATTATTTCCAACCACAGCAATAGATTCCTGGTATCTTTAGGAAGATTTTCAGCCCTGTGCTTTAGTTCCAGATTAGTGAAGAAATGAAAAAAGAAGAAACGGTTCTGGAGTTACAGCACGG
>JAVJGJ010000014.1:10627902-10645827 GCA_035590215.1 Microhierax caerulescens | reverse complement strand
TAAATAACTAAATTAACTTCAGTGTCATCGAGCAACTCAACCAAGGCTATAGCATCACTAACCTTTTTGTTCACCTAGTCCTTAGGCACTTCCATTGAATAAAAATTCCTTTCCTGCACTAGCAAGCCCTGGCCTTACAGCCAGGCCAGGCTGTGACACTGACACATGAGATTATTTCCAACCACAGCAATAGAATCCTGGTATCTTTAGGAAGATTTTCAGCCCTGTGCTTTAGTTCCAGATTAGTGAAGAACTGAAAAAAGAAGAAACGGTTCTGGAGTTACAGCACGGTAATGTGGAGACGATAGGGGATTTGATGGGGAACAGACTGAAATTTAGGTTGTACTGGAAAGGAAGACACTTCCACACACCGAAGTAAAAAACCCGCAACAAAATCAAACAAAAAAAAAAAAAAATCCAACAAAAACATAGAAGGGCAAGCATCACGTGAAAGAAAGGAGAGGCCTGTGGCTCTGCTTGCAGGCTAGAAGTCAATACAGTTATTGAAACAGAGTGTAAAACTGGGAGGAGTAACGAGATGGTAAAACATCCTTCCCTAAAAGAACTACTACTATCTTTCATACCACATAACACGGCAAACATTTTGGTCTGGCATGGCTTCACTGCCTTACATGTTCCTTCAGAACATTTTCAAGCCAAAATATCACATGTTGCAGGCGGCATTAATCTGCTTCCCCAGCTTCTGCACGCTGCCTCGGACTGCCTGGTCCCAAGCCCCAAAATGGGAATTAGCTGCTCAGATTAATTCCTGTCACCTCTCTGGTGAGCCTCACACAAGATTTAAAACAAGGACACCATGGCAGAGCTCCTCACTGACATGGAAATAAATTACTCTAAGCAGACAGCTTAACCAGTAGCTGCTGAAACTCTTTATTAAGGTAAATGAAGAGAGAAGCATTATCTGAACTCCTGGTGTCCCTTGCCCCCAGCCTTCCCACCTGGCACGCATCAAACTATGGATGCATGCAGATGTTGCATGTTTCTGGCATGCTCTGCTGTCTGCTGTCCCGCAGCCAGGCATGCCACCAGCCATGCAGGACTGGAAGTAGTCCTGATTGCCAGGGGGCAATCTGGTCTGAAACCTCTGGTTCCAGTTAGTAGCAGAGCCCTATCTCACCCCATACCCTTGGTAAATTATTTACAGTATCACAGAATGTAGTACCTGGCTAGGGAACACCCAAGCAGCTTTTTCCCACAGCACCTGAGAGGCAGAAGTACAACTCCTCCAAAAACTCCTGAGTCTACCAAAATGGTCTCCTGTTATTTTTATGAGGAATGTTTTACCAAGGGGAAAGTCCAGCAGCCCTTTCCACCTCCTGCCATCACCTCCACAACTGGCAAGAATGACTAAAAGATTCTGTAGTGGCATTTTTAACCTCCCTAAAATGATGCATCACAGGACTACCTGCAGCATGAAGCTATGGCCAGGCCAAACAGAAACATGGTGATTATTGCAGGCAGGGAGAAACTAGGGATTTGCCACACTTGATCCTGAAATTTATTTTGTATTTTGTTTCCACACAACACTGCAGTAAGCCAGGTTTCAAAGCATCACACGCTCCTGGAAGGCTGAAAGGAACAATTAGGCAACCTGAGCACATGGCCATTGGGTATGTTTAGTGCAGTCAACGTAATGTTTCTATAGTTAACTATTTGGAATAAATGTACTAGCTTAAATAGGTCACTGCAATGTTACAGTTCTCCTTGGAGATTAGACTGGGAAAGAAGTGATTCCTGAAGGGGCTTCTCCTTTAACACCCTCCAACTCCAAATAACAAGTGACTGCATTACACACAACCAATGCAATGCATTTTAATACGTTTCCATCAAAATCACTCATAGCATTTTAAAGCCATTAATAATGTGAGCATCACAACCGGCACAAAAACCGCCTTTGACAACGTGATGATTATTTGACATTGTACAGATAGCTAAAGTGAGGCATGGAAAGGTTAGTCATACTGCCAGAGGGATTCTGTCTCTCTCTGTAACATGTAGTAAGCAGCTTTATCCATCTGATAGTTGCTCTGACTTGTGATTTCAGCTCGACGCTCAGGGGCCCACACCATAAACACCACGTTGCAAGTAAACATCCTGACCGACTAACACACCGAAACCCCACGTTAACATACATCCTCCTTGCTCCATCACAGCTGCCTCTTCCACACCAAAGCCAGCTCAAAGCAGTAGCTCTTGCCATGTGTTATTTCCAAGCCATTCCTCCATCCTGCTAAATCACTTCTGGTTTATGAGGACAACCGTCCATCAAGCAACCTCTCCAAAACAGGGAACTACAGATTTGCTGTATGGACCAGCTGTAAATGTCTATATATGGCCCAGTATGAATTTTAATGACATGAGTTATACCACTGCAGTTCTGTGCATGGATGCTCTCAAACTCATAGGGTCACAAACATCAAAAGGGCGACCCAAACCCTAGCTTTGCACCTGATCTCCCTTCCCTACCTCCACCAAAATGCATAGTGTTTGGAGAGCCCATGAATCCAGTCAGGGAACTGATCCCCTCCCTCCTTTTCTCAAAGAAAAGATGAGTTCTTCTCTCCTTGCTTTCTTGAACTGGATCACCAAGTGGCTACATGACAAACCAGAGCCACTGCAGGGAGGTGGTAGGACACAGTAGTCAGGACCAGGAATGGGCTGCCTCTGTAATGACCAGAAGAGATATATGCCAGGTTTAAAGGGAGCGGGGAACTGCAACCTTGTGTCACTGAAAAGATGGGTTTCTTTACAAGTAATACAAGTTAATACAGCAAAAGCTGTTTGGTATTTTTTTTCTGTACAGATCAGCTCTTCAGGAAGCCAGTTCGGTATCTCCTGGATCTAGGTGACCAGGGAAAGGAGATCACGGCCCCTTGGCCAGAAGCTTCCATCCCCTCCAGGGACTTCCCAGGAGAGTCCAAACCCTCTTGTCAAAATGGACTGGATTACAGCTGACAGTGGAAAGCAGCCCAGTTATCCTCCCTGTGACCACACGCTTTTCTGACCACGTTCAATGTCTAGACAGAGCATCCAACTGGTATCAGAGGAGTTTTAATTTGCGGGTACAGAGAAAGAAAAACAGATTTTCTGAGAATTAGCTGGATTTTATCTTTGCCAGTGACAGATTAATTTTCATTATGAAAGATTAAGCAATTAAAGGAAATCCCCATGAAAGAGCTGAAACATATGCAGAAAGTTTTAAACACTGGTATGTTTATACAAAGACAACACAAAGCCTTCTGCGCTTCTAACAATACAGGAGCACAGCACTTCGCATTGCAGCAACGGCTACAGCCAGAGACCTCCACCAGCAGAGTGGGTTTTTCCCACTTCCAGCATCAACAAATTCAATCTTTATCGTTCAGATAGTTCAGATATAATTTAGATATTACGTTCCACCTTTAGAGGGAAGCAGCAATGGGTTTTGACAAGAAATTGATGTGGGGCCAAATTTTAGAGTCAGCAGTCCTAAATTCATTAGGTCACGTTTATTAAACAGATTTTGCCATTTACCCTGCAGGCAGCACAGCTAAATGCCAGTCCTGTTCCTGCCTCATCAACAGTCCCCATCTTCTTTCCAAATGTCATCGTAGGCACAATCTTCCTTTTTGATTATTTTGCCTTTCTCCAGGACACCCTGCACCTCAGAAGCAGCTTGCTGCCCACACTGGACTACCTGTTCTTCAAAGGAAGGTATCTTGTTAAAGGTAGACCCACACTGCAACGCAAAGGAAACACACACTTGCAAAAAGCACCTCATGTCATTAGCAAAGGGCTGGTGTAACTGCTCGTCGTGGAGATGAAGACACATCATTAATTTCCTCTGCATGTAGGTACCAAAGGCACAGAACACATTTCCCCACCTCTGGTACTGTGGGAATAAAAAAAAATCACACATTAACAGTTTGAGAGGCTTCCAATGGAAGCCTTATCAGTAGCTCACATGGGCTGAATCTGCTGAGTTCAATCAGGATTTCACTAAAAAGAAGGACAAGGGGAGTGTCTCCGAAGAATGGTGCTGGAAAAGGTTAAAGCAAGGATGCTGCTCCATCCCTGGGAAGGACTCTGCAGCTGCTCAAAGCACCCAGTGCCACCCAGAAGCATCAGCCCCAAAGTCCCACTGAAGTTTCACTTTGATCCCCCTCCAGCTGCTGGCAGCCCCGAAAGCTGCTGCAGGCAGCCCAGGGACCGTGGCCATCCCCAGAGTGCTTCACGGCGCTGGTGCTTTTGTGACTCTCCAGTGCTCTTTCCCCCACAGCAAAATAGAATATTATCATCCCAGAGGAAGCTGCATTAATCACTGATGACGTCTTGGACTGTGATCTGCCGTCATCTAAGAGTTACTGCTTAATGATAATTAAAGCAAAGCAAAAAAAAAAACCAAAACCAACCAACATAATACAGCCAGCAGAAGTAGTGTAGTGCAAACCAGTTCATCCTCACAGACCATCTCAAGGAGAAACAATAAAACCCAGGTTTTTTAAAACCAGCTCCAAGACCCTGTATAGTGTAAGAAGGGTGGTCTTGCATGGGAAGACACACTGTATGTTGGAAAAATCTGTCCCATTTGCCACTGTATGCTATGGCTAATACAGCTTCATCACAGAGATGCTGAAAACATCAAGTTCCCACTGTTTTAAATGAATTTCTACACTGTCATTCCCCCCCCCCCCAGAAAAAGAATCAAACTATTAACTTATCTACACCTCTCACACCCTTTCAGTAAAATGGGAAACTACATAAACATTGTACATCAAAGAGCTTCCTTCATTAAAATGTGAAAAATAATTTGTGTACATTAGATGAAAGGTGTTCTGGGGCTGTGAAGTATTCTGGCAAATTTAATTAAATCCCATAGTTATTCTCTCATAAAAATAAACCTTTTGGGGAGAAAAAAGTTATTAAAAATTTAACTGATTCACAGTTAGGGTTTGGTTTTTTTTTTCTTTTTGCAAAATCTTTACCTTATAAACTGAACCAATGGTGAGAAGCAAAACTATTTTTAATGACCTATGTGTAGAGTTACATTTCCAAAACATGAATTCTCAGTAAAACTTTCAAATGAGGAAGAAAAATCCCCAATTATGCATATATTCATTATGTGTTGCAGTGATCTAAAATCAGAAATTATTTTGCTATGCAAATTTTAGTAAAACTGAAAAACCAAAGGCTTCAGTTGTGAAAGATGGGCAGATCTAGCCAGCACATCGTGGAAGCAGAGAGCTATTGAAACCACATACGATCCAATTACTCTCAGGCCAATGTAAATACTTCTTCATAATTAGTCCTAACAATAAATTAAAGCAGGGAAGTTTAATTTCATTCCTTAGAGTCTCTAGAATGATTTTTACCAGTGCTAATGGCCACAAGCTCAGGTTTATAACAAAACCTGATAATCGCTGGCAAAAAGCAGCCACCCAGCTGGAGCCAGCCCCACACCTCAGCATCTCCTTAGCCCCAGAGCTGCACAGCTCTCCAGTCCATCCCCTTGGAGAACTGCCACTCATACATGTACAGTGAACACATTTTGCCCAACTCCAAGTTGAAAATATCAAAGTAACAGAAAAGCATTTCCTAAGAGAAGCAGCCTCCAGCTGCCTGCCCCCCAAGACAGAGGTTGTAGTAACCAGACTGTCACCAGTGGGGAACAGCTGCAAAGCTGGGTCGTAGCTGGCTACAAAGTTTGATTAGTATCCGCAAGACACAGTGCAGACATCAAAGAGCAAAAAAATCAACATGTGCTTCTAAATGGAGGGGCAGGTAAGCTATACAGCACGCCCTGATGTCCCCAAATCATTTAGACTGGGGAATGTGCTGGAGGGTGCCTCAGCTCTCTGCAGATCCACGCTCTCCATTTTCTTTCTTGTCCCTCCGATGCAGAGAGTAGAAAGGAAACCAAGCACAGTCCTACATCTTTACACACTTCTTTACACACTTCCCACTGCAGCAACACCTGCCCAAGCAGAGGGCAGGTATCAGCGGCACAACTCACCTGACCACCTCTCACCACCTGGGGTAGGACTCGCCTCACCTTAGCTGAGCACCACATTCACATCCAACCTATGTGAGATATCCGATCAGGGGAGCAAAGCCATACGAGTTGGACACTTTCCCATGCTGCACGTCCAACTTGATCCCCATGTCACCTAGCTGCAATGCCAGGGAGGGTGGTCCAGGCCCCAGTGAGAGATCAGGCAGCTTCCCACGCCTCATCCCTGCCCCGTGCTCTGCAAAACCCTGCAGGCACAGAGCTGGCCTCAGAACGTCTCCAGAAAAAGAGAAAGATGTGACAAACTGCTAACCACAGCTCAACAGATCTGCTGCTTTTGGGCTAGCCACAGACAAAATGATCAATGCCAGCAGACAACTTAAATTTGAGAAACACAAAAATGTATTAGTGTGAACACCTAACGCAAACCAACTGCCATGAGAACTCCCTTCCTACACGCACTCCGTTTGGCTTTCTCTTCAGTTATTTTATTGGCAACATTTCAATGCTAATAAGATACCATAAGTGTATAAAATGTAATAAAGATGTTTACATTAAATAGCAGACTACAGATTAAAAGAATCTGTTCCGTGAGCTCTAGAAGCTCATCTCCAAACTTCTCTTTTCAGGTAAGCGCGCACGTATGAATAGAAAGGCATGTAACTGTGAGAAGATTTTTAAATTTTATTTTATTTTTACCTTGCTGGCAAAGACCTAACAAGTTCCAAGGCTTGAACAGTGAAATCAGCTGAACTGCCTTAAAATATGACATAATTTTTTACCAGTGATAGCAATGAAAGATTGGAAGAGTTTTCCAAGCAAGCGCCTGATCTGCTGTTACTTGTAGGCCTTGAACTGCAAACAGCTCTGTAAGAAGTACCCGTCAATCTAGCTTCCAAGGTAAATCCTGGAGCCTGCCTGTGTACTGAAGCAGGGAAAGAGATGTTACCACATGTCTCTGCTCTAAACCAGCCCCACAAAATCCTGATTAACTCCGTCCAGTTCTACTGCTCCCTAGAAAGACACACAACCTGATGGATGGGTCAGACGGCAGTACGCGTCCTACATTTTATTGGCCCCTGGAGATTCCTCTCTCTTGGGCTTGTTTCAGGAAAAAAATAGGCAGTACACTGAAGTGGCTCCACATAACCTTAAAACACTGTTGAAACATCCTCCTCTGTATGTCCCAGGAAAACAGAACTGCTCGTATTGCCCTCCACGTGCTCATGAGCTTACAGTTTTGCATTAACAACATCACTTCTCAATACCCCTGAGCTTCCATTGGTGCCTTGGAAGAGCTAAAATGGATTTTTCTCCAGTTTCTTTTGAACTACCATGAACTGCTCACATGGGAAGGCAGATCATGGTCTGAAATGATGCCAGGATAAAAAGCTGGTGCTCAGATGCTGAGCCTGAACATCAGACAGTAGTAGTCAATTTTCCTTTAGTATCATCAAACTGACTACCCTTGTAGCTTGGTCCCATCGCTGGCGCTTCCAGCATAAGCTTTCTCCAGGAGCACCCAGGTATAATTTAATGGACAATGATGCACAAGGTAATGTAGGGGTCACTTCTGGGCTTACATGCTAAGGAGAGAATAATAGAACACACAACAATACAAAATACTCTTGGAAAGAAATCTCAAGGGTGAAGAAGGTGACAGGAGGGAATAGAAACTGCGTATTTCTTTATTAATAAATAAAATATCAGAGATCGAGACAAAATGTCCTATCATCAGGAGCATCCTGAATAATAAAGGAGATTCTTTAAACATTTTCCAAAGAAGGGAAAGCACGCAAATTACATCTAGCTATAAAATCATACATAGTGAGCTCTTTTATGGTGTATAAAGCCAAGAGAGCTGAACCGCTTGAATGGAATGATTCTGCACAACTGGCCTCACTTAGGAAACTTTGAAAGTATGTCAGAATGATACTAAGGGCCTTTTAAAGTAAATATTTTCATAAGCTGATGCATTGTTGTAGGGTTCATGTTATTAAATAAAAAGTTAAACAAATTCACTCCAGTGAAACCAAGGCAAGCCTTGTTCCTTTATTAATTTACATCTGCAAATGACAGGGAAATGATAAAAGCACAGACAGAGAATCTGTTAAAAAAAATAAATAAATTGTTTTTTCCAGCACGACTAATTTTAAAGAAAAAGAAAAATGTTAACAATTACTTTCCTAAAATTGGAAACCATAAATGAAGGAAACCTTGCACTATTAAAAGGTGCCAGAGATAACTCCCAGAACAATGATAACGCAGCACCGCAGACTCAGAAATAGCTGCTCCCAGGAATGCTTTATTCATGCCTGACACAGATACGGGATGACAGGCCAGATTTGGTTCAGGACTGTGCTCTGTGAGCTGACTGGCATGCTCCTTCCCAGAGAGCCTGCTCAGGAAAGCCATCGCAGCCAGGCTGAGGACTGACAATCTCCAGTCCTAAATGGCTGCTGCGAGTGCCTCCCCCATGAGCATGCCCCTTTTCTAAGCCACCTCCCAGCAACATCCACTGGCACTTCTCTCATTGCACGGCCTGAAGTTCCTTTGAACACTGGTTCTAGAAGCCTGGGATAATTAAGTGGCTCTGAAATACTGGCTCTGGGCAATGAAATTTGCCTACACTCACCAAGAAAATGAAGAACTGTTACACCAATACCTCAAAACTACAGTGAATTCAATTCTACCAGTGAGTCTGCCCAGATTTACCCACTAGCTCTTACATGCTTTCATAAAATTAAACAAGTGAGGAGAAAAAAAATCATGCTTCACATACCATTTTCATTTCTACTTGATTTTGTTTCAAGGAAATGCTAGTAATGGTCCCACATAAATATTTATTGGGCCACTCAGATTGTAATAAATGAATGTATCCTTCAACTTGCATACACAATAACCAAAAACTATTTTAGATGATGGTGACAAGATGCAAGGGGTTTGAAGCGATAAATTTATTCCTTCCTGTCAAACACATACAACGGTGCAAGCAGGTCTGGTTTATTGTAAGCTGTATCATCTGATGTTTCTAGTTTCCATTATTAGTCATTTGAAGCCATGATTAGGGTTTTCCAAAACTGACTGGCTTCTTCCTAGACTCTAGCCACAGTTTGTCAGGAATTTCTATCAGTGAGGTACCTTAAAAGGTATCGAAAACAGAAGATCAGGCTGCTGTCCTTGGCACCATAAATAAATCGATGGAGTCTGTAATAATTTGAACTCCACCTCCATTTAATAGTATCTTCAAGATTTCAGTGCTGTGAAAGACAGGCTTGGCTTATTAATTTGAATTTCAGGGCTGAGAGCACCTAAAGATAACAAGTTAATAGGGTCATCTCTAGCTTGCGTTCTTATCAGAGGGCCTCTGTGGGGGTGGAAATTAGTGCCAGCTAATGCCTAAATTTAAAGTCCCTGTGAAAATTATGGGACTCAGACTCTTGAATAACCTCAGGAAATGAGGTTAGTAAGTTTTGAAAGTGTTGCTTAAGTCCATGCTTATGGGCTTTGCAAGAACATTAAAGATCCCCTAAGCATTTCATTAATACCACTATTTTATCTCCACGTTCAGTTTCAATGGGACTTAGGAAGATGTTTCAATCCTTTCCTAAGAAGCAGCAAAAGATTTACTGCTTCATTTTTCCCACCTATGCAGTAGAGTTAGTCATTCCTTGCATCCTGGGGCACTGCTACACCAACTTCAATCAAACCTACACAAGTCTCTGCAGCAGAAGATGCTGAGTGCGTCTGGTCTCCCTGCTCCCCTAGAACTCATTCTGTTCATTTGCTATTACTAATACATCCACGGGTAGCGTAGGGGTAAATATAGAAACTCTTTGAATGCCAGACGGTTACATCAACTGT
This sequence comes from Microhierax caerulescens, assembly GCA_035590215.1. Taxonomy (NCBI): domain Eukaryota; kingdom Metazoa; phylum Chordata; class Aves; order Falconiformes; family Falconidae; genus Microhierax; species Microhierax caerulescens. The sequence goes on along the minus strand of JAVJGJ010000014.1, from coordinate 10,635,953 downwards.
GCACAGAGTAGAAACACATGTCAGACTAAAAAGTGGAGCTTGAGTCAAAAATGCTGTTTAGCTGAACCACAAATCATTAAAAAATGAGAAAGAAGACTTCAGCATTTAGGCTAGGGCTGATCTCATCTAACTCAACCTTTCAAGAAGTCAGGAAGTCTCGCTACTTGTCCAAGTCCCTGCTACAGCCAGAAAAGAGGTACTGCTAGATGGTATTGAGTCACCCAAGGCAGGTGGTATCATGAGCCCATATGCATTTGTTGGACTTGTCACCAGCTCCTGAGGCAGCAAAAATATGCCACTTTGCTGTGGTATCAGCACTACGAGGGTGTGCATACCGCAGCTGAGAAAATCCAGGTTTTTAAGAAGGCAGTAGAGGACCTCTGACAGAGATCATTTCCAGAATAGTAGTTATACCTATCAGAGCTATCACTGTGATGAAAACTCAGAGCACAATGTCATCCCACAAAAATATTTCACAGATCTCTGCTCATTTTGGGTTACAACAATCTGGAAATATCGAGGGGGTTTTATACAATTCTTTTCTAAGGAACTGCAATTAGCAGACTGGTGAGGAGCGTGGAGGAACACACCAAGCAGGAAGCAGTACTAGAGATGAAGAAATGGCTCGAGCTTCTCCATAGCCCCTGAGCTGCATAAGGGGAAGGTTACCAGGCATTTCCACAAGTAAGATCAAAGCATCAGATCTTGATGACTTCCTATAAATAGAAAAGAGGTGGGAACCTGTGTCCAGCACTATATTCTCACAAAATGAAAAATTATAAAATATTAGTTGCATAACTCTACCCTCCCTGTACTCTTAAAAACCTTTTTTCTACTTTTTATTTCGAGAAGTGCATTTATGTGTGAATTTTATATTGAGAGATAATTCCCTGAAATTAGGCTAAAAACATCAGTCTGGCAGAGTTGAGCCATCACAAATTACCTAGAATGTAAAGTTGACACCATATATTCTTGTTTACAGTTAACAGGGATGGGCTACCTCTGACCAAATCAAGGTGTTTAGCATAGATAGACTCTGTCTTGTGAGCTGGTCATTGAAGGACCTCTGCATATTTTTAGAACATGATTTATCCAACTTATTCAATGAATAAATTAATCATGTTTCTCAATTGCCCATTTCTCTCTATTGACTAAGAGGAAAGCCTGTAGTGACTAGTTCTGACTGTTAGATGACTTATTTCATTACATAGATTACATTTCTGGAGTCCAAGAGAATGCGAGACACGCCAAAAAAAAAAAAAAAAAGTGGTTCTAAACAGGAGACAGAAGGAAAAAGAGAATTCATAAATGGCAGGATCACATTACATGTCCCTCAGTGCAGGGATCTGAAATGGCAAGCTTGTTACACCAATAGGCAATAAATAGGCCAACGAAGATAGAAAATCAATGAATCTGAACCATACACCTTGGCTGGTGATAAACTCCATCTCCACTGAGGCAGGAATTAACAAACAAGAATTCTCTATCTAAAGAAAACATTCCTTTATTTTTTTTAACCTCTAGAAAAGCCTTCAACCAGTGCTTTTACCTATGAATAGTAAGTTGAGTTGTAAACCCATGAGAAATTCAGTCTGCTGGCTAAGGTACTAATAGGAAATGAGGAATGGGGTTGGAGAAGGTCAGGAACTGCTGCCTTCTGCTTCAGGAGAGTTTTTATTGATTCACAAACTTGCACTGGCTCTGATTCCTGGAAGAGGAAGGTAAATCCACAAACAAATTTGGAAGTGATTCAAAAGGCTGTGGGACCAAATACATGTACAATTTTATTTCATCAAATACTTCTATAGCTGGCAAAACACTCACTGTGCTTCTGGTTACTGCCACATATGAACTGGAGTATTTAGCAGTGGATGCTGTAACGCAACAACAATCCTCAAAGCCGATTCTCTACAACACAAGGCAAAGAGCAGCACTGTGGGAAGGAAATCCCAGACTCATCCCCATGGCCCATCTCTTACCAAACTGCAACACCACCAAGATTTCTACATACACCCCACACAGAGAGAGATCCATATTGGCCAGACTCCCAAGTTTGCTGACCACGAACCACTTTCAGACCTGGATGCAGAACAGCCTGTTGTGGGACCCACCAAAACCCAGGTCAAGCTCAGTGGACTTAGATGCACCCATATACATCTATAGAGGAACAAGAACAAGGTCACCATGCTGAGAACATGGTGCGCTGTGGAGCCGCCATGCAGGCCAGCTCCTCCTCAGGTATCTCTGCACTGTTTTCCCTCCTCAGTATCAACATGCCTTGGGGAGCACAGGTTCATCTCACTCTGGACACAGGGTGACACCACTAAGATGGAATATTGCAGAAGAATAAAAATAATGCACTCAAGCAGAATTTTGCTGAAGGCACAGACTTGCTTGGAGTCCAGCCTGCTCACATATCAGGATGAATTTGGCCTAGTTTATATCCTAATGATTATAATGGATACCGCAGTCTTCTTTTCATTAAGGCAGCAGCCAAAAATATTGATTTGTTGCACTTCATGCTCCTGCTTACCTTCACAAATTTCAGGAGAGACGGTGCATAAGCCAATAGAGTTGGTCAGTTTAAAAGTGACAAATTAACTGCACTGAAAGTAAATAAACAGCTATCTCTTTGTAAATTAATTCAATATGTGACTTGAGCCCTTTTCTACAGCTAGAAAGCTGATTCATCATTCAGCAGTGTTTAAGTTGCCACGAGTTCAATAGCAGAGTATTATTGTTGTGTCCTGTTTGACACAGCAGATCAAATTCTGCACTCAGGTTACAACAGCGAAACTTGGGAGTAACTCGTGAACACCCAAGCCCTGCTCTCCACATGGCCTTGGCTGCAGCTGTGCACCCAAGTGTTCTCGGAGCTTTGAGAAGGCTTAGGTTGTATGGCACAGCTGAGTAAAACAGATGAAGAATCCAAAAGTCTTTTGGTCTGTGTGGATTATCAAGTGTCTTCTGGAATGGTTTAGTGAAACAGCACAGGTTGGTTCATTTTTGTGAAAATACTCATGAAAGAGTGAAAGGCAGCCAAATATTTGCAACTTTTAAAGACAGAGGGGTTGTGGGTCACCCCTACCCAAACTAGATTTCAATTCTGTAAAGAAACTAAGATTGTTTAATGTGGAATATTGAGTACAATTCCCACTCAAGTCAAAACATGATTTGTGCTTTACTGAACAGGGCCCTAACTATTGCACCTACTAGTCTAGGCACAGGGTAAAAACCCTGATTAATTTCTTAATGAGTGCCATACTCTAACTTGCTCTCCCTACCAATTCCTTTCAGTTCAATAAATGTTGAATCCTGAGATTTCCAGAACAATACTCCAGCATCTGGACCAATCCCCCACTGCTTTATAAAGAACCTGTTCATTTGAAGTTGATGCTACTCAATAAGCAGGTAGGCCAAAACTTTCAAATGCAGAAGCTTAAAATTAAAGTTGAACTGCTTAAAAGAACATTGCCCGGGTGCCTTCAGCTGCTACCAGCACTGTAGGACATGTCAGTTCTTAACATTTCTGGAAATTAGCGTAGGTGCCCTCTTGACTCCCGACACTCAAGTCTGATGTTTCTGGACACAAGGTTTTGACTGTATCATCTGTGCACAGCTGCAGCAGAGAGACTATAGCACAAATAGAATAAAAATATTTTTCACTGCTTATGCTCAGATGCAATTCACAGCATTTGTAATGTCGTCTGTTTTTCATAATGTTCAGTTTAGAAAGCTGACATTTGATTAAACAGTCTGAATTTGCCAAAACATACATTTTAATCTTATGTTTTAATACCACGTTCTCAATTAAAAGCTTTAGAAAAAGACACACAAAGTCTGCTTAAACCACAGCAAAACCACAGAATCCACAGACCTAACATATTTAATAAGATTTCTGAAACTGTTGACTAATATTTTTAATTTTCTCAGTACTTCCAGTACCACAGCTGCACCATTACTTCCAACAGCCATCAGATATTTAAACAGCCAGTTTGCTAAGTGTTTTACTAGATAGCCTTTTATACTTAGTATTTTCCACATTTTCCAAAAGGGTGCTGTGGTAGTGAAGCTCAACATTTTAAAAATCTTCACTCTATTAATACTGTTTTCTAACACTGATATTCAGAATACTACCGCCACCAAAGGAAAGCTAGCACAGTTGCTTTACAGTTAAGCATCTTTCCCTGTGCTTCTACCTTTACAGAAGCATGCCAACACTGACGAACACAATGCTACAAGAAAGCATATTATATAGAACAGCATCATTCCAGACTGCTAACTCCCATGAAAAATGACTCCCAACAACAATAAGAACAAGACAACAAATAGGTTCCAGAATGTAATAATCCTTGTTTTGTGCTCCTTATTTCCTTTCATTGAGTTTAACACTGCATTCAAGGTCATGACTGTCGTGACTCTGCGGAGGTGACCTGAGTAATTTACAACAATCAACAGATAATGTAGCAACTGGAAGCGAGTCAATCCGTAACCATCATTGCTCTCTAAATGGAGTCATCACATAGCTGCTGAAAGGGAATGAGTTTTATTTCACGACCACAGAGTGATGAATGTAACCAGGTAATTAAATCATGTCATTGCTGTGTCTGGAAAATCCTTATTTATAATTTTATCTTGCCTGTTAGGAACTGAACTTCTTGTTAAGGACAGAAAATAATTATGCCTCAGCTTTGCTTTTGCAAAAACCTCTACGAAGGGAAAAGGAAACGAGAAACAAAACTCACCAGTTTCTTCATCTATGCTGAATCTCCCCAGGCCGCTGCCATCCCTGATGGAATACTGGATCTCTCCATCCCTTCCAGAGTCCTCGTCTCGAGCAACAACTTGCAAAACACTTGTACCAATGCGGGAGTTTTCCTTTACAGATCCAATGACGGCAAAGTCAGGAAAATAGGGGGTATAGAGATTTTCGTTTACATCCACCACTTCAACTTCCACAAAAGAAACAGAAGAGAGAGAAACCGGGCGCCCCTTGTCCTTTGCACGCACAGTCAGGTTATAGAACTGCTGCTTCTCATAATCGAGCTCTTTGTTCAAGCGGATGGCACCACTTGCTTTGTCTATCTCAAACCGCCCATTGTAATCGTTCACCAGCGAGTAACGGACTTGCCCTCCCAAGCCCAGATCTGGATCATGAGTTTCCAACCAAGCTATAACAGTGCCAACTGGCAGGTCCTCAAGGACCTTCACGTTGTAGCTGGATGGTATAAAGGATGGAGAGCAATCATTGACATCATCCAAAAAAACCTTCAAAGGCACAACAGAAAACTGCTGATGGCCACTCTCTGCATTGTCCCTAGCCTCTATCTTCAGCGTGTAGTTTGCTTTTGATTCACGATCTAGTTGATCAGCCACATACACCATTCCCGTGGAACTGTTGATAGCAAATTGCTGGGTGTCTGTCAGTACTGAGTAAGTCACTTCACCATTAGATCCTAGGTCTTTATCTCTGGCTTCTACCTGGATAATCTCTGTACCCAGACTTGTACTTTCTAAAATATTAACTGAGTAACTGTCCTGTAAAAATAAAGGCTTGTTATCATTTGCATCCTCCACTGTGACAGTCAACAGTCTCCATGCAGATTTTTGTGGATTACCTAAATCATAAATTGTAATATTAAGGAGATAGAGCTCTGCTTTTTCACGGTCCAAGGGCATAAGAACATTAAGTACCCCTGTCTCCATGTCAATGTTGAAACAGCTATCTACATTACCATCAGAAATTGTATAAAGTACTCTTCCATTAAAGCCTGAGTCTGCATCATATGCTTTTATCCTCAGGATGGTGGCACCAACCGGCAGATCCTCTGAAACCTTTACATCAGTAGGGAAGGATTTGTCAAAATGCGGTGCCTGCCTGTTCACTGAATAAAAATCAAGAAAACCATCTTCCAGATTCAGCTTCACATTTGCTTTTGCCTTTTTGAGTAATTTTTCTGCTAACTTCTGAGCAACTCTAGTTTCTCTACAGCTAAAGGCCTTTGAAGACACTTTCCCATGAACTACCGAAATATTAACAAACATAGCATCAGCAAAGTTTTCTCCATCAGTTGCTGTTATCTTAAGGTCAAAATTGCTGTTCTTTATGCCAGAATTAATTAGTGATTTTTTAAGTTGTAAGACACCAGAGTCAGGGTTTAAATAAAAAATGCCAAGTTCATTTCCAGAGATTATTTTGTATTTCACAAGCTCTAACTCATCTATGTCTATTGCAGAAACAGCAGTGATGTGACCACCAACAGGGAAATCAGAAGAAATCACTCCCTGACAGGCCACTTTTTCAAAGAGGGGTTTGTTATCATTGACGTTGCCTATGTATATGGTGACGTTCACCTCGCTTTCATGGCGGTAGGGAGAACCCCAGTCAGAAGCTCTCACAATGAACCTGTAGCTTTCTGGTGAGGACTCGAAATCCAGTTCTTCAGATGTGCTGATGACACCTGTAAACTGGTTTATTGTAAATGGGAGTGAATTCAGACTGGCAATGCTGTATGTTATGTATCCATTTTCTCCCCTGTCTTTATCAACTGCTGAAACTGTCAAAACACTAGACCCCACAGGAACACTTTCATTGACGAACGAGCTGTAGGAGAATTGCTGGAACTCTGGAGTGTGATCGTTGGCATCTTCTAACCTGACAGTAACTTGTGCTTTTAAATCACCACCTTTGTTCGTATATACTTCTAATTCATAGAGGTCCTTCTCAATGATTTTCAAAGGACGAGCAGTAGTAATAAGGCCTGTGTTGGGATTGATCTTAAAATACTCAGCTTCCTCACTTGGAGATATTCTATATTCCACACCCTGTGGCTCAGGCATCAGCTTAACTACCGCAACCACCACGCCTGGAGGTGAAAATTCACTGATCAAAAAATCATACGCTTCCTTTTCAAACTTCACAGGGATACTTTCTTTCTTGGGACTAGCAATGTGGACCAATTTGACCGCAGAAAATTTCTGAGGAGATCCTCTGTCCTTCGCTTGGAGGGTCAGGTTATAACCATACGGGAAGCTGTCCCAATCAATAGGCTTTCTTTCTTTGATTTTGTACTCATTCATCCATTTACCTTCTTTAGTCAGAAAGAACTGTTCCAGAGGATCTCCAGCCACAATAGAAACAGATTCTATTTCTCCATTGGCTCCTTCATCTAGGTCATCAATGTTAACAACTGCATAGGTAGGCTCCTTGTCTGATGGGAAGGGAATATGGGTTACTACATTTATCGTTGGGGCATGTTCATTTATACGTTCAATGTGAACATAAAGCTTCGCAGTGCTGCTTACGCCATTGTTTCCGTAAAGCTTCATCCCACGGTCCACAGCCAAAATCTCAAGATCATATCTGTTTTTCTCATCATAGTTTAACCGGCCACTTAAGGAGATAACACCACTTGTAGGATGAACTGAGAAGAGATCAACTTTGTTTTTGAAGTAATAATAAAATTCACCATTGGACCCAATATCCGCATCTGTTGCGGTCACCTGTGCAATGCTAGTCCTTAAAGGAGTGCTTTCCGCTATTGTGACAGAATATGTGGTTGGTGAAAATAAAGGTCTTAAGTCATTCATATCCAAAACCTGAATGTTCACTTTTGTCCATGCTTCCAAGTCCTCTCCTCTGACAGACCCTTTCACCATTAATAAATAGTTGTCCTGGATTTCTCTGTTCAATATAGCAGAATTCCCACCTTTAGTCCTTATTCTTAGGAAGCAAAAGTCAGCAATGATGACTTCCTCTGCTTTAAAAAAGCCTTCATCATCACCAGACACTATCCTGTACTTGATATCCCATGAAAGGTCAGCCAACGTGATGCCCATCCTCATCTGACTGTTGACATAGGTCCTGGCTGCAGAATTCTCGTACACGATAGCATTGTAAGTGGAATGTGTAAAGTGAAAGCCAAGAGGGGCAGTCCCGTGAACGACCTGGCAAATGGAGGCCAAGAGCTTGACAATCAGAAGGGCAAGGCATGATGGAGGTGGCCGTGAGCCTGACCAGCGGCCCATATTCATCTCCATCACATCATTCA